>CM044107.1:14761494-14968189 GCA_024174645.1 Lemna minuta | reverse complement strand
TTGGACCGAGATCGTCAAAGGCCCATTTTTGAGGACCGACAGTCCTGATCGGGTCCAGTTGACCGAGCTTCGGTCGGTCTTTGGCCATAAGTAGCAGGAGTTGATGACATTCTCTCTCCTGTCTTTCAGCCTCTCATTCTGTCAGGTTTTCTTAATTTTTCTATAATTATCAACCCCATCTTCCCCTTGATCCACCGGGCCATTTCCGGCCCAGAACAAGGCCTTGACTGTAGCTTTATTTGACCTTGCAGGGCCGGCGGTCCCCCAGCAAAATCCAAATGGTAAGAAAGGTTGCTTGCCAGAACCCGCGATATAACCGTGGGATAAAATATTAATAAAGTCAAATCCCAGATAGTGATGACCAAGTCAATGCACCAGAAAAGAGTAATATGTACGATCCACAACACAGGTTTCAGTATTGATCTAAAGTCAACGTCGCCACAAGGAGAAATAAGCATTGGCGTTAGATCAAGATTGGTCAGCACATGAATAACATGATAGGAAGGTCAACTCGCCTGAATAGAATAATCTAAAAGGATGGTTCGACAAGTCAGCGCCCTAGCCTTATTCATAGTTCCAGGACATGCGACAGTAACAACATGAGGGCGGCTGCTCCTGTGTGGCCGGACATCAATGAAGACATCAATTCCTTGGTCAGCGCTCAACGTGAGAAGTCAACTAGAACGAAAATCAGCTCGCAGTCAACTCAATCAGCCACAACAGCACACCGCCTGATGGGGGACGCTAAGTTCTCGCCCGCCGCCTGAACGAGAAATTGGGGGGCTTTGACTCTTTTGGAGCCGTCCCCAAGTCGCTTGCAAGGCAGATCAGCCGTAATCTGGGAAGGTCAACAGCTCAGAAATTGAACACGAGAATACATAGATTTATGAGGTGAGCGGTGATGGACATTACTTCGTCCTGAAAAGCCAACGACTGGAGGAGCATGTTCTTGCAACCAGATGCGTGGACTACTTCTAGATTTGGGCACTGAAGATCCAATCTTTCTGAACAATATAGAAAAAAGTCAACAACAGAACTGCCAGCAAAATCTGATGTTAGAAGTCAACGCACCAGGGTGCAAGTTTGAACATGAGTTCAGATTCAGGTCGACCAACTGGGGGCAGTTCAAGTGCAAAGCCTGCGGGAGGAAGCAAAAGTCAACATCATAAAGCGAACACCATAAGTGAAGGACGTGGAGCAAAAGTCAACGTCTTGGTAGCTCACATCCAAGGAAGAACATCCCCACAAGCTGAGCTTCCTGAGTTTTCCGTGCTTGATGATCAGCTTGTGGTAAACGGGCTGGAGTCTACTCGTTGACTTTTCACAGCTGATTGCATAATCATCTACATCTTCATGGAATTGACTTCCTTGGGAGACATCACTTTGTGATGACACGTGACGCATGCTCATACCACAGTCAATTAGCTGCAGGCGAGGTAATTGAGCCGTAGCAAATTGAATGCCACCTGGAAAAATAAAAAATAAGAAAATATTCTAATATTGACAATGGGGAGAAAAAGATTATGAAAGATGTACAAAGAGAGATAGATAAGTTACTCGATGTGATGTTGGGGCAAAGAGCAAGAAGAAGCCTGGAGAGAGAATCCGGATAAACATTGCATATCATTCCAATGCCACTGTCACTAATGCTTGACCTGTGTCAAACAGGACAATCTACTAATGTCAACATTTGGCGGTGATGAACAGAAAAAAAAAAGACAAGGGTAGAAGAGTCAAACCCGCTTAGATCAAGCAACTCCAAGTTTGTAAAGGAGGCCGTGATGGAGGCAACGGCAGCATCAGTAATCTTCAACCCAAGAATCAGGGAAAGCATACGCAAGTCCCTGATATTAAGATTGCGAGAGGAAGAAAGATGGAACAATGAATTACAAGAAGGGAAATGAAAAGAGTTTCACATGGTTTTGGGTTATGTTATCCAGACCTTAATTTTCCTCCAGTTAACGCAAGAACAGCAGGATTCGACAGCCGGGTGGATGCGACATGTATTCTCCTGAGTTTCATGCATGATCTACCAAGATTCTCCATCATTGATGCAAGATCAGTGCAATCATTCTCTTGTCGAGAAAAATCCAAAGATATTTCTCCCAGATTAGGGCAATTGATGATCTGAAAAATAAAACAAGGAGCTTGGGATGAGTTCATTGAATTTGAATTGAGATAAGGTTAATGATACTTACAGATTTAGAGAGTGAATTGAGATCAGAGAGCCAGAGAACTTGCAAGCTTGAAGAGGAGAGGTTTAGGAAACCTAGGTTCGAGCAACCTTCAATCTTGAGGCTAGAGAGAGAACGCTTTTCTGCCACAAATCGTCCTAATGCATCCCTTAAATACATGCATTGAATTTTTTTTAAGAATACTCCCGGAAGAATTTCCAACATTCCAGCAGAAGTTATAGAAGTGAAATCATACCCAGTAATTCGGTTAACTGCTGCATCACGTGTTGTAATCTCTAACGCTTCCAGTTTAGAGCAGGAAAACGCAATGCAGGCAAGAACAGTTGCATTTATATCACTGCAACAGAATACAGAATACCTTCGTTAAGCATAGTTTCAGATACAAAAGTCTCGATTTTGATGATAACACTTTAAACCTAGATTTAACAAAAAACAGTTTATTCAACTAGCATCAGATCCGAGATGCATTTACCAACCCTCGGCCTATAATCTTGGACATGATCGATAAACGACTAACTACACTGTCAATAGAAATGCGGACGAGCGAACTGATCATTGAACGTAAATATTAGACATTAAGACTCCATACGGTGATAATTTTTGAAAACGTAGACTTTTCGCAAAGAACGATCTTGATCAACAAACACCAGATTCATGATCCGATCACCGACGCTCGATCCGTTACCTTTCCATCTGAAGAGATAAACGGACAAGCGAGCTGCATTTCTGAAGCACGGATCCCACGAAACCAACCTGAGCCAACCTCGGTACCCTAACCCTTAACTCCTCTGCGGAGCGCCAAATCCTACCGACAGAATCTTTCCATCCTTTACAAACTCCCGCTGCCGACATCAAATCCTTCGGCGGAAGTCTGCTCAAAACCTCACCTAACAGCCGCGCCGGCAACATACCGTTACCGAGATCATCATCATCAACGTCATCAGCCGGCGAATCGGAAGACGGATGATAATCTCCGATCTCCTCCATCTTTATTGGCCGAAAATCGACGTCATCAAACGAGAGAGCGCGGCGGAGACGGTTACCGTCGGAGACCGGAGACCCGGTTAAAGTACATATATGTCCTTTCTTCGGAAGACCGCACCGGCCACAGTTGTAGCTCCCGCGTTTCTTGGCGCCCGATTCGACCGCCGCCGCCTTGCGCTTCGTCGCGTCGGAGGGAGAGAGGCGGAGCATCTTCGCGGTGACGACGTAGATCTTGGGGAGCAGATGATGATGCAGTTTAGAGAGAGAGAGATCGAGAGGAAGCTAATAAGCATTTCGGGTTTAGAGAGAGAGGAGGCGGGAGATTGGCGCTGGATTGGCGCCACTTTTTTTGCGACCCGGGAAGGCGACCGGATGAACCGGTACGGACCGGCCAAGACCGGGGGTTGACGCCAATTGGGGGGTTCGGGCTTTGGGCTGTGGTCGTCGAGTAGTAGCTCCTTTGCATATTACACTTTAGTTTTGGTTTATTTTATTCAAAAATAAATTCATCAAATTAATTATTTTATTTTTCCGACAAAAATAGACATCCATCAATTTAGAAAGTGTAAATTCCAATGTCACACATATTTTTACAAGGACTTAGATATTTATGTCTTCTCTATAATGTGGTTATCTTTTCTATAATTTATGATGGCAATAAATTCAAGAAAAAAAATCATTTAATTACCGCGCTAGATCAAATAATTTGAGCTTCTCAATGACCAAGAAGAAAACTTTCATATCTCGAGTTAAGTAAAAATTTTTAATGACGAAGGTTCAAAAAAGATAATTTAGGCTCTTTCTGTATCTTTCTTCAAGAAATTCTAACTAAAAATTCTCTTAACGAAGGAATCGAAGGGGAGAAATGAAGATAATTAAGAGCGTTTGTGTGTTCATTGAGAGACATTTAAACCCTTTTTAACACTCTATAAGTAAGGGGAGAGCGTAGAAGATGAATAATTACCTTAAAATTCGTGAAGAGGTGGATACATGCACCTTGGAAGATACATGAATCTTGATATTTATGTGGAGATACACAAATATTGGACTTAGTGAATCTTACCTTTATGTATCAATAAAATGGATATCTTAAAAAAGTTGGGATATGTATCACTCTGAAATAAAATGAAACAAATTACCTCACGAATAAGAGATATTTCCTTTTATTTTAGTGGAATTTGAATAATGTGATTGTTTACTTTGGATTCTCTTTGACTTTGACTTGATATTTATTAAACTTTGACTCTGATTGTTTGATCACATGCCTTTTGACATTTTCGAATATTTTTCCTTTGAGTATTTGCACTTTGGATTCCTAACCTTGAGCCTTTAGTTTTTTAGAGTTTTCACTTTTAGATTTTCCTGCCTTTTGAATTTTCAATCTGCAATCTTTCATTTCTCTTGGATTTTGAGTTTTTCCCCACTTCGGTTTTCTTTGACTTTGATACCCATTCAAAATTTCATTAGATGAAAGTCATGATGCTTGGATATTTTATTTTCTCACAAGTACCCTTAGCCCAACACTTTGATTATAAAAAGTACTCACCCTTGGATTTTCAACTCAAGAGGTGACTTTCTACATAGATCCTAATATCAATATAATGCCCAAAACTCATATGTATATGTTAATTCAAATGGATATCTCACTATACTTAAATATGTATGATATGCAAATAGGACATGATGATAAAATGCAACTTGAGTAATAGAGTAGATTTACCTTTGCTACATATCATCTACGTCTTGAGGCACATTAGCAATGGATAGGGAAACTCTAATCTACATACCAAATGAATATGTGTGAAATCTACTTAGCCCACTAATTATTGATGATGAAAATCTGTACTCTTCTAGGTATGCCAGAAAAAGGATAAAATTCTATAGACAATACTATACTTAAATAAGTTTATGAATAAAAAATAAAATGACCACATGAGAATATAGCATGTACTGAGTCGGACACGAACACAATAATGTCACAACATGTAAGTTCCCCATGTCCTTCATTTACGTTTGATTAGTTTATCTTTTTCTGGCAAGAAATTAGGAAATCAAAGTGGATCCCAAGTTTGGATATTGTGATTTAAACAAGAAACTAACCCCATACAATTTTGTAAATATTTGTTCTCCCTCAAAATACTCGAATGAAAACATACGAACTTGTGAAGATATATGTTTGTATGTGTAGTATGGTTATTGAACCTTATTAGTTAGGGCACATTATGACATCACCACATGTCACAAACTCGGGGTTATGTCGTGATGACATTACTTGGACAAAGGGGGCGTGCCTCGCACTCGCACGAGTCCCTCGTGTGAGGTTGTGATTTTAGGGCCCCTCAATATTAATATCCCCAACTTTAGTCCCCCTCCTCGCCCCCCAAATTTCCTCACGATGATTTTACAAATCTCAATCCCCCAAGCAATTTGAATCCCTTGATTTCCCCCCTCCGGAAGGTGCATTGATAACATGCTAATTAGATATAGTAATGCATGATTATTGATGCATATTAAGGCATAAATGATTTCATTCCTATGTATGTTATCATATTTATGAGTATTTATCTATCATTCTATGAAAAAGTCATTATAATCTCAAAATACTTTAATTTAGGGTTAAATATGATGAATTAAAGATAAATAATTTTTATAAACCATCTTTACTTGAGATTATAAGTGTTTTTAAAGTTAAAATAATGAGATAAATCATTTTTATAAACATTTATTTAATATTCTAAGGTTAAAATCTTTAAAGAATAAATGTATTTTTGAAATAGAAATTAAAAACTCTCATTATTTATTAATTTTGACTTTTTAAAATGATAGATAATTAAATTTCAGATCAAATGAAAGAAATTTGGATTAATTTGGAGTTATAGTTTGAAAGTTATGAATTTTCTAATTTTTCTGGATTTTTTTGGAATTTTTCTAAATTTTTCTGAATTTTTAATTAATTTCTAAGGATTTTCCAGAATTAAAAATGGATTTTTATAATTAAATATGGATTTTTCAGAATATTTTAAGATCACAAGTGATGTGGCGGCTTCAGAAATGTCCGATCGATCGCGATTGATTATCGCGATGAGGAGGCGCGTGGCAGCATCGTGGATGTCCGATCGCTCGTGCTATTTCGACCGTTGATCTTTACTGAAGATCGATGGACCACGTGGCTTGAATCAAGAGTTCACCGATCGCGTCTAATCTCGACCGTTAATCGCAAGAGTTATAACGGTCGAGATTAAAACGCATCGAGACGCATCAGAGACGTCAGATCGAGATCCAACGGCGATGGTTTCAAAGGCATTTTATAATGTGCGACACGTGGCGTCATCTCGCGCGTCCATTGGCAATCCAACGGACGCGACTTAATCGTGATGGTTCGCGATGAACCGTTTCATCAGAACCGTTGATTAAATCAATCGGACGGGTACACCCAAATACACTATAAATTGAGATGTTCTTCCGATTTGTAAAGCATTCGAGAGCAAATCAATCAAATTGATCTGTTTAGACACCAAATCTCTTGAATCTCTTGATCATATCCTCTTCTAGACTCAATTCCGTGTCCGCTGAGTGTTTAAGATCAAGATTTGGGCGAAAGACGAGGAAGAAATCGATGCTTGAACTCCACCATCGCGATTTTTGGATTTTTTTATGAAAAGCCTTAATCCGGTGATTAATTGGGTTAATCCGATCGCATTCTTGGGTTAGTGGAAGCGGTTTTCACTAATCTTTCATCTATTACCATTAGATTTTTTTTTAGATTAGTAATTTCATCTTAATTTCGTTTTATTTTAGCGAATTTCGTTCTTCCGATTTTCGAAAATCACTTCCCACTTTGATCTTCAATTTCTCCGCGAAATCAAAGTCAAATTCGATGATTTTTAATTCCGTGGAATCGTCTTAAAGTTCTCTTTCATAATCTATCATTTTCCCCAATTTCTATCATCGATTCATCGTCCAATTTGATCAAATTCAAAGAAAACATCATAAATTTCCCTAATTCACTGTGGATTCGACCCTTATTTACCATTATACTCCTCAATTCAAGATATTTTCATCAAATTTGTAAGTTTGGAATTATTTTTGACTCTTGACCTTGTGTAATTGACAATCTCGCGGTCTTGTTTCTTCAGGCATCCCTTGAAATCTCAACCTACCCCCATGGGCATTCTTGATTAGAACTCCTCAAAATCCATAGGTGATTTTCTTGTGACATTTTCCCCCTTCCCTCCCATTTGTAATTCACATGAAGAATTTTCCACCCCATTCTGTATGACTTGCCATTTCAAGGAAATCTTCTTCCTCTTTAATAAGTATAGTTCATTTTTATGCACTAATTAAAATTTATCTTGCATGTCCTTAATATAAGAAAATCAAAAGGCGATGATGGAGGATGAGGTAACTCTAAATTTCGTACAATTTTTATTTGTAAAATATACATTATAAGGAAGTTTTGTAAACATAAATTACTTAATATTTGGCTTCAGATTTTAACTAATGATAACATGCAATTTCATGCATTAATATCATGCATTTTATACATTTATTCGTTGAAATATAATCATAAATGCATGTTATCATGATTTAAAATGATTAAATTGATAATTTCTATGTTTTAAAAGATATTCTTGATTTTTCATAACTTATTAGCATTTTATGAGCATTTAATGATATTGATTTATCAAGAATATAATTTTATTTTATTATAAAAGAAAATTTCTATTTTAAATGCCTTTATTGACATGAGAATATTTATTAAGAGCATTTTTATCATGGATTTTAGTGAATGAATTTATTTCTAAGAGTAAATTAATATTTTCCTAGATTTCTTAGAATTTTGTGGGAATATTTTTATCATGACTCTTGACCGTGTGTAATTGACGACCTCGCGGTCTTGTTTCTAGATTGCTTCCACCACGAGAAGAGGCGGGAGGAGGAAAGTCTTCCTCTCTCCACTCTTCTTCTTTCTCTTGCACTTTCTTCTCTTCCTCCTCCATTTCTCCCTTCTTCTCCTACTCTATATCCACTTCTCCTCCTCTTCTTCCTTCTTCTCTCTCCCTCTTCCGATCGCTTTCCCTCTCTCCCATGTTCTTTCTCTCTTTCCGGAAATTATTCCTCTCTCTTTCCCCTCTCTTTCCTCTCTCTACAGAGCTCCCCTCTCTCGCGACAGAAATTTTTCTGTCGTGAGAGGAGTCTCTCTCCTTCCTTTCTTCTGCTCTCTCTCTCTCTCTCTCTCTCTCTCTCTCTCTTTCTCTCTCCTCTGCGCTCGTCCCTACTCTCCTAGTTTTCTCTCTCTCCCTCTCTCTCTAGACGGAAATTTTTCCTTCACGAAGAGAGGTGCAAGGAGGAAAAGCCTCCTCTTTCTCTCTCTGCACTCTCTCTTTCTCTCTTCTTTCTTCTCCTCTGCTTCTCTCCTTCTCTCTCCTCGCATCTCTTGGCGACAGAAATTACTTCCGTCGCGAGGGAACCACAGGGAGAACTCCTCTTTCTCTCCCGTAACCTCTTTTCTTTCCTATCTCTCTCCTTTCCTTCTTCTCCTTCTTCCTCCTCTCTTTCCCTCTTTTTTCTTCTCGTGACGTCTTCCTTCTTCCTGTTTCTCGGGCGACGGAAATTTTCCATCGCGAGTAAGCTTTTCCACGCGATCCCTCTCTCGCGACGGAAAATTTTCAGTCGCGAGAAGGGTCTTCCTCTCCTTCCTTCTCTCTTCTCCTTTATCTCCCTCTCATTCTTCCTTCTCTCTCTCTCTCCCCTCTCTCCCTCTCTCTCGCGATGAAAATTTTCCAAGGGCGAGAGAGGCAGGAGGAGTTTCTTCTTCCTCTCCATGATTCGCAGCGACAACTCCTTCCGCCATCTAGAGAGAGAAATGAGAGAAGAGAGAGGAGAGAGAGTGAAATGCTAAAAATTTGATTTTTTTAGCGTGTGACTCAGCGACTCAGCGAAGTTTGACCGGCGCTATCTGAGGAGAGAGAAGCCAGATCAACAGTCAGAAGTGATCCAAATTAAAAGCCTGATATCCAACGATCCTCATGGAGTTAGGGGCTGAAATTTCGTGGACATGATCGTCATTTCTAGCTCCACGAATCTGCTGGGGCCGATTTAGGCTCAGAGACAAAAAATTAGGGTTATCAATGTTTTGTTGTTTGCTTCTAGCATTGGCTAGCCAGAAGGAAAGAAAGCAACGATGGATCATTTTTCATATGTTGAACTTCATTCTCAGTGAGTTTCTTCCCTCTTCTGTTCATTCTTCATGTTGGATGCAAGACACCAAGTCCGGGCGAAATATACGGCTCTCGAAGGTATGTTTTGATTAGGGAGCATCACTGGATTGTATTTTCATCACAAATCTTTAGATTAAGATCATCTTCTATCCATTTATTCTATTTTTCTCATCTGTTTATCAACATTTTCTCATTTGCAAACCCTAAAAATTACTTTTCCATCATCGATCAAGGGTTTCCAATCTCTGAAAAGAGTTTTAAAGCACTTGTTAGGTTCATTTCATCTCCACACATATTTTCTTCCTTTCATCGATCATTTTCGGTTTCTAAATCTAAAAATACCAAAAAATAGCTTCTGATTTCAATCTCTTAACCTTTCTCCTTGTGGATTCGACCTCGACTTGCCACTGTTCTAATTTAAAAATCAGATTATGAAGAGTTGAGTATAAATTTGTTTGATACGTAAAATTGCACATTCAACGACCGTGTTTTTACGCTTATCAACTATATTTGTATATATTGGGTGATAGTGAAATTGAGGACCTACATAAAATTCCCCAATTGGATGGTGAATAAACTTTAGGAGGGGGGGCTTTACGTGTTTATGTTTATCACATTTATTTTTATCAATTCGTTGATTATCCACTCAAATCTTCATGTCACTTGAACACTCGTTTATTTTATACTATATAGGGTATCCAAACCCGTGCACTAATCCCCATAGGAGATAGTCCCCCCGTAGCCTCTCCTCACTTTTTTAGTCCCACAATAGCAATTACTAACTAGTTAGGTTAGTTAGATCAAAGTTCAAACAAAATTTTTTGATCTGACCTGCTTACACTCTCATTTAGTGAACTCACTTTGTCCTCATCCTGCAGTATGCCTCCACTCAACTCCTAGAGCATTGTGCATCATTCCCTACTCCCTTTTGGGCTATTTTTCCTATCTAAAGTCCTCAAGCCTTCTCATTGACCCACACACACCCCAAATAGGTTGCTTGTCTTGATCCCATGTGCTCCTATGGGGCAAAGGACAAGTATACATTAAGTTGACTTTCTAGTTAACTCTCTAGACTCGCTCCATATAAGACTAATTCATGAAAAATCTCCCCCTTACACTCATGGGTAAGGTTGACTCGCCTGGAGTCAATCTACCATGTGCGGGTGATCCTAACTAACCATAATTTGTATAATAAACTCACATGAAGTATAGAGGTGAAAAGGGAATTTAAACTAAATCAACAAGAGACAATTGACAACCAATAATCTAAAATTAGAGTATATAAAATCTAAAAAGCAAATTATTGAAATTTTAAAATGAGAAAACTCCGTAAATAGGTCCTTTGACTTTTGCCTTTGATTTTGGTACTCGACGTCTTTTGCCCTTGAATGCATTAATAATGCACAGACAAAAACTTGAGATAATCCTATAACTATACTTGAGATGTGCCTAATGTGCCTCTATGATGAATAGCCTAAGAAATTATTATTCTCACTTTGATGTAGACTTTTAAGAGTTTCCTACTGTCCCTCTAAAAGTCGCTTAATGGTGTATGACTCAATGTATAAATAAGACGAATTCATGTGGTCATTGAAGACACAAGAAGACGTGTCAATTTTTTTTCAAACTCACCAATTTAAGGTTTTAATCAAGAATTCAATAGTATTATGGTGAATAAGGGTCGAATCCATAGAGAAATAGGAAATTTTCAAGGTATTCTTCAAATTTGATCAAATCGGATGATGAATTAAGGTGAGAAATTAAAGATTTTAGTAGATTTGAAAAGAAGACTCTAAGAAAAATCTACAAAATAAAAAATCACTCAATTCGGATCAGTATTTGCGTAGAAATCAAGGAGCAAAATTTAGAGAAAAAAATTGGTCATAAAGAGAGAGAAAACATAGAAATTATGTAAAATTTGACTAATCTATGATTCGAAATTGAAATATAATGATATAGTAAGAAAGATTAGGGAAAAGCATGTAATCTAACCCAAAATTGCGCTCGAAATGATCCAATTCATTGTTGGATCAAGGCTTTTCATTTAGTGTTTCAAAAACATAAATGCAGTCTTTGACAAGATGAATTCATGTGGTCATTGAAAACACAGAGATGTGTCAAAATGTATTCCAAAATCACTAATTTAATATTATAATAGAGAATTTCAGTGTATAATGGTGAATAAGGGTCAAATCCACAGAGAATTTAGGTATTTTTGAGGTTCTCTTCAAAGTTGATCAAATCAAATGAGGAATTGAGGTAAGAAATCAAAGATTTTAGTAATTTTAGAAAAATACTCCAAGATGAATCCACAAAATCAAAAATCACTTGATTTGGATCAAGATTCGCAGAGAAATAGAAGAGCAAAATTCAAATAGAAAATTCGATCTCGAAGCGAGAGAAAATTGAAAAATTATTTGAAATTGACTAATCTACGATTTGAAATTGAAATATGATGGTATAGGAGAGAGATAAGGACGAAAACACATAATCTAACCTGAAATAGTTCTGGAAATGATCCAATTGATTATGTTTCGGATTAACACATTTGGAGCACTATTTCAAGGCATTCAAGAGGCTATTTCTCTTGATTAAATGCAGAAATATTTCGGATTAATTTATCATTCTAAATATTTTAGGGCATTCAAGAGGATATGTTTGAGATCAATTGGCCTGGATTAAATGATCCAATTGATCCATATCAAGGGCTCTTCATTCCGTGATTTTGAAGACGAGTTTCTACATTCCTTGGACGTGGAAATTGATGTAGAAGAGGAGGAAAGCAAGAGATTCAAGGATTGAGATGTCTAAACGTTTGATTACTCGAAACACCCAAGAGTGATTTACATCGTCTAAGAACGTACATATATACAGGCAAAATTAGGTGTAGCCGTTGGATTTGGCATGTCATCTTCAATCAGTGGCTCTAATGAAACGCTTGGATGAGAATCGTTTCGTATAAGTCGCGTCCGTTTGATCAAATATGTTGGGCTCGGATTTTTTCACGTCGCTCGTGAAGAAGAAACGCTGCGTAACGCCTATCGTTTAATCTTCATTAGATGCTCTCGATGTGAGCACATGTCCATAGGAGTCTATCAGTTACTTTTAATCTTAACTGTTATAACTCCTCAGATGAACGGTTGAGATTAAGTCATTTGAAAAAACTTTCGATGACGAACCGTTATGCGCCACGTAGCCCCCTCTTTAAGTGATGATCGACGATTACGGTGGATCCATGTGATCGCACACTCTAGAATTGGCCATGTCACATGCGCATAAAAAGAGAGAGAAATAATCCCACAAGGCAGAAATTGAGGCAAAAACATGTGTATATAAGGGAAGTGGTCTTAAAGGGTTAGCGAAAATCCATTAATCGATGCTTAATCCACTAATGACACGCGTATACACACACACACACACGTGTGCCATGGCGCGCGCACATGCTACCACGTGACGACACATAATCTGCTTTGTCGCGTCAGTTGCCACGTGAGCTCGTGATTTTTATCAAATTTTTTATTCTTCTTAGTTCAAAATAAATCTAAATTTATAAAAAAATCAAAAATTAAAAAAATCCTTAAAAATTAGAAAATTCATAACTTAAAAAATATAAATCCAAGTTAATTCAAATTTCTCTTGTTTGATCAGAAATTAAATAATATATCATTCTAAAAAGTCAAATTTAATAAATAACAAGAGAATAAATTTTAATTTAAAAAATATACTCACTTCTTTTAAATAATAAAGTTAGAAAAATAAATGAGTGTATAAAAAAATAATTTCTTTTATTATTAATCATTAAAACCCAATTCTAATATGAAATATAAAGTGAGAATAATATAATCTTAAACCTCACTGTTTAATTATTCATGATTATATCTTAAATTGTGCTTTTTAAGATTATAACTTAAATTTTCATAGAATGTGATGTAGTATATTTTAGGAAGATGATGGATATGATGTGAGAATGTAAGTGTGTATATGTGATGAAGAGATGAATGAAATAAGATATGAATATCTACTAATTTAATTAGGTAATAATCCTAAAATCTAGTGGAGGAACTATGAAATGATATCAGTGAGGAATAGGTAATTAATTCAGAAAGAAATTGTATGAATTAATTCAGAATATATGGGGATTTATAATGAGAATAGTAAGGACGATGAGATGAATAAGTAGAGAAGAGATATGATTAGGTTTATTTAATAGGTTGGGATAATTAGCATATTAATTCTATAATGTAAGATGATAAAAGAGGGATATTATGATGGATAGGTGATAAGTTCAGTGAATATAGAGGTATAATCCGAAAACACTTCTCCTTTAAGTAATAGCATATAGATATCTTCTAAAATTTCTAACTAAGTGTGGTTTTCAAATAGAGAAGGAAAATAACAAAGATGTTCCTACTAATGTTTCTTGAGATAAGTATTCATAACTATACAAGGTACCTATGACATAGTGGATGTGGTTTGGATAATTAGGAACCTATATCAAGGTAAGAGGTGGTTGACTTGGTCTATTCAAGGAATTCTAAGTATCTAAGGATAAAGATTAAATTTCTTTTGACCAAGTCAATCTTTGGATCAGTGTATAAGTGGAGGAGGAGGGAAGATAATTCCCTTAAGATATACACTCTCTTTCAATTATTTAGAGAGGCTTTCTTCATTCATCTAATGAATGGATAATTTCTCAAATTGATGAATAAGGAGGAGGATAGTATCTTGTTTTTGTTGAGGATGAGATCTCGTCCTTAAGTTATATCTAGGTTCATGTTTTGTGATAATTCTCCATCAGAATGATAGATATATACACTCAAAACATGATAACATGAACAAGA
This sequence comes from Lemna minuta, assembly GCA_024174645.1. Lineage (NCBI taxonomy): Eukaryota > Viridiplantae > Streptophyta > Magnoliopsida > Alismatales > Araceae > Lemna > Lemna minuta. The sequence continues at coordinate 14,953,948 of CM044107.1, read as the reverse complement.
ATGGAATGTTTTATGCCTTAATTTACATTAATAATCATATAAATAGGTGACATGTTATTAGTGTTCAAGAGGCGAATACTCCTAATTCTCTCAATAAAATCTCACTTTCAAACACTCCTCGAACACGAAAATTAGCGTAGAAAAGGAGGAAAGTAAGAGATTTAAGGATTGAGATATCTAAATAATTTGATCGCTTGAAACATCCGAGAATGCTTTACATCACCAAAGAACATGCATATTTATAAGAAAAATTGGGCGTGGTGACGAGACGAGACCGCGAGGTCGTCAATTTCAAGCGGTATCGCGTCAAAAATAATTCCAAACTTACCAATTTAAGAAAATTTACTCGAATTGAGGGGTATAATGGTAAATATGGGTCGAATCCACAGGGAATTTAGGAATTTTCAGAAGATCTTTTAGAATTTGGTCAAATCGGACGAGAAATTGATGGTAGAAATTGGGGAAAATGGTATTTTTAGAAAGAAGACTTGAAATCGATTCCACGGAATCAAAAATCGTCCAATTTGGACTTGATTTCGCGGAGAAATCAGATTTAGAAGTGGAGAGAATTTTCGGATCGGCGAAATCGCGATTTAAGATGAAAATTGATGAAATTGAAATTGAAATACTAATCTAAACAGAAATTAAACTTGATTGGGAGGTAGATAATGAAAAACCGCTTCCACTAAACCCGTTTTACGATCAAATCGTCGTGATTATCATGAATAATCGTGAAGAACACCAAGAACGCGATGACGAGCTTCAAGCGTCGATTTCTCACTCGATACTTCACCTAATCTCGACTTCTACCCCTCCTTGGACGCGGAAATTGAAGAGGAAGAGGAGGAACTCGAGAGAAACAAGCAAGGAAGGTGTCTAGACAGTGAATTAGATTGATTCTTGCTTGGATGCATAAGAACGTGAAGAACATGCCCTTTTATAGGGCGAAAAATCGTAACCGTCCGATCGAAACGATCGACGGTTACGATAACGGTCCATGATGGACAGTTTTCAGAAAATATCGCGATCGTTGGATCGCGGATGGAGGGCCCAGATCATCTCTCCAATAGGCGTTATAAAAACGCTTGATTTCCGCCCCTTGGATCGCGATCGGACGGCTGAGATGCGATCTGCGCGATCGAATCGTAGCCGTTATAACGCCCGGTTTACACACGTGCTGTGATCCTCGATCCGATGGTCCGCGCTCACGCGATCGGCGTCCGTCGATCGATTGCCCTCCCGAATCCAACGTTCGCGCTGCGCCCACGTCACCCTGCAAGGTAAGTAAGCTATTAGTCCCACACGGACTTTATTTATAGAAACTGTCGGGTATATAATACCCGACCGTTTATACGGGTATGACCCTCCCCATATAGGGGAGGACAAAGACCCATTTTATACTTATAAGTAAAACTATATATAAATATATATTCCGCGCCACGTAGGCGCTACGCGGGGTCTGCGTGGCGCTGCCACGTGACCGTGCGTGCCACGTCGCATCCACGCGGGCCCCGTGCCCATTTTTTTTATTTTTTTATTTAATTTATTATTATTAAAAATCGAAAATAAAATCATAGAAAATTCGGAAAAAAATACGAGAAAAAAATCCCTAAAAAAATTGTAAAAAAATCATATCTTTTAAAAATACAACTCCAAATTAATCCAAATTTCTTTCATTTGATCCAAAAATTTAATTATCTATTATTCCAAAAGGTCAAATTAATTAAATAATAAGAGTTAAAATTATTATTTCAAAAAAATACATTCATTTTATTAAGATTTTTAATCTTTAGAAAAATAAAAATGAATGTTTATAAAAGTTATTTCTCTTATTATTTTCTCTTTAAAAACAATTATAATCTCAAGAAAAAAATATAGGTTATCAAATTATGAAACTCTAATTTATAAAAAAATTAACCCTAATTTAAAGTATTTTGAGATTATAATGACTTTTTAAGAGAATAATAGAAAAAAATACATATAAATATGATAACATGCATGTAAATGAAATCATTTAAGCTTTAATATGCATGAAAAATCATGTTTTATGATGTAAATATAGCATGTTATCACACCCCCCAACTTAAATTATTGATAGTCTCTTAGCAATTTACTACATGATCTCCCTAGAAAGTCTTTTCATCCTTTGATCCTACCACTAAAAAGGTGAAGTGTATAAATGTATGATCACGTTTTCCTCATAGTGTAGGCCCTAATGATCTAGATTCCATTTCTTGGTTGACTTCTTTAGTGCATGTTAGGGTAGTGCTCATCGGCTAATGCTCAAGTCTAATTCTTGATTGTAATCAAGGCGAACCTATCTAAGGTATGATGCTATGGTGCTGAAAATAAACTCACTCTCTCATGAGTGGATGTAATTCCTTACCCTCTCCATAAACACATCACTCCTTCCCTCAAATTGGAGGCTACCTAGTACTTAGAATTCCCCTCAACTTGCTTCCCTCCTTAAAAGAGTGTAATTCAAATGGATTCCTATCTTTGGATGCATCATGTGAGGAGGCTGAAGGAAATAAAAGATGCTATTTCTAAGGGTGTAACTTGGCTAAAAGCAAATATGCTGATAAAACAAAGTGGATGATAAAATCAAAGAAGGTACCACTTATGATGATTATACTCCCAAGTGAGGTGGATGATGATGGATAGGGTAGATGATGGAGATGATAGTGAGGTAGAGATAAAGGTAGAAGATGTTCCCACTTATTTTCCTTCTTTTTGTAACTTCTTATTTCTCTCTTTCTTTTGACATTGCTCCTCTTTCTTTTCTTCTTCAAATTTTTTTTTTAATCATTTCAGAAGACTAGAGTGATGATGTGGAGGAGTTTTAGGATTTCTGAAGAGAGTGTGTAGCAAATGAAGTCTAGTGAAGGTATAAGCACATGTGGGAGAAAAATGGAAGGTGAAATGGATGTGTGGATTCACTTGGGAGTGTTCATCATCAAAAGCGAAGTTTTAAAACAAAGTGGTGTTACTACTTGACTGCTTTGGAAAAGAAAACTACATGCCTATAAGGAAAAGATAGGTGCTACAAAGATTATGGATCATTGCACTCTTTAAAGGGAAAGTCTAGCCTCGGAAAATTCCTCATACTAAGCAGTTTGGGCTAATAATAGGTAGAGGAAGGAATTTTATTTTCTCTCAAATACTCTCCTTTTCAATCCCATAGCATTTCAACCTCTTGATTACTCTTTTTCCTTGGTGCCTGTTAGGTACCCAACCCCAAAGAAGTCAACCATTGGTCTCTCTACATCATTTAGCTTTATTACTCAAAATGTAATCATATGGACTATAAGGTCCTCACTTCTACATCTCTAGTAGGTCAGATCTCTAGATGAAAAGACTTCTAAGGTGGGGTAGATTAGATCAAAGATTTTGAAAAATAGGAGTTTTTAGAAGATAGAATTTTAAAAATTTTGAAAAGGATAGAGCTTTTTCTAAGTCCTCACCCCCCAACTAGAATCATTCATTTCCCTCAATGAATACTACATGCTCATGTGAAAAACTTATCGAATCATAGCATGAAAAACAATAAAAAAGTGCGGTGAGATGGGTTTAGAAAAGCTCATTAGTCCGTGATGCCCGTGGGATTTTTCCGGTGCAGGTGCGCCCTTTCCTAATGTAGTTCTTCAACGTCTAAAAGCAAACTGAAATTAAAAACACAAAACTAAAAGGTAAGATAATCTTGGGGTGCCTCCCAAGAGCGCTAAGTTTAGCGTCTTCAGCCGAGACTAAACAAAATAAAAACCTAAACTACGATGGGTCGAGGGTGATACCGTCACGTCCTCGAATGCTCGGGAAGATGCAGATTTACCTTATCTGCTGAGTGCGGGTGGCTCACGAAGTCGGGTACGGCTTAAGACGATGGCCGTTTACCTTGAATTGTCGTCGGTCTTAGGATCGGAGATGAGTCTTGCTCCGCCGTCGAACAATTCCCGGAACCACGTAAGGACCATCCCATACGGGCGCAGCTTTCAGGGGAAGAGTTTGAGGCGGGAATTGTAGAGCCGGACCTTGTCGCCCGATGCGGAATGATCGTCGTCGGATGTGTCGGTCGTGGAAGGCCTTGGTCTTCTCCTTGTAGATCGCCGCGTTCTCGTACGCGTCGTGCCTCAACTCTTGTAGTTCCTGGAGCTGGAGAAGTCGTTCCTTGCACGATTCGTCCGAGTGCTAGGTTGAGCTTCTTGATGGCCCGATAGGCTCGATGCTCTAGCTCAACCGGAAGGTGGCGAGGCTTTCCCGTAGATGAGCCGGAAGGGGAGACATCCGATGGGTGTCTTGTATGCCGTCAGTATGCCCATAATGCGTCGGGGAGCTTGTGTGCCCAATCCTTTCCACCTGGACGAATTATCTTTTTAAGTATAGATTTGACTTCTCTATTACTTACCTCTACTTGCCCATTCGCCTGGGGGTGGTATGGTGTGGTGATGCGGTGGTGAACTCCGTATTTCTTCAACGGCGCCGGAAGTGCGAGTTGTTGAAAGTGTGAGCCGCCGTCGGCTGATGATAGCTCTCGGACAACCGTATCGGGCGAAGATGCATCGTGTGATAAAGCGTAATACCTCCCGATGATCGTTTGTCCTGGTGGGGATTGCTTCGACCCACTTGGACACATAGTCCACCGCCACCAAGATGTACTCTTTCCACGTCGAGAAAGGTGGGAAAGGTCCCATGAAATCTATCCCCCCAAAGGTCGAAGATTTCCACCTCAAGGATCGGCCGCATCGGCATCTCGTCTCGCTTGGAGATGTTGATCGCCGCTTGACATTGTAGGCATTCCGTGTAGAAAGCGGTGGGCGTCCTTGAAGATGGAGGGCCGGTAGAAGCCGCTCTGTAGGATCTTGTCCGCGGTCTTTCGTGCCGCGAAGTGTCCTCCGCACGTCGATGAGTGACACATCGCCGGTATGTCTCCCTGCTCCTCCTGCAGTACGCATCGTCGAATGATGCGGTCGTATCCTAGGTGGAACAAAAGTGGTTCTTCCCGAAATAATACTTGAGCTCATGGAAGAACTTATCTTTTTGGTGTCGGTTCCGGTGCTCGGGATCGATCCGAGTCACGATGAGAGTTGATGATGTGCGCGTACCGGGGAGCGTGGCTCGAGATGGCGAGGAGATGCTCGTGCAGAAATGTCTCTCCGATGTCCTCTCCTCCCGAGATGTGGAGACACGATAAGTGAGTCCGCCACTTAGAGTTTTTCGTCTGCCCTTCTTGTCTTTTTATCTCGAAGTCGAATTCTTGAAGGAGCAGCACCCATCGTATGAGTCTTGGTTTGGCCTCTTTCTTGGAGAGCAAGTATTTCAGGGCCGCATGATCAGTGTAGATGATGATCTTGCTCCCCAAGATGTAAGGCCGGAACTTCTCGAGAGCGTAGACCACCGCCAGAAGCTCTTTTTCCGTAGTCGTATAATTAATTTGAGCTTCGATGAGGGTCTTACTTGCGTAGCAAATGGCCGTCAGCTTCTTGTACAGTCGCTGCCCCAAGACTGCTCCCACCGCGTAGTCCGAAGCATCGCACATAATCTCGAAGGGTAAGTCCCAATTAGGACTTTGTAGAATCGGTGCTTCGATTAGTGCTTGCTTCAATGTCTTGAATGCGCGCTTCCCTTCTTCGTCGATGATGAAGTCCTTGTCTTTGCAAAGAAGGGTGGTGAGAGGCTTGGAAACTTTCACGAAGTCTTGGATGAATCGTCGATAGAAGCCGACGTGCCCGAGAAAGCTCCTTATGTCCTTCACGGTATTTGGGAGAGGGAGGTTTTGGATGACCTCTATCTTGGCCTTATCCACTTCTAAGCCCTTGCCCAGAGACGATGTGCCCAGGCACTACTCCCTCTCGTACCATGAAGTGGGATTTCTCCCAGCTAAGTACCGGTCGTTTCTGACGCATACCTCCGAGTATCTTCGTCGGAGTGAGCAAGACAAGTCTCGAAGTCATTTCCAAAGACGGAGAAATCGTCCATGAAGACTTCTAGCGTCGCCAAGAAAGTCGGAGAAGATGGCCGTCATACATCGTTGGAAGGTCGCGGGGGCGTTGCACAGTCCAGAATGGCATGCGTCGAAGGCGAAGGTGCCAAAAGGACAGGTGAACGTGGTCTTCTCTTGATCGTCGGGGTGGATAGCAATCTGATTATAGCCGAATATCCGTCGAGGAAGCGAAGTAGTTGGATCTGCCGGTCGGTCCGGGGATGCTGGTCGATGAACGGTAGCGGGGAAGTGGTCCTTCTTGGTCGCGGAGTTCAGCTTTCGGTAGTCGATGCGAGACCCTCCACTTACGTCGGTAGGCGCGTACGGATTTCCTCGCCTTTCTCGTTCGTCGTGGCCAGATTACTCCGGCTTTCTTCGGGACGACGTGTACCGGACTCACCCATTGGCTATCGGATATGGGGTAGATAATTTCTGCATTTAGCCATTTAAGAATTTCTTCTTTTACGGCCTCCCATACCCTTGGGTTGAGTCGTCTCTGGGCCTCCCTGACGGGTCTTGACTCATCTTCTAGGAAGATGCGATGAGTACATAGTGAAGGGTCTAGCCCTTTTAAGTCCGTCAAGGTCCATCCGATTGCTTCTTTATTCTTGTTTAGCACTTCCAGTAATCTCTCTTCTTGCTTGAGGTCCAGCTTGGATGAAATAATAACCGGCTTTGCTTTCTCGTCATCAAGGAAGGCATACTTGAGTGTAGATGGGAGAGTTTTGAGTTCCAAAGTGGGCTCGTCCATCGGAAGCTCTTCATATCTTGCTTCCTCTTCGATCATCATGACTTCTTCTACGCATTCGTCTATGTCTTGATCGTCGGCGAAGTCGATGGCTCCCAAGTCTTCGGATGCTCGTGAAGGGTATTTCATTAGCTTGTTGATGTCGACCTTTACGGTGTGCTCTCCCACTTTGAGAATAACTTCTCCTTTCCCCCAGTCGGTTACGGCTTTCGCGGTAGCTAGGAAGGGTCGTCCTAATATGATCGGGGCTTGGCTTAGCTCCTTAGTCATTTTCATATCGACCACTAGGAAATCTACCGGGAAATAATAATCTTCTATTCTAACTATGACATCTTCTACTAGTCCATGGGGTTTTCTAATGGATCCATCTGCTAGGCATAGTTCTACAAGGAATGGTTGTAATTCCCCTACATGATGACGATCGAATACAGCTTTAGGGAGGATGTTTATACTGGCTCCTGTATCTAGTAGGGACCTAGTAAAGGACATTCCTCCGATTTCACTCGTGATCATGGGTGCTCCCGGATCTCTCTTTTTTACGGGTAAGGAATTCATCATTATGGAGCTTACCGTCTCACTAAGTTGGATCCGTTTAGGGTTTCTATGGTGAGTACATATACCTTTTAGGTATTTTGCATAGGTAGGAATATGCTTGATGGCTTCTGTTAAGGGAATAGTTATGGTTACCTTCTTAAAGGCTTCTAGTAGATTTTCGTCGGTTTCATTAGTCTTGGCTTTTGGTCGGTTTAAGGCTTGAGGATAAGGCACATGGGGCTTATATTTTTCAGGGTTAGGTTCAGCCGTAACACTGTTCTTCCTCGTCCTCCAGAATCGTGTCTTGCTCGACGATAATTGGTGTTTCCTCTTCTTCTTTTTTTGGCCTTGGTGGAAAGGATGATCCTTGTATGGATCCGGCGAGTTTTCCACTTCGAAGGCTTGATACGGCGGGGGCTGATTCTACGGCTTCTTCGTCGACATGTATATGGTTGATATTGTGAGTGCAGGTCGACGAAGCTCCTTGATTTCTTGGATTTGCCGTGGCTGCGAGAGTAGCGAGTCGGTAAAAGTTGCTTGCTTACCCTTTTTGTACTGTCGTCGGTTGGACGTTCGTCTTGACGAAGTCCTGAATTTCATCCACGCGTGAGTTCATCCTCGTCATTTGCTCCATTAATTGCGAGATTACGCCGATGATCGGGTCGGATGCCGGCGTGGTTTGGCGTGGAGCTTGCGTGTATGCTTGTGGTTGAGTCGGCGGGACGAACGACGACGGTCTTTGATTAGGGTAATTTTGCTGACCGTTATATTGTGGAGGATAAGGTTGATCGTTGTTCCTCCTATATCCATTATTCTGCAAGGAATTGTTAAAAACATGGGTATTATACGGTTAGAATAATTACCTGGATAATTTGGTCGTCCCTGTTGACTTGGTCCTCCTGATGGACCTTGTCTGTACATTCCTTGCCCTTGGATTGCCATCACGGGGCAATCTAATTCGACGTGGTCGAATCTTGAGCACGTCGCGCATGGTGACGCTTCTTGAATTGAGACTGGGGCGAGTCCTTCGGAACCGTTGCGGATGTTGAGTCGGTCCAGGAGTAAGTTCTGGACTTCCGCCATTTTGTCGATTCTTTCGAGGAGTATCCCCGTTTCCGCTGACTTGGCGTCTAGAGCTTTCGGCATTGCACCTCTTCCAAATGGTTTCGCCGCATTATGGTGACTATTTTCCGCCACCGTTTCGATGAGATCCATCGCGTCGTCTTCATATTTGCTCATAAAGGTGCCGCCTCTAGCTGCATCCAAAAGGTATCTATCTTGCGGGCCTAACCCGTCATAAAAAATTTGAGTTAATTCGTGGTTAGATACGCCATGGTGTGGGCACTCTCTCGTAAGATCTCTTAGTCGTTCCCAGGCCTCGTGGAAGGTTTCGGACGAGCCTTGAGTGAATTCTCGGATGGCTTTTCGGACGGAAGTGGTCTTTCCTACTGAATAATATTACCTTAAGAACTCTTCCTCCATTTCGGTCCAACTTGTGAATTCTTTCCCTAGTTTTAAAAACCAGTCCTTGGCTCTATCTCTAAGGGTAGCGGGAAAGAGTTTCATCTTCATCGTGTCGGCGGGGACATTTTGAAGGTGGTTAATATCACAAACTTGGGAAAGCTCATCTACATGTCTATAGGGATCTTCGGAAGGCTTACCATGAAAGATAGGCAGCATGCTCATTACATGGGAGTCTATTCTAAAATTGGCCCCTCTTCCTAGGGGTGCGTGAATTCTAGTGACGGGTCGCTGGAGGACAGGCCTAGCATAGTCACTAAGGCGTTTCCTAGCATTTCCTTCATCATTCCGGGCCATTTCTACTGGTTCGGTAGGGTCAAACGAGAGTGCCCACACCATGGCGTATCTAACCACGAATTAACTCAAATTTTTTATGACGGGTTAGGCCCGCAAGATAGATACCTTTTGGATGCAGCTAGCGGCGGCACCTTTATGAGCAAATATGAAGACGACGCGATGGATCTCATCGAAACGGTGGCGGAAAAATAGTCACCATAATGCGGCGAAACCATTTTGGAAGAGAGTGCAATGCCGAAAGCTCTAGACGCCAAGTCAGCGGAAACGAGGATGCTCCTCGAAAGAATCGACAAAATGGCGGAAGTCAGAACTTACTCTGGACCGACTCAACATCCGCAACGGTTCCGAAGGACTCGCGATCTCACTTCAAGAAGCGTCACCATGCGCGACGTGCTCAAGATTCGACCACGTCGAATTGGGATTGCCCGTGATGGCAATCCAAGGGCAAGAATTTCTGAGACAAGGTCCATCGGGAGGACCAAGTCACGAGGGGCGACCAAATTATCCGGGTAATTATTCTAACCGAGTATAATACCCCTGTTTTTAACAATTCCTTGCAGAATAATGGATATAGGAGGAACAACGATCAACCTTATCCTCCACAATATAACGGTCAGCAAAATTACCCTAATCAAAGACCCTAATCAAAGACCATTGGATCGTCTCTTTATCTTCGATCAATGACTGTGATTAGTCCTTAGGAGATCAATCGCCATCGTTAATTCTTGGCCGTTGGATCCTCGATTGTGCGTCAAGATTAAGCCACATCATCGCGTGAAGATTAATCGCCACGTAACGGTAACCATTTGATCTTCATTAAACGCATGAAATGATGCCACGTTGATAACATGCATCTCATTTTAGGCATCTACATGTTTTAAAACACTTTTTATGTATAATTTCAGTCTATATGATGCATGTTATCATCTTAAAATGGAATTTTCTTCAATTTAAGGCCAAATCACTTAATTCCATATTTTTCATCAATTTGAGCATTATTATGTGTTTTAAGTGCGTTTGACCCTTTTCGAAGGTCAAACCACTTGTATTTGACCTCAAATTTTTGGTTTTACATGTTTCAGTATTTAAGTGATTACATGAAGGTTTAAGAAGAGGAAGAAAAGAAAAGAAAGGAGTAAAAGAGGGAATTAACCTAGTTGACTCCAAAAAGTCGACGAGGAATTAATTCACTCATAATTTTATTTTATGTCTAATATTTTATTTCAGGGCACAGATTAGAAGAGGATGAAATTCTTGATCCAATGAAGAAAATTTTACGCAAAAAAGAGTTCTAGAAATGAATTTATGAATTTTTGAAGATAACATATTTTTATGGATTTTTCAGGATTTTTTTGAATTTTTCAGAAATAAAAAAAGAAGAAGAAAGGGATTAATTCGGTGCAGGACCCACGCAGAGATGATGTGGCGGCACTGCCACGTGGCAGTGTGCCAGTGAGCCAACCCAGCGCGTGGCGCATGGGCTAAGTGGCGCGTGGGCTTAGTGGGCTGAGCATAGTGGGCCTGAATATCACGATAGAGAGAGGCGTCTAGGTCCCTTTTAGGGTGATGTGAATATAACAGGAGGCCCCCCACTGACGAAGCAATTTATGCGGTCGTTAAAACACACAAACGTCAGTAAAAAAAAATTTTATAATTCCGAACTGACAATGACAAAGATATAAAATCAAGTATATTGTAAGTATCGGGTCGATCCACAAAGAACACGGTTGACTTTAATCGCAGAGTTGACTTGGTCAAACTTAGGTTTAATTAAGGTTTTAAAGAAGTGAGAATGATATATAATCAATTTAAATGATCTAAATATATGAGATAAGATATTTTAAGACTTTAGAAAACTGATTTAAAGAAGAAATGTCAAAAGTCAAGGTCAAAGCATTGACTTTGACCAATAGTTGACTCTCTGAAAATCAGAGAATAAAAAGAGCTTAAAATATTACAAAAATTATATATTCAGAAACTAGAGAGAAAATAGAATTTATTGATATAAAATTAGTGATTTTTCGATAAGAATTGGATTTATTATGAATTATTGAAAATCAAAGATCAGAAAAATCCCAAAATAAACACTTCGATGAAAATATTCAAATTGACTGATCAAATGATATCCAAATCTTGAAATTGATATATTAATAGAAAGCTAACAACTAGAGCATTCCAAAGATACTAAAATTGTTAGATTCCGATTTATATTTTTAGAGTACTTGATCCCGCAAGTCAACGCCCAAATTTGGATTAAACATGAATAGTAGTTGGTCAAACATTAAATTGAGGGGTCAAATGATCATGGAATTTGACAAATTTGCTATCTACGGAGAGCTAATGAAACAAGGAATCTAATGAAACAAAAATAAAGTTAATTGGATTTAAAATCTGAGAGATATCCTTATTTGAAAATTGACAAAAATTGATTACTAAAATTGGGCAAAAATATGAATTTAACTACGTCTACACTCTAATTACTTACCTAATTCTAATATAAACTACAAAAATAGTAAGGATTACGAACGAATCACACTACTAACCCGATTGACGTGATGATTTGGCTTTAATTCACGCAGATTGAAGAGTATTCCATGGTTTAATCTTCGACGTACGTTCGGCGTTCAAGGGGAGATTACGATCGTTTTCTTGCAATCAATTCGTGATTATCATGCTTCAATGGCTGCGAAATTTGACTATAGGAAGCAGAGGATCACGAAGAACTTAAGACCTTCATTCAAAATTGCTTAATTTCTTTACGATTCGATCAAAAGTTAAGTTTACAGGGGGAGAGAACATCTATTTATAGAGAATTTCGCGCGAAATTCGTGGGATCATGGCCCACGACACGGATTTTACTCCGTGCAATTTCAGCCGACCGATCGCGCGAAATCGATGGGATCGTGACCCATGACGCGGATTCCACTCCGTGTGTTTTCAGATATCAGATCGCGTGAAATCTATGGGATCGTTGCCCATGACGCGGATTTCCACTCCACGTGATTTCAGCTGTCCGATCTTCATCGAAGAATCCTCATGAAGCCACATGTCTCTCCAAGATTAGCCGAGTGAGCGATTTAATCACGACCGTCCGATATCACTGTTCACGCCATGCAGGCGCCACGTATGCATACACGTGGGCTCGCGTGGCCCCCCACGTGTCCGCATCCCGCCACGTCACCTCCGCGGGTCCCTTGCAATTAAACCCCTTTTTGCTAATTTTTTAATGGAATAAATCCTGAAAAATCAAAATAAAATCCAGAAAATTTTGAAGTTAAGAAATTCATAACTTCATAAATATAACTCCTTTTAGACTCAAATTTTTTCCATTGGATCACAAATTTCTTCATCTTTAATATTATGCCATCTAAAATATAATTTGAAAGAAGAAAATGGGATGGATTAAAAAAATAATACTAAGGTATTCATTAAGACTTCTCTCTTTTAATCATCCAATCATTCTATTCATGGAATTAATCATTTAAATCATCTACTAAAGTGAAAGTAAGGTAATTAATTTCTATTTATTTAACCTTGTAAAAGATTAAACATTCATAGGGCACATAATTAACCCTAAATAATGCAGAAACATGGACTTTAGTAGAATGGCATACCCTTGGAGAAAATTCATAAAACCTATGATAACATGCATCATAATTACATAAAATAAGCATGATTATTAGTTAAATAAGGTAAGAATTTAAGTTAAATATGCATGTTATCACCCACTTATAAAGGCCTCCAATTCCTTAAATTTTTTGCATGTGGGACTAATCTAACGTATTAGATTTATTTGCAGGTAACGTGGCAGCTCGTGAGGCGTCTAATCAAGCGCGAGAAAGGTGCGGGTTGATCTTGTAGACCCAGTCTACCAGATCTTGAATAAGCGCACATGATCAATTCGTAGCCGTTGATCTCATTAGTGAGATCCAATGGCTAGGACATAATCTTGCAACAGGCGAATCTTGGAGTGACACGTGGCCGCTTGTAGAAGCTCCGATGAAGATCGAATGGTAGAACTAAAGACCGAAAGGGGGGGGGGCGTCGGGTGGGGATTGTGGTCCACTTCTCCTGCGTGATGTGGCTTCATCTGAGCCGTCTGATTAAGTAAAATAAATCAGACGGTCCAGATTAAATCACGAAATATCTCTATAAATTCATATTCTCTCACTCTTACGAAAGTTTAACTCTTGATTAAACATTGAATTGAGCATTTTTGGAGGAATATCTTGAGTTCTTCATGAATCCTTTGCATCCTAGACTCAATCGTGCACAAATTCAGGCAAGAAATTTATGAAAATTGTGAGAAAACCTTTGGTAATTGTCGCTTGAACGCTGAAATCACGTCGGAGAGGGAATCGAAGAAATATACAACAATCAAAGCAATTTGAGGCTCAATCTTCACGTCAATCGGGTTAGTAGCGTGATACCTTTGTAATCCTCACTTTCTCGATCATTTATATTAGGTTTAGATAGGTAATTAGAGTTTAAAGAATAAAAAATTCTTCATTTTCCCCAAATTTCTTTATAGATTTTTGCTGATTTCCAAACAAGGATTTCTCCCTGATCTTAAGTCCAATTCTAACGAATTTTGTTTCATTGGATTCCTTGTTAAGTCAGTTTTTCGTGGATAGATGGTTTGCAAATTTTCATCCAGGTTTGACCCCTCAATTTTCCAGTTTACCAACTACTATTCAAAATCAATCTGAATTTGGGCATTGACTTTGAGTGCTATCATTACAAATCTAGAGGGTGAAATTTGTCCATTTTGGTGTCTTCGTAATCCTCTGATCATAAGCTTTCCCTGAATAGGTGATTTGTCAAAATTGGATACCATTCGACTTGTCATTTGAAGGATTTTAAGTGAAACCCTTACTCAAGGTCATTTTGTGTCCGTTGTCTTTGAAAAATTAGAGTAAATCCAATTGTGCTCTAAAAATTATGATCTTTATATCAAAATTCTCCTCTTTCTCCTCTGATTTCATAGAAAGTCAAAGTAGGGTCAAAGTCAATGATTTGACTTTTACTTTCTTCTCCAAAAAAATTTGAAAACCCTAAAAAACATCTTCTCTCATATATTAGTATTCTTTTACATTAATTATATATAATACTTCCCTCTTAAAAACCTTAATTAGGCTTAAGTTTGACCAAGTCAAATATTTTGATTAAAGTCAATTGTGTCTTTGTGGATTCAACGTGATCTCATTGCTGTACTTGATTTTTGATTTTTAAATCATTGTTAGTTCGGAATAGTATCTTTTGACCGACGAACGTGTGTTTCAACGACCTCACTTTTCATCGCTGATCACACGTGTCTACAGAAGTCCATTGGGCGCATTTAATCTTAGCCGCTAAAACTCTTCAGATGAATGACTGAGATTAAAACATTTTTAAAATATTAATCATCGCCTAATGAGAGTGCACCGTGTACCCCATGGAGTAAGTGAAAATCGAGGGCTAAGATTAAATTGTTTTCTTTTGCGTAGATCAGACACTTTAGAGCACAAAAAATCATCTGCATCAAAAGAAAACAGAAACGTAGTCTCACTTGACAAAAATCAAGGTGAAAGGCACGTATAAATACTAGAGCACGATAATGGGTTAGATTATATCCTTAAAAGGATGCTTTAACCCATTTATTAAACACATATATATATATATACATGCACGTGTGCCACTTGGTGACACGTGATATGCTCTTCCACGTCAGCTTCTACATCAGTGCAGGATTTTAAGCATTTTTAAAAAATATTTTTAAATTCAAATAAATTCAAAATAAATCCAAAAAAATCTATAAAATTCAAAAAAATCCCAAAAAATTCATAAATTTCAAAATAGAACTCCAAATTAATCTAAATTTATTTTGTTAGATGATAAATTAAATAATTTATCATTTTAAAATGTCAAATTTAAGAAATAACTAGAGAATATATATATATTTTTTTAAAATGCACTCATTTCTCTTAGAAAATAAATTTAGGAGAATAAATGAGTGGAAGAAAACCCAATTATAATCTCAAATATAGATGTAAGTAATCTACTCTAAAATATATCCGATAATTATGCATAATTATCCCTAAAATAATAAATTTTGAGATTATAACTTAAAGTTGCATGAAAGGATAGATATGCACTCAAAGTATGATAACATGCATAAGAATAAAATGTTGTCTTAGTTTGCATTTATAATCATATAGTTGCACGTATAAATTACATATTATCATTAATTATGCATAATTAAATAATATAGTTTAGAGTAGATTATTTTCATCTTTATTTAAGATTATAATTGGGTTTTAATGTTAAATAATAAGAGAAAATATTTTTTTACACTCATTTATTTTTCTAGGTTTATTTTCTAAGAGAAATGAGTACATTTTTTAAACAAAAAATTATTCTCTTTTTATTTATTAAATTTGACATTTTAGAATGATAAATTATTTAATTTATCATCTAAGAAAATAAATTTGGATTAATTTGGAGTTCCATTTGAAATTTATGATTATTCTAATTTTTTGGAATTTTTCTGAATTTTCTAGATTTATTTAGATTTATTTTGAATTTATTTAAATTTAAAAAAAATCAGTTTTTACATACGCTTGGATGTGGCAGATCATGTGGTGAGCACTTACATGTCGACACATGGAGACGTATGCCCACGACACGTGGCACATGTGCGCATGTCATTAGCACTTAAGCACCCCGTTTGAGGGATGGGCTAATCACATAAGACCATACATACTATATGTGTGTCATTTCACTTTTATTTTTGTCATGTGGGACTATGTTATGTTTTCTTTTACGCAGATGACTTGGCATACTCAGAAGCATCTGATTGACGCGAAAGAAAATGATTTAATCTTAGCCTTTGATTTTCCCTTCCTCGAAGGGGTATGTGACGAATCGAGACTGCGAGGTCGTCAATTGCACACGGCCTCGTGTCAAAATAAAGTCCAAACTTACTAATTTGATGAAAATAACTCGAATTGAGGGGTATAATGGTAAATATGGGTCGAATCCATAGGGAATTAGGGAAATTTCTGATGATCTCTTCGAATTTGATCAAATCGGACGATGAATCGATGGTAGAAATTGGTGAAAATGATATTTTATGAAAGAGAACTTTAAGACGATTCCATGGAATAAAAAATCATCGAATTTGACTTTGATTTCATGGAGAAATTGAAGATCGAAGTCAGGGGTATTTTCCGAAAATCGAAATCGCGAAATTAACAAAAATAAACTCAAAATCACTTAAATTAATGATTCTAAGCGGAAATTAAACACTAATAGATGATAGATTAGGATAACCCGCGATAACTAACCCACAATTGCGATTGGATTATCCCAATTAATTGCTGGAATGAAGGCTTTTCATAAAAAATCTGAAAATCACGATTGTGGAGTTGAAGCGTCGATTTCTTCCTCATCGATTATCCAAATCTTGATCTTAAGCACTCCGTGGACATGGAAATGAGTCTAGAAGCGATTGTGATCAAGAGATTGAAGAGATTTGGTGTCTAAATAGTTCAATTTGATTGAATTGCTCTCAAATGCGTTAGAAATCGGAAGAACATCTCAATTTAAAGGATATTTGGGCGTAACCGTCCGATGAAACGCTCCCCCTTCGATCAACAGGTCTGATTGACCACATTAATGTGAATCGTTACGATTAAGTCCGGTCCGTTAGATCACGATCAGACGCTCGAGATGAAGCCACGTCGCCGCCGGTATAAAAACGCCTTGAAACTGTCGGCGTTGGATCTTTATCGAACGCATCAGATGGGTTTCTTCGCGATTTAATCTCGACTGTTATAACTCTCGCAATCAACGGTTGAGATTAAGATGATCCGGGTAACCCCGATTAAGCCACGTGTCTATTTATTTTAAGTGAAAATCAAAGGCCACGATTAAGCCACGTCATCGCTTGCATCAACCGTTTGATCGCGACGCAATCGGACGGCTCTAATCACACCACGTCACGTGTGCATTATAAAATATTCGAAAAATCAATTTTTAGTTAGGAAAATCAATTTTTAATTCCGGAAAATCCTTAGAGATTCATTAAAAATTCAGAAAAATTGTGGAAAAATCCCTAAAAATTAGAAAATTCATAACTTTCAAAATATACCTCCAAATTAATCCAAATTTCTTTCATTTGATCAGAAATTTAATTATCTATCATTCTAAGAAGTCAAAATTAATAAATAACAAGAGATTTAATTTCTATTTCAAAAATACATTCATTTCTTTAAGATTTTAACTTTAGAAAATTAAATGAATGTTTATAAAAATGATTTCTCTCATTATTTAACTTTGAAATCCACTTATAATCTCAAGTAAAGATAGGCTATAAAATTATTTATCTTTAATTCATCATTATTAACCCTAATTTATACTATTTTGAGATTATAATGAATTTTTCATAGAATGATAGATAAATACTCATAAATATGATAACATGCATAGGAATGAAATCTTTTGTGCCTTAATATGAATTAATAATCATGTATTATCATGTATAATTAGCATGTTATGACACCCCTAACTTAAATGATTGCTTGTCTCTTAATAATTTACTATATAATCTCCCTAGAAAGTCCTTTCATCCTTTGATCCTACTAAAAAAGGTGAAGTGTATGAATTTATGATTAGTGTAGGCCATAATGATCTAGATTCCTTCTCTAGGTTGACTTCTTTAGTGCATGTTAGGGTAGTGCTGATGGAGAATTATTCCAAAACATGAACACAAGGGTTCCAAGTGAACCTATACTCCTCCTTACTTATGAGTTTGAGAAACTCACCATCCACTAAGTGAATGAAGAAATCCTCTCGAAATAATTGAAAGAGAGTGTAGATCTTAAGGGAATTATCTTCCCTCTTCCTCCACTTATACACTGATTTAAAGATTGACTTGGTCAAAAGAATTTAAACCTTATCCTTAGATACTTAGAATCCCTTGAATGGACCAAGTCAACCACCTTCTACCTTGATATAGGTTCCTTATTTTCCAAACCATATCCACTATATCATAGGTACCTTGTATAAACAATGATCTAAAAATCAGTAGGAAGCATTTTGTTTTAAACTCTCTTATTCTTTGAAAACCACCTGTAGTTAGAGTTCTAGGAGAGATCTATTTACTATCAGTTATGAAGTCAGTTGGTATGATGAAGATCATCATAAATAGCACCAGATAAGCCTCATGAAAGAAGATTATCAAACTCACAATTCACTCAAGTGAATAAGGAAACAAACTCAGTCAAGAAGAGCTCAAAGGTTTCTAAAGATCCTAAAGAGCCTCTATATGTTGGTATTCAATATGAGGGAAACTCTCATTGAGGACAGACAATTACAAGGAGAAGTCCTCACTATCTCCCATTTTATAATGCCTTCACGATAAATGGATAAGCAGAATACTGAAGACATACTAAGCTTCTTCCTCAACAATGATATGGTCTCCAAGTAAAGTCAACCTTATAAATGAAGAAGATCTCTTTAAGATGAATAGGGAAACCGCTACTTCATGCAGAATTCTTGGTTTCTAAAGAGTCATGAAGAGTAAAACTGATAGCTGAAGAAAATGACAAAATCATGATTGATGGCAAGCTCAAAATTGACGAATTCTCTCCTCTCAGCCGTCGGCCACCACAGAGGCCTTAACGATACATGAAGGCCTCCACGGAACTTACCAAGGACTTCCACGTGAAGCCACTATCATCAGAGTAGGTCGAGGACTGCTCCTAAAGAAGACAGTCTGATCCACATGAAGAAGAATAGGAGAATCTCCCGTCTCTACCCTCTTTCTACCTACCAGGGTGATCCACATGAAGATCTATCGTCACGACGACTGAGGAATACGAAGATTTGATCTAAAGGAAATTAACTGATTATACAATCATCTTCTGCCGTTTCCAGCTATCAAAAGATCCAATGCATACCTCCCCTACCGACGTGGAACCGTGAAGAAGCGAAAGACTACTGAGCATTCGACGGTCAACGTTAAAGACTATAAGCGTCTACGACGCTCCCGGCATCACCAAGCGTGACAATATTATGTCGCGAGTTCAGCATCGATCGACGGTCAATGAATAGAAGAAGGATGAAGACGACGACGAGAGAAGGATGAATAGAAGAAGAAAAGAGCACGCGAGGCAAGAATTTTCCTGACGACGATGCCTGCCAATCCGTTTAAAGAGTCCCGTGAACGCTGCTTCCTGTCTCCGTGATTCTCCCTACTTCGCGAGGAGAAGACACGTCGTCGCCAAGGTACTTACTCTGATCATTCCGAACCATCATCGGGAACTTCAGCAAGAGGACGGGAAAACGAGGATGTCGAGCAACCTGTCGGGGTGCCTCCTGCAAACGCCGCTCCCGCCGTCACGTAATTCTCACGAATTCCTCAACGTGCGCGCGGAGATCAGTCATGTCCAGAATCTCAGACGGCCACTACCGCCAAAGCCCTCAAGGAATCAAGGAATAATTTCCATGTTCCTTAAACTATTCCACGTATTTCCATCACGTGAAAATTACCTCATTGAAGACGACGATAAGGCAACCACGAACGATTGCTACAAAACGCCCAACTATCAACATCCGACTCATTCCCGGTTTCTTTTCCGTCACAAATCTTTTCTCGTCTCACTCTCTCTCTCTATTCTCAATATTATAAAATATATTATCTTCTTCCCTGTTATCTCTCCTCATCTACCTATCCATTCTCTATGCTTAAATCCTATCCGGAAATTTCTTAACAGGTAATCCCTGTTCATCTTCTATCTTTCTGTCACCACCCTTCTACCATTTCTTAATAACCCTTTCATTGCTCTTATCCCTCTTCACGAAAATAACATTATCATTTCCTCCATTTCCGCTCCTCACTGTACACTCATACCGTTCCTCATCCCATCATCTATCTGAACTAGTAATTTTCATATACCCATTTATATATATAACTCCATTCCATAATTCCTCACTCCTATAAATAATTATTCCCTACTGATATCATTTCATAGATCCTCTCTTAAATTGTAGGATTTAATTAGATATCAATAAACTATTCTAATCTCTTTCTAACTTACTGTCATATTCATATTATTCCTCTCATTCATATTCATCTTCACATAATCATCATTCTCTAAAATATCCTACATCAAGTGCTCATCGGCTAATGCTTGAGTCTAATTCTCAATTGTAATCAAGGTGAGCATATCTAAGGTATGATGCTATGGAGATGAAAAGATACGCACTCTCTCATGAGCGGATGTAATTCCTTACCCTCTCCATAGATACATCACTCCTTCCCTTAAAATAGAGGCTACTTAATGTATTAAAATTCCCCTCAACTCGCTTTCCTCCTATAAAGAGTGCAATTAAAAAAGGATTCCTATCTTTGGGATGCATCATGTGAGGTGGCTGAAGGAAATAAAAAGATACTATTTCTAAAGGAATGTCGTGGTCAAAAGCAAATATACAGATAAAAAAAGGGATTTTAAAAACAAAGAAGGTACCACTAATGATAATTATACTCCCAAATGAGGTGGATGGTGATGGATAGGGTAGATGGTGGAGGTAGAGATGATGGTAGAAGATATTTCCCACTTATTTTCCTTGTTGTAACTTCTTATTTCTCTCTTTCTTTTGATTTTTTTCTCCTCTTTATATATATATATATATATATATATATATATATATATATATATATATATAACATTTCGAAGACGCGCATAAGGATATGGAGGAGTTTTAGGATATCTGAAGAGAGTATGTAGCAACTGTGAAGTGTTGTGTGAAGGTATACATACATGTGAGGGAAATATGGAAGGAAAATGTGATGGATGCGTGAATCACTTGGGAGTGTTATTATTATGAGTGAAGTTTAAAACAAAGTGGTGTAAATACTTGACTGCTTTGGAAAAGATAAAACTACATGCCTAACAAGGAAAGATAGGAGTCTTAAAAAATTATGGATCATTACACTCTTTAAAAGGGAAGGTCTAGAATCGAGGAATTCTCACACTAAGCAGTTTTGGCTGATGTTAGGTAGGGGATGGAATTTTATTTTCTTTTAAAAACTCTTATTTTCAATCTCATAGCATTTCAACCTCTGATTACTCTTTTTCTTTGGTGCCTGTTATGTAACCAACCCCAAAGAAGTCAACCACTAAGTATTATCCATGGTTTCTCTAGATCATTTAGCTTTATTACTCAAAATGTAATCATATGGGCTATAAGGTCCTCACTTCTACATCTCTAGTAGGTCAGATCTCTAAATGTCGAGACTTCTTAGGTGAGGTAGAGTAGATCAAATTTTTGAAAAATAGGAGTTTTTAGAATGTAGAATTTTAAAATTTTTGAAAATAGTAGAGATTTTTCTAAGTCCTCACCCCCCAACTAGAATCGTTCATTGCCCTCAATGAAAACTACATGCTCATGTAAAATTTAGCAAAAACACCGAATCATGGCATGAAAAAGATACGAGAATGTGGTGAGAGGATAAAAGGTTTAGAAAAATCTCATTAATCTGTGATGCTCGTTCGCGGGATTACGTGCAGGTGTGCCCTTTCCTAGTGTAGTTCTCTGATATCTATAAAAACTGAAAAACATAAAAGAAAACTAAAAACGTAAGATAATCTTGGGGTGCCTCCCAAGAGCGCTAAGTTTAACGTCTTTAGCCAGACTAAATAAAAATGAAACCTACGACTACTGATGGGTCGAGGGTGATACCGTCACGTCCTCGAGTGCTCGAGAAGATGCAGATTTACCTTATCTGCTGGTGCGGGTGGCTCTGATGTCAGGGACGGCTTGAGACGATGGCCGTTTATCTTGAATTTTTAACCAGATTTGATGTCGGAGATGAGTACCGATCCGCCATCGAATAATTCTTGAACCACGTAAGGACCATCCCATCGAGAGCTTAACTTTCTAGGAAAGAGCTTGAGGCACGAATTGTAGAGCTAGACCTTGTTATTGACTTGAAATGATCGTCGTCGTATGTGTCGGTCGTGAAGGGCCTTGGTCTTCTCCTTGTAGATCGCCACGTTCTCGTATATGTCGTGCCTCAGCTCCTGTAACTCCTGAAGCTGGAGAAGTCATTGTTTTCCTGCTTCGTCCAATGATAGGTTGAGCTTTTTGATAGCCCAATAGGCTTGATGCTCTAGCTCAACCGGAAGATGGCAGGCTTTCCTGAAGATAAGCCAGAAGGGAGACATCCCGATGGGTGTCTTGTATGCCATCCGGTATGCCCATAGTGCGTCGAGAAGCTTGTGTGCCCAATCCTTCCTATCTGTTTGAATTATCTTCTTAAGGATGGTCTTGACTTCTGTATTACTTACCTCTACTTGCCCATTTGCTTGGGGGTGGTATGATGTGGTGACGCGGTGAAGTACTCCGTACTTCTTCAACAATGCCCGGAAGTGAGCATTATTGAAGTGTGAGCCGCCGTCGCTGATGATGGCCCTCGGACAACCGTAGTGGGCGAAGATGCATCGTGTGACAAATCTCAATACCTCTCGATGATCGTTTGTCCTAGTGGGGATTGTGATGTAGGATAATTTAGAAGAGGTATCTAAATCCTACATATGAGGGAGGACCTATGAAGTGATATCACTAGGAAGATTAGTACTGAAAGAATATATGTTAAGGGAGATTAATAAGAAAATATTTAGGATAAATATTATGATAATTAATTTTAGGTAACTAATGAAGGGAGAGAATAAGGTGATAAATGGAATAAGTGATTGAAAGGTATTTAAGAATGGAATAAGCAGTGATTAGAATAGTAGATAACTGTTGAGATGGAGAGGAAGAATAATAATGATAGTAATGATAATTACTTTTATATATCTATAATGGGATAGAACTTAGGATAGATAGTTTAAAATAAGAGGAGGGTTAGATAATATAAGATATCTGATATAAGACAGAGAATATGGAATTAATAAGATAGATAATATGGGATTTAGAATAAGAATAGTATATTCTATACGTGATTATTATAAGGTTGATAGGAGAGAGATAGTAAAAGAATTCTCAGATGAATATCCCACGACGGTGAAGAAATTAACTTCGTATGAGCGTCGTTGTTGGACTTAAGATTTAAAGAAACGAACTATTTCACTAAAAGAGATGAGGATGAGTTACTTGAAGAGGACGAGAAGAGATGCCGTTAGAATACTCCCGCTGACATCGGATCATCTCGAAATGCTTCGGATTTATGGTTTTGAAAGACGACAGAAATGGGGGAGAAAAGAAAGGGAGGTAGAATCGGAGATGAGTTTCGGAATGGGAACTGAGGAGGCACGGGGAGGGCAAAGAACACATGGGTAAAAGCGAACCACGAAACCGATTTTATCAATAAAACAACTTCTGTTTTCATTTAAAATCTTCTCTTTTATAGGATCAACGGGGAAGTTACGGGTAAACGCCGCTTGGCGTCACTTGTTCCACGTCGGTTGACTGTTTGACTGGGCTTGCGTTCTTTAGCGTACATTCATGAAATTGAGGAGAAGACAATAGTCTTTCCGAGTCGGCCTCGTTCGATGGCATCTCGTCAGTGGGGTTGTTGGATAACTGCGGTGATGTGGAAAAGTCCGGTGCGTAAATGTTTTGCGGTAGAAGTTAATTCCGCGCTCGCTTGATATAATATCGTCTGTCACTTCCTCGTTTCATTTCTTGCAGGGCTTGTAGGTGAAAATGATCGAGGATAGAAGCTAGAAGTCCATGCCGATAAGGTAGGTAATTGGGGAGTTCTCGCCGACGTCTCGTGCTGGTTAGTAATCGCGATACCGCGAGTGACTTTGCGGTTCTCCCTCGCCGGATCATCACGTGAGGTCAGTTACGTAGAAACCTTTGAAGAGAAGTTCTCTTCTTTTGATGCTGCAATTGTTCGATAGCTACTGATGCCGCAATCCAGAGGGGTGGAAATGCTTCGATTGAGATAGGAAGATGGGGAAAGTGGGCGTGAAGATGGGCTGCTGGAGATTGGAGATTCATCGCTGGTCGGGGACGACTGGAGAGTCTTCGTAAATCGTCCTTCATTTCGGAGGGAAGCAGGCTCTGCCGTTGCGATGTTCTAGCGAAGATGGATATGTCCGTCTTGGTGGAGAGGAACCGGAAGACGCTGGCACGACCGCTATTCTTTTCGTGGATCACCTTGCGGTTGTCTTTTCAGGATCAGTCTTCGAGCTTCTCCGCGGGCAGATAAGGTAAGGCGGATAGTGGGAGGTCGTCGAGGTCACTGAGTGACTTGGCAGCAACGTAATTCGTGAAGATGACGTACGTTTGATCATTAAGACTTGAACCGAAGGGTGATGGTCCTCATTTTAAGTCTTTGCTTACTTTGAGGAGATCGTGAGCTTTGATATGGTCATTTATGAGTCTTCTCTCATGACGAATTGTCTTCATTTGTTTCTCGATAGCTGATGTCTGAGATAGGAGGTAGTTCTCTTTGCTGAAACAATGGCTGAAGGATAATATGTGTTGAGTCGTAGGCTTTGAAATTCTTTCGATCTTGGAGTTCTTCAATTAAGAGGTTTCTTTGATGTTTAATCTTGACTGTTCTCTTTGATAGCAGAGGCTTTGATGTAGAACCAGGTGCGAAACCGGTCTAACACCGTGATGCTAGGGATGAGCTAGGGGAATTCTAATATGATGTAGTAAACTAGTGATGCAATCAAGCAGAGTGCCGTCTCGGATGTCGTCGCCGTAGGCCCTGGGGTGCGCCGAGTAGAGTCTGTCCGGGAGTCCTTCTGATCCACGTCCTCGCAGGCGAAAGGCCGTGAGTCATCGAGGGAAGCTCGACAGTCAACCCGACGGGTTGGACCACGATCTAAATCCTTTCAAGTCATCTAAGCACTCACCCTAAACTAAGTCCCGATGGTGGCGGAGATGGTGCGGGAAATACCGAAAAAGATATAGACTTCAAAGTAGTGATGGGATGGGGAATGAGTGCCGAACCTGCGGGGCGCGAGCCCGGTCGGTCGTGACGGTAGAGGTTGATCGGGCGCGACGTGGACGATCGGGGAAGAATAAGCTGAGCCGGCGGTTTGTAGTAGTGGAGGGTTTCCCAGCACAACCAGGATTAAAGAGAAGAAGGATGGTAGGGGAGGGGACGAATCGATGTCCTCAGGCCATGGGAGCAAGTGGTGAATACCCGGGAGTTGTCGGCGTGAAGCGGTGCATTTGATTTCAGGTACATGACTGAGACGTTCCGCTCAAGGGCGACAATCGTGCTGACTACGCAGGGAGCAACCCGGCGGGAAAAAATAAAAATGACGATGGATCACGCGAGTCCCAGGTGAGATGGGAGGACCGAGTCGCCTCGATGATCAGCTGGTGGAAGGGAGAGGATGATTTGGCAATGGAAGTCAGCAGGCGGCGGAATGATTCTCGCGGCATTCGGGTAGGATTTGGGGAGGTTCGGCGAAGGAAGTTCCGCTGGTGAGGTCGGTGGCTGCTGGGAGGACGGCAGGCGTAGGTGGGCAAGGTGCAGACGGCTCCCAGTGATCTTCAACTTCTCTTCCGCGTAGGGGCACAGGGGAAGCGAGCGTATCACGCGGGCGTGAGGGAGCAAGTAGGGAGAAATTCCGTAGGCGGGGAATTCTCCGTTAGTTTCCGGTATGACGAGGTAAAGAGAGGACGCGGAGAGGGGAGATGGGGATTTGGGGAAATAACAGGAAGAGGAACTGGGTGCGTTCGGGGAGAGTGGGAGGATTCGAGGGAGATGTGCAAGGGCGGAATTGGAATTGAGGGGGGTTTTGCGGGATTTCGGGGACTCGAGGAGAGTAGGGGTGGTGGCAGTTAGGGAATCGGCAGGGAGGTATGTGGAGATGGATGTGCGATGGAAAATGCGTGTATCGGCAGGAACGTGTAGGGGTATGCCGGAAAATTCGGATCAAGGAATGTGGAGGGGCTGGTGTTGGTGGAGAAGGGGAAAACGGGAAAGAGGGGAAGACGAGGGGTCGTGACCGGTGGAAATCCTGAGAGGGGAGGGGAATTCAAGGAAATCGGGAGAGGGAGGAGGCACGGAAACGGGGAAAAATTCAGGTTCACGGGAAGAAGGGGCAGGGCAGAGGAGAAGGGATTTACGTGGAGAGGAATCGGCGGGTGAGAAAGTGGGGATGGGCTGGGGGGAAGGTGATCGAGAAAATGGAGTGAGTTGTGGCGGAGGTACGCGGAGAGGTCCAAGGAGGGGGTAGGGTGGTGGCACAGCAATCCGGCGGCGGCGGTGGCGACGGCGGCCTGTGGCGGCGGCGGCGGCGGGCTTACAGCTCAGGGTGAACGTGACCAAGGTAAGGGGAGGCGGCGGTCTCGACGGCGGGCACGGCGGCAGCACGGGATTGTGCGGCAGTGGTGGCGGCGGCGGAGGCGGCGGTTGGTCTCCTTTCTTGATCTTCCTTGAGCAGCCACTTGAGAGGGAGTTCACTCCTTTCTTTCTTCAAATGACGGCTAGGGTTTGTGGGGGGTCCCTTCCCCTCTTATAGAGCCCATAGTGGGCCGAGAGAGGAAAGGGCCCACTTGAGGCCCACAACCCACACCTAAACATACTCATAGAAATTTAATTTAAAGGTTCACAAAGGAAAGTGGCCTCACGAATGGGATCCCGAAAAGGAGAGAACCCACCTAAAGGCCTAAAAGAGAAGGAAGAAGAGATGCAAAGGCCTGCTTAAACAAGTGCGGGCTAATAAAGTTCATAATAAAAGAAAAGACGGAAAAGATAACTCCACGTGCGCGCACACCCTGTGGAATGTGTCGTGGCGAGATGAGGTCCTCACTTGGTGTAGTGAAACTCGGCATCCTTCGTCTTCGCCTGTCGAGGGGGCTGGACGCGCGCGGGTGTCGGCTCCTCCAGCGCCGTAGTGTCATGCCTTAGTGGCGACGGGGGTCGTACGCCACCAGGCTTCATGCTATCTACCATAACATAAGTGCATGGTTTGCTCGGGTAAAGGTTTGTCTTGAGGTGGGATTTGAAGACAAATCTTCCATGAGTAAAATTATATAGATCTCTTATAAATTCTAACTATAGGTGGTTTCAAAGAAAAGAGGAATATATCACAATGGTGTTCCTACTGAATTTTCTTTTAAGATCATTATTTAAAATGATATAAGGTACCTATGATATAGTGGATATGGTTTGGAAATTAGGAACCTATATCAAGGTAGAAGGTGGTTGACTTGGTCCATTCAAGGGATTCTAAGTTTCTAAAGATAAGGGCTAAATTCTTTGACCAAGTCAATCTTTAGATCTATATAAAATAGGAAAAGGAGGAGGGAAGATCATTCCCTTAAGATCTACACTCTCTTTAATTATTTAGAGAGGTTTTCTTCATCCATTTAATGAATGGATAATTTTTCAAATTGGTAGATAAGGAGGAGGAGGAGGAGGATAGGTTCCATTAGAACCGTTGTGTTCATGTTTTTGAAATAATTCTCCATCAGATTGCCTCTAACCACTTAGACACATAATCTACTGCTACCAATATGTACTCTTTCCCGTCAGAAGGTGGGAAAGGTCCCATGAAGTCTATCCCCCATAAGTCGAAGATTTCCACTTCAAGGATTGGCCACATCGGTATTTCATCTCTCTTGGAGATGTTTAATGCTGCTTGACATAGTAGGCACTCAGTGTAGAAACGGCGGGCATCCTTGAAGATGGAGGGCCAGTAGAAGCCGCTATGTAGGATCTTATCCGCGGTCTTGCGTGTTGCGAAATTTCCTCTGCACGTTGATGAGTGACACATCGCTAAGATGTCTCCTTGCTCCTCCTTTGGTATGCATTGTCGGATGATCTGGTCGTATCCTAGGTGGAATAAAAGTGGTTCTTCCCAAAAGTTGTACTTGAGCTCATGGAAGAACTTATCTTTTTGATGCCGATTCCAGTGCTCCGGGATCGATCCAGTGACAATGAAGTTGACGATGTGTGCGTACCAGGGAGCGTGGCTCGAGATGGCAAGGAGATACTCATCGGGGAATGTGTCACTGATGTATCCTCCTCCCGAGATGTGGAGATGCGATAGATGATTTGCCACCGAGTTCTCGCTGCCCTTCTTGTCTTTTATCTCCGAATCGAATTCTTGAAGGAGCAACACCCATCGTATAAGTCGTGGTTTGGCCTCTTTCTTGGAGAGCAAGTAGTTTAAGGCCGCATGATCAGTGTAGATGATGATCTTGCTCCCCAAGATGTAAGGTTGGAACTTCTCGAGAGCGTAGACCACTGCCAGAAGCTCTTTCTCCGTAGTCGTGTAGTTAATTTGGGCTTCGATGAGGGTCTTACTTGCGTAGCATATGACCGTCGGCTTCTTGTCAAGTCATTGCCCATAGACCGCTCCCACCGCGTAGTCCGAAGTGTTGCACATGATCTCGAATGGTAAGTCCCAATTAGGACATTGAAGTATTGGTTCCTCGATCAATGATTGCTTCAGCATCGTGAATGCACGCTTCCCTTCTTCGTCGATGATGAAGTTTTTGTCTTTGCAAAGAACGGTGGTGAGTGGCTTGGAGACTTTTGCATAGTATTGTATAAATCTCTCTAAGAAGTCGACATGCCCGAGAAAGCTCCTCAAGTCTCGTACGGTACCTACTAGAGGGAGGTTTTGGATGACCTCTATCTTGGCCTTGTCCACCTCTAGTCCTTTGTCCGAGATGATATGCCCGAGCACTACTCCGTCCTGTACCATGAGGTGGGATTTTTCCCAACTTAGCACTAGTTGTTTCCTGACGCAGACCTCCAAGATCTTGGTCAAGTGAGCAAGACAGCTCTCAAAATCGTTTCCAAAGACGCTGAAGTCGTACATGGAAACCTCTAAGCTGTCGCTAAGAAAGTTGGAGAAGATTGCCGTCATACATCGTTGAAAGGTTGCGGGGGCGTTGCATAGTCCGAATGGCATGCGTCTGAAGGCGAAGGTGCCAAAAGGACATGTGAACATCTTCTTCTCTTGATCGTTGGGATGAATTGTAATCTGATTGTAGCCCGAATATCCGTCGAGGAAGCAGAAGTAACTCGATCCTGCCAGTCGGTCCAAGATTTGGTCGATGAACGGGAGCGAGAAGTGATCCTTCTTCGTTGCAGAGTTCAGCTGATGATAGTCGATGCAGACTCTCCATTTTGTCGGAAGGCGTGTCTGGATCTCTTCGCCCTTCTCGTTCGTCGTGACCGTTACTCTGACTTTCTTCGGAACAACGTGCACCAGACTCACCCATTGGCCATCGAATATGGGGTAGATGATTTCTACGTTTAGCCATTTAAGAATTTCTTCTTTCACGGCTTCCCTTACCTTTGGGTTGAGTCATCTCTGGGCCTCCCTAACGGGTCTTGACTCATCCTCTAGGAAGATGCGAGGAGTGCATAGAGAGGGGTCTAATCCTTTTAGGTCCGTCAGGGTCCAACCGATTGCTTCTTCATTCTGCCTTTGTACTTCCAGTAATTGTTCCTCCTGCTTTATATCCAGCTTGGATGAAATAATCACAAGCTTTGCTTTCTCCTCATGAAGGAAGGCGTATTTAAGTGTAGATGGGAGAGTCTTGAGCTCCAAGGAAGGATTTTCCATTGGTAGTTCATCATATCTTGCTTCCTCGTCGATCATCATCACTTCTTCTACGCATGCGTCAATATCTTGATCGTCAACGAAGTCGTTGGTGCCCAAGTCTTCGGAAGCTCGTGAAGGGTATTTTATCAGCTTGTTGATATCAACCTTCACGGTGTGCTCTCCTACCTTGAGAATAACTTCTCCTTTCCTCCAGTCTGTGATGGCTTTCACAATAGATAGTAAGGGTCATCCTAAAATGATTGGGGCTTGGCTAAGCTCCTTGGTCATTTTCATGTCGACAATTAGGAAATCTACCGGGAAATAGCAATCTTCTATCCTAACTATTATATTTTTTTACTAGTCCATGTGGTTTCCTCACTGATCCATCGGCTAAGCATAACTCTACTAGGAAAGGTTGCAACTCCCTTACATGATGACGGTCGAATACGGCTTTAGGGAGAATGTTAATACTAGCTCCGGTATCTAGTAGGGATCAAGTAAAGGATACTCCTCCTATTTCACTTGTGATAATGGGTGCTCCGGGATCTCTCTTTTTGGTCGGTAGAGAATTCATCATAATAGAACTCACCCTTCTAACTAAGTTGGATCCTTCTAGGGTTCTATGAGGAATGCATATACCTTTGAGAAATTTGGCATAGGAAGGGATATGCTTGATGACATCTATTAAGGGAATGGTGATGGTAACCTTCTTAAAGGCGTCTAGTAGATTATCATCGGTTTCATTAATCTTGGCTTTGGGGCGATTAAGTGCTTGAGGATAAGGCACATGGGGCTTGTATTTGTCAAGGTTAGGTTCAGCCGTAGCCTATTCTTCCTTGTCCTCTGAATCACTGTCTTGCTCGACGATAATTGGTGCCTCTTCTTCTTCGATCAGGCCTTGGTGAAGAGGATGATCCGTGTATAGATCTGGTAGGTCTTTTCCACTCCGAAGGCTCGATATTGCTAGTGTCGTTTCCACAGCCTCCTCGTCGACATGTACATGGTTGATATTATGTGCCTGGCTCGACGAGGCCCCTTGATTCCTCGAGTTAGCTGTGGCCTGCGAGGATAATTGGTCAGTAAAATTTACCTTTTTACCCTTTTTTTTGGTCGTCGCTTGGACGTTCGTCGTGACAAAGTCCTATATTTTGTAAACGTGTGAGTTCATCCGCATCATTTGCTCCATTAATTGTGAGATGGCACCGAGGATCGGGTCGGATGCCCGCGCATTCTAGCGTGGGGCTTGCGTGTAAGCTTGCGGTTGAGTCGACAGGGGACGAGCGGCGATTGTCTTTGATTTGCGTAGGGTTGATGTTGTTGTTATTGACCGTTGGATGATGGAGGATAGGGTTGATAGTTGTTCCTCTGAAATCCTGCATTCTGCGTAGGATTATTTAAAACATGGGTATTATAGTAGTTAGAATATGTACCCAGATAATTAGGTCATCCGTGTTGAGTCAGTCCTCCAGATGGACCCTGTCTAAACATGTTTTGCCCTTGGATTGCCATTACGAGGCAATCTAATTCGATATGATCGAATCTTGAGCAATTTGCACACGGCGACGCCTCTTGAAGTGAGATAGGGGCGAGTCCTTCGGAACCATTGCGGATATTGAGTCGGTCTAGTAGCAAATTCTGGACTTTCACCATTTTGTTGATTCTTTCGAGGAGCATCCCCATCTCCGCTGATTTGGCGTCGATCATTTTTGGCATCGTACCTCTTCCAAATGGTTTCGACGGGTTATGGTGGCTATTCTCCACCACCGTCTCGATGAGTTCCATGGCATCGTCTTCATATTTGCTCATGAAGGTGCCACCACTTGCTGCATCTAAAAGATATCTATCTTGCGGGCCTACCCCGTCATAAAATATTTACATTAATTCATGGTTAGATACTCCATGGTGTGGACACTCCCTAGGAAGGTCTCTATGTCGCTCCCAGGCCTCGTGGAAGGTTTCACTTGTGCCTTGGGTAAAATCGCGAATAGCTTTTCGGACGGAGGTGGTTTTCCCTACAGAATAATATTTTCTAAGAAATTCTTCCTCCATCTCGGTCCAACAAGTGAATTCTTTTCCTAATTTTAAAAACCAATCCTTGGCTCGGTCTCTAAGGGTAGCAGGAAAGAGTTTCATCTTCATCGTGTCGGCGGGGACATTCTGAAGATGGTTAATTTCATAAACTTGGGAAAGCTCGTCTACGTGTCTAGAAGGATCCTCGAAAGGCTTACCATGGAAGATAGGAATGATGCTCATCACATGTAAATCTATTCTAAAATTTGCCCCTCTATTTAGGGGTGTGTGAATTCTCGTGACAGGTCTCTGGAGGACGGGCCTAGCTTAGTCACTAAGGCATTTTCTCACATTTTCCTTGTAATTACAGGCCATTTCAACTGGTTCTATCGGATATACGGTGGTGTCGGTCTCGGTAGTGTCGGGGGATTGCGAGGATCGCTTAAAAAGATCTATGTTTAAAGGGTTATTTCGTAATCTTCAAGTCGTTTGTCGTCTCATGGAAGGATGGATCGAATATTTAGATGGATATAATTTATAAATACCGTATTAAATTATTAGAAATTGAATTCAATTGTACCTGAATGTTGGTATCCGTGAGAGTGACGCGTTCTTAACGTGATTTTGAAGAAGTGATCGCCCGTGATCCTTAGAAAAGTGGTGAAATAACTTAATCTTATCGAATTAAGGATCTCGAAGATTGAATTCTACTTCGGATCACTCAATGTACGATTGATCTGTGTGAATTTAAAGAAATGAAAAGAAAAATCCGCGTTGACCAAATCAGAATTGACTAAATTGATAAAAAATTTGCCTTAATTCCTCGGCAGCGGCGCCATTTGGCAAATCGAGACCACCAGGTCATCAATTGTATGATTATTAATGCATATTAAGGTATAAAAGATTTCATTCCTATGCATGTCATCATATTTATGAGTATTTATCTATCATTCTATGAAAAAGTTATCATAATCTCAAAATACTTTAAATTAGGGTTAATTATGATAAATTAATGATAAATAATTTTATAACCTATCTTTCCTTGAGATTATAAGTGGGTTTTAAAGTTAAATAATGAGAGAAATCATTTTTATAAACATTCATTTAATTTTCTAAAGTTAAAATCTTAAAGAAATGAATGTATTTTTGTTATTTATTAATTTTGACTTCTTAGAATGATAGATAATTAAATTTCTGATCAAATGAAATAAATTTTGATTAATTTGGAGTTATCTTTTGAAGGTTATGAATTTTCTATTTTTTAGGGATTTTTCCAGAATTTTTAATGAATTTCTAAAGATTTTCCAGAATTAAAAATCGAATTTTCTAATTAAAAATTGATTTTTCGAATATTTTATAACGCGTAGGTGACGTGGTGTGATCAGAGCCGTTCGATCATGTCACGATCGAACGGTTACTACAGGCGATGATGTGGCAGTGTAAGGTACGTCCGATCGTGCGCTGAATCGTGGCCTTTCATTTTCACTTAAAATAAATAGACACGTGTCTTAATCGGGGTTCACCGGATCATCTTAATCGTGACCGTTAATCGTGAGAGTTATAACGGTTGAGATTAAAACGCGAAGAAATGCATCTGATGCGTTCGATCGAGATCCAACGGCGACAGTTTCAAGGCGTTTTATAACGCGCGACAATGTGGCATCATCTCGAGCGTCCGATCGTGATCCAACGGACCAAACTTAACCGTAACGATTCTCATTAATGCGGTCAATCAGACCCGTTGATCGAAGGGGAGCATTTCATCCAGACGGTTACGCCCAAATATCATATGAATTGAGATGTTCTTCTGATTTGCAAAGCATTCGAGAGCAGTTCAATCAAATTGAACTGTTTAGACACCAAATCTCTTCAATCTCTTGATCCCAATCGCTTCTAGACTCATTTCCGCATCCACGGAGTGCTTAGGATCAAGATTTGAATGATCGACGAGGAAGAAATCGACGCTTGAACTCCACGACAGCAATTTTCGGATTGTTTATGAAAAGCCTTGATTTTGGCGATTAATTGGGTTAATCCAATCTCAATTGTAGGTTAGTTATCACGGTTTATCCTAATCTATCATCTATTAGTGTTTAATTTCTGTTTAGAATCATTAATTTAAGTAATTTTGAGTTTATTTTCGTTAATTTCGTGATTTCAATTTTTAGAAAATACCCGTGACTTCGATCTTCAATTTCTCCGCAAAATCAAAGTCAAATTCAATGATTTTTGATTCCGTGGAATCGTCTTGAAGTTCTCTTTCATAAAATATCATTTTCCCCTATTTCTACAAGCGATTCATTGTCCGATTTGATTAAATTCAAAGAGATCATCAGAAATTTCCCTAATTCCCTATGGATTCGACCCATATTTACCATTATACCCCTTAATTCGAGTTATTTTCATCAAATTGATAAGTTTGGACTTTATTTTGACACGAGACCGTGTACAATTGACGATCTCGCGGTCTTGATTCGTCAAATGGCGCCGTTGCTGATGATGGCCCTCAGACAGCTGTACCGGGAGAAGATGCATCGTGTGACAAATCCTTACTAGGACAAACAATCATCGGGAGGTATTGAGATTTGTCACACGATGCATCTTTGCCTAGTACGGTTGTTTGAGGCCAATCATCAGCAACGACGCCATTTGACGAATCGAGACCGCGAGATCATCAATTGCACACGGTCTCGTGTCAAAATAAAGTCCAAACTTATCAATTTGATGAAAATAACTCGAATTGAGGGGTATAATGGTAAATATGGGTCGAATCCACCGGGAATTAGGGAAATTTTTTATGATCTCTTCGAATTTGATCAAATCGGACAATGAATCGATTGTAGAAATTGGGGAAAATGATATTTTATGAAAGAAAACTTCAAGACGATTCCACAGAATAAAAAATCATCGAATTTCACTGTGATTTCGCGGAGAAATTGAAGATTGAAGTCAGGGGTATTTTCTAAAAATTGAAATCACGAAATTAACGAGAATAAACTCAAAATTACTTCAATTAATGATTCTAAAGAGAAATTAAACACTAATAGACGATAGATTAGGATAAACCGCGATAACTAACCCAAAATTGCGTTGGATTAACCCCAATTAATTGCCGGAATGAAGGCTTTTCATCAAAAATCTGAAAATCGCGATCGTGGAGTTCAAGCGTCGATTTCTTCCTCGTCGATCATCCAAATCTTGATCTTAAGCACTCCGTGGACATGGAAATGAGTCTAGAGGCAATTGGGATCAAGAGATTGAAGAGATTTGGTGTCTAAATAGTTCAATTTGATGGAATTGCTCTCGAATGTTTTGCAAATCGGAAGAACATCTCAATTTATAGGATATTTGGGCGTAACCGTCCGATGAAACGCTCCCCCTTCGATCAACGGGTCTGATTGACTGCATTAATGCGAATCGTTACAGTTAAGTCCGGTCCGTTAGATCACGATCGGACGCTCGAGATGAAGCCACGTCGCCGCGCGTTATAAAACACCTTGAAACTGTCGGCGTTGGATCTCTATCGAACGCATCAGATGCGTTTCTTCGCGATTTAATCTCGACCGTTATAACTCTCGCGATCAACGGTCGAGATTAAGATGATCCGGTGAACCCCGATTAAGCCACGTGTCTATTTATGTTAAGTGAAAATCAAAGGCCACGATTCACCGTACAATCGGACGTCCCTTACGCTGCCACGTCATCGCTTGCATCAACCGTTCGATCGTGACCCGATCGGACGGCTCTAATCACGCCACGTCACCTGCGCATCATAAATATTCAAAAAATCAATTTTTAGTTAGAAAAATTGATTTTTAATTCCAGAAAATCCTTAGAAATTCATTAAAGATTCAGA
Source organism: Lemna minuta (assembly GCA_024174645.1). Classification (NCBI taxonomy): domain Eukaryota; kingdom Viridiplantae; phylum Streptophyta; class Magnoliopsida; order Alismatales; family Araceae; genus Lemna; species Lemna minuta. The sequence goes on along the minus strand of CM044107.1, from coordinate 14,918,480 downwards.
AAAATCCCTAAAAATTAGAAAATTCATAACTTTCAAAATATACCTCCAAATTAATCCAAATTTCTTTCATTTGATCAGAAATATAATTATCTATCATTCTAAAAAGTCAAAATTAATAAATAACAAGAGATTTAATTTCTATTATAAAAATACATTCATTTCTTTAAGATTTTTACTTTGGAAAATTAAATGAATGTTTATAAAAATGATTTCTCTCATTATTTAACTTTAAAAACCACTTATGATCTCAAGTAAAGATAGGTTATAAAATTATTTATCTTTAATTTCATCATTATTAACCCTAAATTAAAGTATTTTGAGATTATAATGACTTTTTCATAGAATGGAAGATAAATACTCATAAATATGATAACATGTATAGGAATGAAATCTTTTATGCCTTAATATGTATTAATAATCATGTATTATCATGTCTAATTAGCATGTTATCAGTATGTGGCACACTCTGATTGGACGACCATTCATATTTTGAAAACATTTTTATCTCACGTGTTCATCTGAGGAGTTATAAAGGCTGATATTAAATAAGCCCAATGGACTTCCATGGGCGTGTGACATCATTTCAAGTGTTCGATGGAGATCAAACGGTAATCATTTTGTGGCGATTACTCTTCACGTGATGATGCGACATATTCAGGACACTTCATCAATGATCCGATGGCCATGAGTTAACGATGACGATTCATCTCCTAAGGATTAATCATGACTGTTAAATGAAGATGAAGAGACGATCGAACTACCATGCCCAATTTCAACTCTCTTTATACTCTCTCTCTTTGACAAAAAATGTATTCTCGAATGTTTCAAGCAATCAAATTGTTGTGACATTTTAATCTTTGAATATCTTGATTTCTTCCTCTTCTAGGATCATTTCCATGTCAAAGGAGTGTTTGAAAGTGAGATTTTGTTGAGAGAATAGAGAGAATTTCCCTCTGGAACACTAGATTTTTGTTCTTCAAAATACTAAATGAAGAGCCTTGATCCGACGATAAATAAGATCATTTCGAGCACGATCTCCAGTTAGATTTTGTGTTTTCTCCTTAATTTTTCTTCCCATATGATTATATTTCAACTTCAAATAGTAGATTAGTCGAATTTTACAATATTTTACTGTTTTCTCTCATTTTGCGATCGATTTCTCTCTCTAAATTTTGCTCCTTGATTTCTCCACAAATACTGATCCAACTAAAGTGATTTTTGATTCCGTAGATTTTTTTTAGAGTCTTATTTCCAAATTGACTAAAACCCTTAATTTCTTACCTCAATCGCTCATCCGATTTGATCGAAGTTGAAGAATACCTAAAAATTCCTTCTTTCTCCATGGATTTGACCCTTTTTCACCATTATACTAATTGGGTTTTTTATTAAAACTTTAAATTGATGAGTTTGGTAATTGTTTTCACATGCATTCATGTGTTTTTAATGACCGCACAATTATGTTCCACAAACAACAACTAATTTAAAAGCTTTTTCAAATCTCTCTCTTTGACAATGAGTGTATTCTTGGATAATACAGTTGATTAGATGGTTTGGACAACTCCTTCCTTCTCTTAATTTAGCCTCATTCTAGACTCATTTCAGACGTCGATAGAGCACTTACAATTAAGATTTTGATAAAAAATCGGTGAGAAATTGCCGCTTGAACTCGAACATTTCACTTTTAAAATCGTGGAATGAAAAGCCTCTAAGTAGGTGATTAATTGGATCAAATTTATCATGTTTCTAGGTTAGCCATATGCTTTTTCTTCCAAATCTATCATTAAAATTTTAACTTAAGGCAAAATTTATTTTAATTTAATGAATTTTCATCACTTTCTCTCTCATCATGAATGATTTTCTCTCTCTAAATTCTCTCTTTGATTACTTCATCAATTTGGATCCATGATAACATAGAATTTACACATTGAATTTTGTAATTATTAATACAAATTTAGGCATAAAACATTCTACTCTTATGCATGTTATCATACTTTGAGTGCACATGTATCATTTCATACATTTTAAAGTTATAATATCAAAATACATTATTTTAAGGATAATTATGTATTTTAAAAATAATAGTTTAGAGTAGATTATTACCATCTATATTTAAGATTATAATTGGGTTTTAATGTTAAATAATAAGAGAAAAAATAATTTTTATACACTCATTTATTTTACTACGTTTTATTTTCTCAGAAAAATGAGTGTATTTTTAAAATAAAAATTTATTCTCTTGTTATTTATTAAATTTCACTTTTAAAAATGATATATTATATAATGTTTGACCTAAAAAAATAAATTTGGATTCGTTTAGAGTTTTATTTTTAAAGTTATGGATTTTTAAATTTCTAGGGATTTTTCTAGAATTTTTATGAATTTATTTTGGATTTTTAAAAATTAAAAAAATCATTTTTATGCTGCGCGCTGTTGTGGCAGCTGATGTGGTGGGGCGTCGCCACGTGACGAGGTGTGTACATGCCTTGTGATGACGTATGTGTGCACATGTGCATGCTCACGAGTGCGCTTGCGTGTGCACATATGTGTAATTAGTGGGTTAAGCATCCTTTTCAGGATATAAGCTAAGCCTGTTAGTACACACTCTTTATATACTTGACACTCTTTGCAAAAATTTCTGTCATGTAGGACTACATTTCTTTATTTTTATGTGCAAGTGACGTGGTACTATGGGGGGCGTCCGATTTGTATACTTAATTAAAGCCGTCGATCTTCACTCAAGTGAGGGGGCACACAAGACACTCTGATTGAGCGATGATTCATTTTAAAATGATTTAATCTTAGTCGTTCATCTAAGAAGTTAAAACGGAAAAGATTAAATGCATCAGATGGACTTCCATGGACGAGTGGCGACATCTCAGGCACTCGATGAAGATCGTGATGGATATTATGTGGCCTATAAGCCAATCACACTTTCATGTATCTTGTTTATGTTCATTAAAATGAAATTTATTCATTTTCATTCTTGTGTGATGTTTGCAATGAAGTCCATGAGCATGTGCAATGACTAAGTGAATTATGATGAGATCATAATATAGTGATCACTAGTCTTTAAACATATGTTCTAAACATTCCTATTTCGTGGGATATTCGAGAAGGACATCGAATTATCCGGAAAGAATAACACTATCTAATCCAACTCATATGATGAGTATGGCTGATCCTATACCCATCGCTGTGGAGACACTAAGGATAGATAGTGGGCGCTCTTTGGAGAAAGAGTTCACTCAATTGATCCGTATGAATCCCTGAATGGTATTATACCTAACTGTCAATCAAGTTGATTCATGTCATGGTTGTGTATGTGGTCCTTTGACTTGAGAAACTAAAGACATCTTGTGGATGGATGATCGTGTTTTGGTTATGACTTACGAATCCCTAGTCATGGGATATCTAAAACGCCATATATTGGATACGACATGAAGTCCACGAAGATGATTGTGTGATCAAGATGGGATCATTCACCCTCGGTATTTGAGGAGATTGACTCAAGGAATGAGATGCAATGAAATCCTTGGCCAAGGTAGTAGAAATATCAAAGAAGGAGTTCTCGATGATTTCTACACTCATCATTACTAACTTGAGTGACCGATTAGGGTTTGACAGTTGACCATACCCTAAGTCATTCATGAGTCTAATGTGGATGAAGGATTATACATACATGGTAATCGATGAAGGGAAGGTTCCATAAGTGAGTTATTAGATACTCCATATCTCATAGTGTCCGTGGTGTAGCTTGGCACCCAACGGGCTGGCAACTCAACTTATCGATTGGGTTAAATCGATACTTGATTAATTAATCCATATGTAGATGTAGATAATTAATTAAGGTTGACCAATAAGGTGTTATTTGGTCTATAGAGTTATTAACTAGTGAGATATATGGACCTAGAGGGTCACACACATAAGGTTTATGGATGTTGGTGGATATAGACATAATTATGAGGGTTTTTATGAAAAAACCTCATACCAAATGTCTATAAATAGGGAGAGGACGACAACAACAAAAGGTTGCCATTTAAGCCTTGTGGGAATTCTCTCCATTCTTCTCTTTCTCTCTTGGTGAAGAGCTTAGAAGAGGAGATCCAACCATCCGGAGACCGTGTGGATACCGCTAGAGGCTAGACACTTGAATAGCTTCAAGAACTCCTTCAAGAAAACATGTAAGTATGTTTTTCTCATTCATACTAAATGATATGATAATCTGTTCTTGGTGGCTTGGTATTTTGAATGTCCGATTCAATGTTTTCCGCTGCATTTGATGTTTTGATCAAAATTTCAGAATGTTATCGACCTCAGATCCCATCAGGGGCATGGTAGGGGATGTGATGGCAACCCCTACCCTCCTTGCATATATTTTCATTAGTTTGGCAAATTTTTTGCAAACTTGATGTTGTTTCCCAATCTATATTGATTGACACAGTCTCGTCCCCTCAAACCGTGACCATACTCACAAGGAGTTTGATTTCTTGATGAAGCTAGATACTTCTAGGCGTTTTCATACGTCCATTCTTGCCTCTACTTAGCTCTAGGTACATCTCTACTTGCCTCTACATCTATATCTTAGATCATTGGCCCTAGGGCATCCACCCACATGTCAGGCATCTGACGCCTCGTTTTTGTGCGTCGTTAAAACACAAATACGATGGTCAAACAAAATTTATAAAACCGAACTCACAAAGACAAGATAGAATAATCAAGTACTGGGTAAGTATCGGGTCGATCCACAGAGAGCAGGGTTGACTTTAATCGCAGAGTTGACTTGGTCAAACTTAGGTTTAAAAGGAGATTTAAATAATAGAAAATAATATTTAAGATAGGGAAATGATATAAATAAGGTAAATAAGAAGTTTTAAGATTTGAAATCTCGGATTTGACAGAGAAAAGTCAAAAGTCAAAGTCAAAGCGTTCACTTTGACCAGCAGTAGGTGTTCTGCAAAATCAGAGAATCAAACCGAGTCAGAAGATTACGAAAATCAAATATTTGGAAACTAGAGAGAAAATGGAATTTATTGATATAAGTTTTGTAATTTTTGGATAAGAAATGGATTTATTATGAATTATTGAAAATCAATGATCAGAAAATCCCCGAAATAAACACCTCAGAGGAAATCTTCAAATTGAATGCCCAAATGAAATCCAAATCTTGCAATTTATATGTCAATAGAAAGCTAAGAACCAGAGGAATCCAACAAGACTGATATTATCAAATTCTGATTTGTCAATAAAAAGTAATTGACCCCGAAAGTCAACGTTTGACTTCTGATGAAAGATGCACAGTCCGTGGTCAAACGTTAAATTGAAGGGTCAAATGAACTCGGAATTTGATGAAATTGCTATCCACGGAAAGCTGATGAAAAGAGGAATCCAATGAAACAAAAATCAAGTGATTTGGATTTATAATCAAAGAGATATCCTATTTTCAAAATCAGCGACTTTTCGGACCTAAAATTGGGGAAAATGAAGAACACTATGATCTAATTTGCAAAATTAAAGATCTAAACCTAATAAAAATACAAATTACCTCTTGATAATCGATCGAACCTCACTACTAACCCGATTGCCGCAAGAATGGGGCCTCAATTCTCGTGGATTGAAGCGAATTTGCTCGGATTCTTCCTCGTGGACGTTCGGAATTCAAGGGGAAAATTCGATGAAATCAAGAGATGAAATCGTGATTATCATGCTTCAATGGCTGCGTCTCTACACTCTTGGAAGCAGAGGATCACGAGAACTTAAGATCTTCCTCGAAACTCGCTTAATTTCTTCACGAGTCGATCAAAAGTTGAAGAACAAGAGAAGGAGTACATGAGTTTTTAAAGGAGAAATTAGCCCGGAATCATGGGCTGTAGAGGCGGTCGTGGGGCCGATTTTTAAGCGTCGTGGGGGCTCTTCCTTAAGCATGAGTCATGGCTTCAATTTCGCGGCGCTTTTGACCAAATTCAGTGGTGAATTCGGCTCCTTTTTCCACGATTTTAGCGCCACGAGTGGACCACGATCGAGCCACGATCGGGTCACGATCGGGCTTTGATCGTGGTCCTAAGTCTTCGCCGATCACTTGTCGATCGGTGGAGGACGATTCCGCTCCGACCCCGCGCCATTTTCTCCTCGATCGCGGTTCGATCGCGCCGCGATCGCGGCTCGATCGCGCCGCGATCGTGGAGTTCTTCCACGACGTTCAACCGCCGTCCGATTCTGATTTCGCTGGATGGACGATTGCGATTATCTGATCCCGTGCGCCGCGATCGCGATGTAAATCAGCCGTCCGATGATTTGATGCGAGTCTCCCGCCAGCCGTCCGATCGCGATCGCCTCTCGACGAAGATCAGCCGTCCGATCCTTCCAAAGCCTTCTGTTGATGCCGATCGGGAGCTTCTCAGGATGCCACGTGGCGCGAGGTAAGTCGTCCGATCCTCTTTACTTACTTTCTCTTTTTCGCACGTGTTTTGAGGAAGATCGCGTGGACTCGGGTCCACGCGATCTCGGCCGTTCCGCCTGCATCCAACGCTCATCGCGTTGCCACGTCTCCTGCAAAACAAAAATCGTGTGGGAACATAGTCCCACACGGATTAAAAGAAGGAAAAGATTGCGCATAAATAGGGGAAAACTTTCCCCTATTAACTATCCTAATAAGCCTCTCTGCTCCGCGACACGTGGCGCCCCACACGGGCGCCCACGTGGCGCGTGGCCTCCCTGCCATTTGGCGCGCCCCGTGCGCCTCCTGCGTGGGCCACACGCGCCCTGCCACGTGGCCTCAGCGCCACGTCGTAACGGCGCGGTGGACCCGCGCGCCACGTCAGCCCGTCGCCTGGGCCCGGTCGCCACGTCAGCCGCAGGTAATTTCTCCCCCTTTTTTTGGCGATTTTCACTAATAAAATACTTAAAATTCAATTAAAAATCAAATAAAAATCGGAAAAATAGTGTAAAAATTCAGAAATTCATATTTCTCAAAATACAACTCCTTTTTAATCCAAATTTTCTCCATTGGATCACAATTTCTTTTCTTTTTAATATCATGTCATTTAAAATATATTTAGAGAGAAGAAATCAAGATGACTTATAATTTACTCAAATCATTTTTCATTAAACACTTTAAATCATAAATTCATCTTGAAATTATCTTTATAAATATTTACTAAAGTTAAAAATCATTTAATAATAGAGATTAACTTCTATTAGTTTTAAACAAAAGATTAATAATCTATTAAGCATGAAATTATCTCTAATTTGTGCATAAATATCAACTTTAGTGAAATGACATGCCAATGGAGAAAATTCCTAAAAAGTATGATAACATGCATCATATTCACATAAAATAAGCATGAATATGAGTTAATTAGGGTAAGAATTCAGGTTATAAATGCATGTTATCAGCATCCCATCTCTTATTTTTTATTTTTACCACTTTCTTGACTCCGTCTCTATTTCCATTTCATATAGTTGCACCTATTTTATGGTAGGAAAAAGTGTGGCCTACTTGGTGTCCTCTCTTTCCTCTTCGTATGTCCTTTGTGATCGTAAATTTCATGTTAACCTTTTGTCTATCAATGTCATTACCCAAGCCTTAATTTTCTCCATGAACTTCTTTATTTTTCATTGCACCTTTCATGATTTGTGGACAGGGAAGATGATTGGTTTGGGGCGCGATATTAGACATAGCCTCTATGAGCTTGTTCTTGATTATCTTTTGATTGGTCTTTCTTGCCTTTTCTCTTAGTCAAATTCTCCACTTTAGTGACATTGACTATTGGGGCTCCTGATAACATACAATTTATACATGAATATACATGATTATTAATGCAAATTAGGGCATTAAATATTTCATTTGTATGCATGTTATCATATTTTGAGTGTATATCTATCATTTCATGTAATTTTAAGTTATGATATAAAAATGCATCATTTGAGGGATAATTATGCATAATTCAAATAATCTAGTTTTATTCCCATCTATATTTGAGATCATAATTTTGTTTTCATGATTTAATAATAAGAGAAAAATATTTTTATATACACTCATATATTTTTCTAGTTTTATTTTCTTAGACGAATGAGTGTATTTTTGAAATGAAAATTTATTCTATTTTTATTTAAATAATTTAAATTTTTAGAATGATATATATTTTAATTTCTAATCCAACAAAAAAAAATGGATTACTTTAGAATTGTATTTTGAAAGTTATGAATTTTCTAATTTTTCAAAAATTTTATGGAATTTTTATAAATTTAATTAGAATTATTTTTTATTTTTAAAAAATAAAAAAATGGTTTTTATATCGCGAGCTGACGTGGTAGAGTGTCACCACGTGGAGATCTGTGTGATCGTATGTGTGAGCGCACGTGTGAGGTTAGACTATGGCATGAGCCAATGAGCACTGCCCTTCTATACCGTAAGGGGTCAACCTAGATGATGAAATTTAAAACATGATGAGGTGCAGTATATGTGGGAATGTAATTAATCTTCACATTAGTTTCATGATCAAAGGGTGAAAGGACTATCCAAGGATGAAAAGGGTGCTCTAAAGAAAGGTTCAAGGGCATCATTGAGGGATTATTAATTGAGTTGGGTCCTATGATAACATGCAAATTAATTCATTAATATTATAAAATTCTTCCACTTCTTAACATAAAAATGATTGTAGATGCATGTTAGCATGGTTTTTAATGGTTATTTTTACATTTACAAGTTATTTTGATTTTTTGAAATTTCTTGGTATTTCAGAGGAATTTGCTAACACTAAAATCATGTAGAAAATAAATGATTAAATTTCACACTTGTTTTCCCATTTAAAATATATTTATTTTAAAAAACTTTATGAATGCTTGTTATCATGGTTTAAAATGATGAAATTTATTTTTTTGAAGAAATTTTAAATTTTTCTAGATCTTAAAATATTTTTTGGGAATTTTCTAAAGTCAAAATCATTTATAAATAAAATTTTAAACAAAAAAATTAGTGTTTTTATTAAATTTACTTTTAAAATATTTTTTATTTATTTACAATGATTTTACATGATTGCGTGGCATGGCATGATCTCGGCTGTCCATTGTAATGATGCTAATCATTGGTTGCAACCAATGATTGGCGTCATAGTGTGCTAATCTCTTTCTTCTATTTTTTAGGTCTGACAAGCAATGTGAGACGTGGAATAAGGACACTGGCAAGTTAAAAACCAATGAGTATCATCCTTACGATGTTAATATCTTTCTTCTCTTTTATAGGTTTAACAAGCAACATGAGACATGGAATAATGACACTAACAAGTTAAAAAGACACATACAAATAAAAAAAGGACCTATTTTTTAATTGGTTAATGTGGATTCCAAGGCTGATGGCTCTTTACCACCATTGACAAGGGTTGACATAGCAACCTTTGATTAGCTGTTGCAATTCCTGACCCTCGCACCACCACTAATATCGACACTTGTGGTGCCATATGATTCATCGTCACAATTTCAAAAGAGGGAATATTTTTATTTTTTGATTCTTAAGTTTTAGGATGTGAATTATATCAATTGCACCACTCAAGATATGGGAGACTATGTGGGGTCTCAACTGAGTGATCAAATTAGGATTAGATTAGGATTTCATTTCTCTCACTTCTGAATTTTCTTTTATCATCAAACTTTCCCAAAAAATCATTTCCACCTTTGATTTAAAATATCCTTAGCTTGAAAGGAGATTTGAGTGCTTCAGATTGTCGCACCCATTGCTTCCATTGATTGTAAAGTTAATTTCTCATCCTTTTCATTGATCTCATCCATTTCTCACCAAAAAAATTACATTTTCATTTATATCTTGTAAACTTTCTCTTTATGATTTGATCCCTTTCTCACTTTATACATAGTTATTTTTTATGAAAGTGAAAATCTTATAAATATTATTGCATATGCTCAATTTGCCACAAATTGACATAAACCCTAAAATCGACTCAGTAGAGGGTTACAAACCTTTGGGTTCTTGCCCCTGCCATTGTCAATCAGGTAAGCACATTAATATGTGGAGTATTTTTGCATTTATTTTGTAATTTTCATTAAATGTAATTCAGAAATTTTGGATTTTTATTATTTTTTTTAGAAGAAACATTGTGGTGGCGTACGACCCCCGTCGCCACCAAGACACGATACCACGGCGCCGGAGGAGCCCTTTTGCGCGCGCGGATCTATCCGCTTATCTTTATTTCTTTATTATGAACTTTTGACCCGCACGTGTTTAACCGGGTCCTCGTTTATTTCTTTTCTCCCTTTTAGGCTTCCGGGTGGGTTCTTCCCTTTTCGGGATCCCATTTGTGAAGCCCATCCTTCTTTGTGAACCTTATCTCTTTCTATGAGTATGTTAGGTGTGGGTTGTGGGCCTCAAGTGAGCCTTTTCCCCTCTCGGCCCATTATGGGCTCTATAAGAGGGGAAGGGACCCCCCACAAACCCTAGCCGTCATTTGAAGAAAGAAAGGAGTGATCTCCCTCTCAAGTAGCTGCTCAAGGAAGGCCGGGGAAGGAGTCCAACCGCCGCCGCCGCCGCCGCACGCTTCCGAGCCGTCGCCGCTGCTGCCGCGACGACCACCGCCACTCCTTGCCCCGGCCACGGTTCTTCTCCGCCTTCATCGCGACGCCGCCGTCCTCAAGCCGCCGCCGCCGCCGCCGCCGGACCGCCTCGCCGCCATCTCCACCATCTCCACCTTCTCCGGTCATCCTCCTCCCCGCGCCCACCTCCTGCTCCCCTCCACAAACCCCACTGCAGTTCCTCCTCCTCCCGCTCCAGCTCCACCAGCATCCCCCTCTGCGTTCTGCTCCACCTCCCCCGCCGGCTCTGCGCTTCCCTCCACTGCCTCCGGATCCACCGTCATCCTCCTCCTACCTCCACCGAAACCCCAGCTCCCGCTCTGTTATCTCCCGCTGGTCATCCTCACGACCCTGCTCACCCCGCCGAGTCGCGATCCTATTCTCCCTCATCACCCCGATTTCCCAAAATTCCTTTCCGCCTGCCTCCAGTGAAGCCCCTCCACCAATTTCCTGCTTCCCGGCGACCTTCCCCAACCTTGCCTCTCCTCTCCTCCCCTTCCCAACCATCCTCACTCACCGGCCGTCTCCCCTTGCCAGAACTTCCCCACCTCCCAGGCTTTAGCGAGCTTCCCGACCGACCCCGATACCCCTCCTCTCTCTTCCACCTCCGCGACCTCCCGTTACCACAATTCCTGTTCTAACCCATCTCCCTCCTGATTTTCCGTTCCGCCGTACCCCCCCTCTTCCCATCGCGAAACCGTCCCGCTTCCCATCCTGCCATCGTCCATCCACTTCCACCGACCAACCACGCGAATCCTCCCAGTCCCCAACTCCCTTCACGAAATTGTCCTCTCTCTCTCCATTCAATTTCCTCCCGACGCAAGTTTCTTTCTCTCTCCCCGCGGAAGCGCAAACTCCCTCCCTCGCCCTTGCGCGGTCACTCACGAAACCACCATTACCAGAATTTCCTGCCTCCTGCCCTCTCTCGGCCGCGATCTTCAACCCTCCCCTTGGCCGTCCCCCAAATTCCCACTTTCGAACGGAATCAATCATCGTCCCTTATCCCCACCGAACGCCATCTGAATTTCTCTTCCCAAACGCTCCGACGAACTCCCGAATTCCCTGCATCTTCCTCAGAATTCAACTTGAATTCCCCCTCCCGCTACCCGCGATTTTGTCCTCTCCAACTCCCCAACACCCCCCCATCGCGTCACATACCCGCAGGTCCGCCGTCTCCCCTCTCAAACTTCCCCTGCCCATCCGCCGACTCCATCCACGCCATCTCCCTTCCCCGAATTCCCGTTGCCGGCTGAATTCAATTCCCAAAGTCCTGCCGAATCATCCCCATTTCACCCAACGCGGAATTCAACCTCCGCGAATTCGCCCTTCGCGAAATCCATTCTTCCTTCCCGAATTCCATTCAAAGCCCGCCGAATTCCACTCGATGCCCTCTCCTACCCCCCCATTCCCATCACCCAAGTTTCACACCTCCTGTCGACCGCACCTTACTCCCTTACCGGAAATTTTGCTCACCCTTTCCACGTCCCCACCTCATCTTTTGCGTCGCAATCCTGCGCCTCGCGGAATCCATCTCCGTGGAATCCACCCTGCCCTCAAATTCCCCAGCCATTCCCTGAGACCCTGTCAAATTCAAGGTGAGACTTACATTTCCTCACCCCCCCTTGTCTCGGCCGCTCTCATCCACGCCCTACGCGTATTCACCCGACGTGTAACCCCTTCGCGAATTCACTACCTGCCGTCGAATTCCGCTTCCCTCAACTCGGCGTCCCCCACCTTTCCTCTCACCCTCACGCCACTAAATTTCTTCGCACAAGGGTGTACGACTCCATTGCGCGACCAAACCCCACCTCTTCTCCAGCTCTTCCCAATTCCCCGCCCGATCGGTTTCCGACTCACCTGCGGTGATGGCGTTTATTGCAGCCCGCCAGTTTCACCTGCGCTCACCACCCGCGTTGACTGCAACTGCGCGCGCGACCAGACGCCACCCAGCCGCGCGTTGACTGCGTGGTCACCTGACCACTCCGTGCGTTGACCTGCCAAGTCAACTCGCGCCAATCCTCCCCGCTGACTTTGATTGCGCCCGTGGGGCCTCTAGCCCTCGCCAGGGCCCAGCCCGCTGCCCGCGCATGCTCCCAACCTCCCCACTTCCTTCACGGATCTGCGAGCTCTACCACCCTACCTCTTCTACGAGACGCCCGTCCGCTCCCAACATCACCTGTCCGCTCCCGACATCGCCCGTTCGCTTCTGACATCGCCCGCCCGACCTTTCTCCACACGACACCGCCGAGCCGAGTCTCCACGACACCTCGACCCACCAGGTACCCCGCCCCGCAGGTTAGTTTCGTCCCCTCTTTCAAGTTAATTAATTTTCGAAGCGTTTCCTTTACTCGTCTCCACCGCCGTCGGACGACGTAGGTAGGATAGTACGATTATAGGTTCGAGATTTCCGACACATACGTCAGGTCCAGAACCGAGCGTGGGCTGCAGCCTCCTGGCTACTCCACGACGAGCGACTTCCACGCCTCTAGACGTGGATCGAGAGGATCTCACCCTACCCATCATCGCGAGTTTCCCCGGGTCACCCGGAATCGACTCCGCTGATCGGCACGCCTGCCTGCACTTAGGTTTAGGTTAGAGGTCGTATTTAGAGTCTAGGATTTGCCTACCCATAGGTTAGGTTTGACCGGCTACCTCCGGTCAACCTCAGTCCCATTGATCAGGCACGAGGGTTTTCACCACCGCGTCCTGCATCACATTGTAAAGATAAACCATCAAGTACCTGGAGTATCAAAATTTCTTAATAAAAGCCCTTGAACAAAGGTAAACCCTCAAGGGTGCCTTTTTTGTAAAGTTGCCATATCTTGTGTGGATATACCTTGTTTAAGAGGGATTTTTAAGTGTCAAGATGAGGATGCAAGGTATATTTCTCACTTTGTGATTCCTTTTATTGTTGATAAAGATTATGTTGTTGGTTGTTGGGACCAAGATTATTTGGGGCAGAAGAAATTGAAGATAGAGAGACTTTGGGGGGGGGGGGGGAGAGGGTTGGACTAATTCATGTTGATCTGTTGAGTCTATATAAAATTATTCTGGAATACCAATATATTTATATATATTTTATTTTTTTATTCTCTTTCTTAATTTTCATCTCGAGCAATCTCATGTGGATCAAAATAGATTGGTGGACATCAACTCGAGAGATCCATTAAGTTAACTTTTCAACGTAATGATATTTATCCTACAACCAATTTTTGTTTGGCAAATTATGATATACTAATGACGTTTGATTCAAGAGAAGGTATTGTCATTATTTGAACACATACTTGGCCACTTTTTCATAATTTCTTGCACACCTAGTCTTCCAAAGATTTAATAATAATTATCTAGAGTGGCCGAGGAACATCCACGAGTTAGAATGAGGCTTTTTGACAACTCTAGATTGACACCCCTTTGGGAAAGTAGATATGACCTCTTGGGCATATCACAAAGCCATCTAGGGAAACCTAGGAGGAGACTTTGCGATTATGAAGGAACTCCCTCATTTGCATCATATTTAGAGAGTAAACAAGATAGGCAAGACATGTTTGGGGAAGAAGATGCTATGATGATGAAAAAATGGATAACTCCAGGATAATAAATGATTAGGACAATTACTTGGTAGAGGGGTCTAATCGATTTGTCAATGAATTATATATTCATGAAGCCCTCGATGACTCATCACCTCTTTTTTTTGGATGAAACAATCCCATGCCTCTTTTACTCAAGTTTTGCGAATGACAAGATGAATTGAACTTCACAAACCATGCACATAGACTTGAAATCTATAAATAGTGTACCAAGCAAGAAAACCCTCCTTATTCTCCCCAAGCAACAAACCTTGGAGGTTCCTTGATGAAAATTTTGTGCGCGGTCATTTAAGCACTTATTAGGTCACACGTGAATGCATAAAAAATAAAATAGAATCCACTCTAAAGAGGATTGAAAGCAAGTAAAGTGATGAATGCGGGTTGAATCAACTAGGAATTGGATTGATGACATGAGAGACAAAAACCAATTCTATTTAGTTAAAGTATATGATGAAAATAGATGGAATTAAAATAGTGAAATAATTAGAAAGAGGGAGAAGAGAGGTGACGGATTAAGACCAAGTAGTCGTCAATTGCATACGGTCAAGAGTCAAAAATAATTCCAAACTTATCAATTTAGTGAAAATATCTCGAATTGAGGGGTATAATGGTAAATGAGGGTTGAATCCACAGGGAATTATGGAAATTTCTGATGATCTCTTAAAATGTAATTAAATCGGACAATGAATCGATGATATAAATTGGGGAAAATGGTAGATTATGAAAGAGAACTTGAAGTCGATTCCACGGAATAAAAAATCATCGAATTTGACTTTGATTTCGCGGAGAAATTGAAGATCGAAGTGGGATGAAATTTCTGAAACGTTAAATCGCGAAAATACGAAAATTTGGCTTGAAATTAATCTAAATTCTTAATCTAAATAAAAATTAAACGATAATTGATGAAAGATTAGTAAAAACCGCCTGCACTAACCCACAATTGCGATTGGATTAACCCATTTAATCGCCGGAATCAAGGCTTTTCATTGAAAATCCAAAAATCGCGATCGTGGAGTTCAACCGTCGATTTCTTCCTTGTCTTTCGCCCAAATCTTGATCTTAAGCACTCCGTGGACGCGGAATTGAGTCTAGAAGAGGTTAGGATCAAGAGATTCAAGAGATTTGGTGTCTAAATAGATCAATTTGATTGATTTGCTCTCGAATGCTTTACAAATCGGAAGAATATCTCAATTTATTGGGTATTTGGGCGTAACCATCCGATCAAATTGATTAATGGCTCGACAAAAACGATCCATCGCGAACCGTTACCATTAAGTCACGGCCGTTCGATCGCGATCGGACGCTCGAGATGATGCCACGTGTTCGCGCGTTATAAAATGCCTTGAAAACGTCGACGTTGGATCGCGATCCAACGCCTCTGATGCATTTCTTTGCGATATAATCTCGACCGTTATAACTCTTGCGATCAACAGTCGAGATTAAATACGATCCGATGTACCCAGATTTAAAGCCACGTGTCCATCAATTTAAGTGAAGATCAAGAGCCACGATTCACCGCGCGATCGGACATCCCTTACGCTGTCACGTCATCGCTCGCATCAACCATTCGATCGCGATGCGATCGGACGGCTCTAATTACACTACGTCACCTGCGCAGTATAAAATATTCGAAAAATCGATTTTAAATTAGAAAAATCAATTTTTAATTCCGCAAAATTCTTAGAAATTTATTAAAAATTCAGAAGAATTCAGAAATTTTTTGGAAAAATCCCTAAAAATTAGAAAATTTATATCTTTTAAAATATAACTCCAAATTAATCCAAATTTCTTTCATTTGATCCAAAATTTAATTATCTATCATTATAAAAAGTCAAAATTAATAAATAATGAGAGATTTAATTTCTATTTCAAGAATATGTTCATTTGTTTTAAGATTTTAACTTAAAAAATTAAATGAATGTTTATAGAAAATTGATTTCTCTCATTATTTAACTTTAAAAACAACTTATAATGTTAAGTAAAGATGGGTTATAAAATTATTTATCTCTAATTTATCATAATTTAACCCTAAATTAAAGTATTTTGAGATTATAATGACTTTTTCAGAGAATGATAGATAAATACTAAAAAATATGATAACATGCATAGGAATGAAATCATTTATGCCTTAATATGCATCAATAATCATGTATTATCATGTCTATTTAGCATGTTATCAAGAGGAATCCAACGAATCAAACTGGGCATCAATGAGAATTGAAACGGAGATATCAAAGAAAGAATGTCACGATTATAAGAGAGAGAATTGCAGAAAATCAAGAATCATAAGCTAAAAATCCTATTCCTAAGCTAACTCTTAATTCACCTCTCATACATTAGGAAGTCAATTACTACCCTGACAGCTTTGCAAAGATGATCCTATTTTTCCAGATCAAGGGCTATAGATAAAGCTTTTTAAGACAAGCATCAACATTCACGGATGAACTCCTTATGCATTTCAAGGGCAACTCCTGGAAATTCTACAAAATCTCCCACAAAATCATGAAATAAATCCAAAACTATCATGAATTGGGTGAAAGAAATATTTTTGGCCAAGATTATGGCATCACATGTTTAAGTACAAGAGAAAATGGGGGAAGAGAACTGATGCAGGACGGGGTGTGAAAACCCTCGTGCCTGATCAATGGAACTGAGGCTGACAGAAGATAGGGCGGTCGAACCTAGCATACAGGTAGGCGAATCCTACAACCTAAGTATGATATCTAACCTAAACCTAAGTGCAAGCAGGCGTGCCGATCAGCGCAGGCGTGCCGATCAGCGGAGTCGAGTCGGGTGACCCTGGGGAAACGCGTGATGATGGATAGGGTGAGATCCTCTCGGTCCACATCCGGAGGCGTGAAAGTCGCTCGTCGTGGAGTAGCTTGAAGGCAGCAGCTCACGCTCAGTGCCGGACCTGACGTGCACGTCAGGTGTCTCGAACCTGTACTCGTGCTACCCTGCCTAATTCGTCCGATGGCGGTGGAGACAAGTAAAGGGAAATGCTTCGAAAAGTAATTAAACTTTAAAAGGAGGGGTTGAAGCTAACCTGCGGGGCGGGGAGCCCGGTGGGTCATGGCGTAGTGGAGAGTCGTTAGTATGTGGCGGAGGCCGGCCGGAACACGGAGGTCCCAGGGAGGGACGGGCGAACCGTGGGCAAGTGTGTGACGGGCCAAAGGCAGCAGAGTTGCGCGGGGAAGGCGTGCGGGCACGAGCAGCAAGTGTGGGCGCGGGTAGCAGATGCAGGAGTGAGCAGCAAGCGCGGACGTGGGCAGCGGGTGTGATCGCGAGCGCGGGTAGCAGGGGTAGGAGCAGGCTGCAGGCGTGGGCGCGGGCTGTGAGTGCGGTCGCTAGCATGAGTTGCAGGGGTAGGTGCTATCGGCCCGATGGAATCGCAGGGCGCGCCGGGCCGTTGGAGGGCTGAACTTCGCGAGGTGGTGGCCTGGGTTGGCCTGACGCAGGGAGGACCAGCACAGGGGGAAGTGGTCGTCGCGTTGACCACATTTTGCCGTGGAGGGGAACCGTCCCGCAGGTGCGAACGGCGGAACCCGTGAGCTGAGTGCGGACAGGAGATCGGGCAATGGTGCACCGGTGCAGAGGGGGTGGAGTTGACCACCTGGTGGGCGCGAAGGCAGGAAATCGGGAGGGGATGGGGAGGAGGACGGAGTGAATTCCGCCAGAGGACGCAAGTGAGGTTAGAGGGCGACGGAGGGACACTGTCAGGGCTATGAAGCGGGATCGGCACGACGATGGGGAGAACTTCGGCAGAGCTGGAGGTAGGAGACAATTTCTATGGGCCGCCGAGATGAATTCGATCGGCAGGATCGGCGGGGAGAAATTCGTCAGAGCTGGAGGTAGGAGATGATTTCTGTGGGCCGCCGAGGTGAATTCGATCGGCGGGGTCGGCGGGGAATTGTTGAGTGAGCGGGGAGGTAGCCAGGGAAGGGAAGATCGGCGGGTGGAAGTCTAGAAATTGGAGGGATTCAACAGGATGGAAACCACCGGACAACGGAATGAATCCAGAGAGAATTCAGGTTTGAGTCCGCCAATCGAATTCGGGCGGGATGAATTCGAAGGGGAAATCGGCCGTTCGCTAGGATGAACTTGGCTGGGACGGGGAGAGAGAGAGAGTGTGGCAGAACGGTGGGGTAGAGACGATGGGCGTCGGGAATGAGGGAGAGCGAGGTTAGACGGATGGAAAATAGGGGAGAGGTGGGAGACGGAGAGTGCGGAGGGATGGGTCGACAGTCTGAATTCTGGCTGAACGGCGGGCAGAATTCAGCTGACCGTCGGTTCTGAGGACGGCAGGCGATTGAGGGGAATTGGCAGGAGGACGGGAGGTGGATGGCTGGCGTTGAATTGAACTCGAAGGGCGTTGGGTGGATCGACGGCAGGGGAGGGGAAGCAACGGGGTAGAAAATCAGGCAGCGTGAGGGGGTGGGGTTGGAACTGAGAGAGAGAGAGGGAGCGGAAGGAGAAGAGATTGGGCACAATCGCGAGCTCGGGAATTCGCTTGGGCGACTGCAGGAATCGGGGGGGTGTGAGAGAGAAGCTGGAATAATAGGTCGCGGAACGGGAATTTGGTGACAGGAAGGTTGGGCGATGGGGAATTTCGGCAACGGGCGGCGGGCTGAATTTTGGTAGGGATGCACGGGAGAGGACGGCCGGGCGTCGGCGGGAAATGGAAGGGACGCCCAGAGCATGTTATTAAGGCATAAATTATTAAGGAGGGGTAGTGATAACATGTTAATTACACGTGATAATACATGATTATTAATACATATTAAGGCATAAATGATTTCATTTCTATGCATGTTATCATATTTATGAGTATTTATCTACCATTCCATGAAAAAGTCATTATAATCTCAAAATACTTTCAATTAGGGTTAAAAATGATGAATTAAAGATAAATAATTTTATAACCCATCTTTACTTGAGATTATAAGTATTTTTAAAGTTAAAATAATGAGAGAAATCATTTTATAAATATTGATTTAAATTTTTCTTAAGTTAAAATCTTTAAAGAATAAATGTATTTTTTAAATAGAAATTAAAACTCTCATTATTTATTAATTTTGACTTTTTAGAATGATAGATAATTAAATTTCGGATCAAATGAAAGAAATTTGGATTAATTTGGAGTTACATTTTGAAAGTTATGAATTTTCTAATTTTTAGGGATTTTTTCGGATTTTTCTAAATTTATTTTTGATTTTTAAAGTATTAAAACAATTAAAAAAGGGCAAAAAGGGGTTTGTTTTTGCAAGGGACCCACGTGGATACGACGTGGCATGCAAGGCCACGTGGCAGAGCCACACGGACCCACGCGAGCGCTTGCGTGGCGCGGAGGTGACACGTGTATATTCATATTTACTCGTAATATATAGGATTATAGTACATATAAGCATCCCGATTATCGGAACTCGCTAACCCTATAAATCGTCACATTTTATATACCCGACGTTCTCCTTCTATTTTTACCAGGTGGGACTAAGTTTCACTCTAAGTTTTGAATGCAGGGGACATGGCCGAAGGAGGAGTGTTGGATCAGAAGCGCTGTGAAGATCGCGCGTGGATCGCGTGGACTTAGAGTCCACCGGATCATCAATCAAACACATGTCTTAAAGCGGGAGTTATAACGGTCAAGATTGAAACCCGCGCAACGCATCCGGATCGTCGAATCGCGATCTAACGGAGGCAGATCCAATGCGTTTTATAACGCAAAACACGTGGCTTCATCTGAGCACTCCATCAACGATCGGACAGCAGCGATTTAATCGTAACGGTTCACGATGAACCATTTCATCAGAACCGTCGATTAAATCTAATCGAACGGTTACGCCTAAATGTCCTATAAATTGAGATGTTCTTCTAATTTGTAAAGCATTCGAGAGAAAATCAATCTAATTGATCTGTTTAGACACTCACCCTCTTTAATCTCTCAATCCTAACCTCTTCTAGACTCAATTCCGCATTCTCGAAGTGCTTAAGATTGAGATTTGGTTGAAAGATGAAGGAGAAATCGAAGCTTGAACTCGATGATCACGATTTCTGGATTTTTTATGAAAAGCCTTAATCTCGGCGATTAATTGGGTTAATCCAATCACAATCGAGGGTTAGTGGAGTCAGTTATTACTAATCTTTCATGTACTCATGTTTGATTTTCGTTTAGATTAGGAGTTTCATCTTAATTTCATTTTATTTTCGTCATTTTCGCGATTCTAATTTTCGAAAATCATCTCCCACTTCGATCTTCAATTTCTCTGCGAAATCAAAGTCAAATTTGATGATTTTTGATTCCGTGGAATCGCCTTGAAGTTCTCTTTCATAATCTACATTTTTCCCAATTTCTATCATCAATTCGTTGTCTGATTTGTCCAAATTCGAAGAGATCATCATAAAATTCCTTAATTCCTTGTGGATTCGACCTTTATTTACCATTATACCCCTCAATTCGAGATATTTTCATCAAATTGGTAAGTTTGGAATTATTTTTGACACGAGACCGTGTGAAATTGACGACCTCGCGGTCTCCATCCATCAAGTAGCGAGGTGAGGGGAAGAGGAGAGAGAGAGTTGGGGAAGGCTGGGAGCTCGTTGGAGCAAGGACTGTTGGGGAAGAACGGGTAAGTGGGGGAGTTCGCCGGGGAGAGGAAACTGGAGGGGAAGATCGTGGAGGGGAGCGCGGAGCTGGAGCTGGAGGAGGTTGGTGGAGGGATGTCGGCGCGGAATTGTTGTCTTGAGGCGGCGACGGCGGCGGCAGCGGCGGCTCGGAGACGGCGGCGTCGCAAAGGGGATCGGCGGTGAGGCGCGGCGGCGACAACGGCAATGTCCTCATGGCCAGAGCAAGGAGTGGCGGCGGCAGTACGGAGGCATTGGGCGGCGGCGGCGACGGCGATGGCAGTTGGACTCCTTCCCTGGTCTTCTGTGAGCAGCCACTCGAGAGGGAGGAGACTCCTTTCTTTTCTCAAACGACGGCTAGGGTTTGTGGGGTGGTCCCTTCCCCTCTTATAGAGCCCAAAATGGGCCGGGAGGGGAAAGGGCCCCACTTGAGGCCCACGACCCAAAAGCCTAAACATACTCATAGAAATAAGAAGGTTCACAAAGAGGAAGGGCTTCACGAATAGGATCCCGAAAAGGGAAGAACCCACTCGGAAGCCTAAAGGGAGAGGGAAATAAGCGAGGACTCGCTAAAACACGTGGGGGCCGATAAAGTTCAATACGAGGAAAGAAAGATAGATCCACGCGCGTGGGTGTCTGCTCCTCTGGCGCAGTGATATCGTGCCTTGGTGGCGACGGGGGTCGTACGCCACCAAGAACCCTCTTTATAGAGTTTTTCGACTTATAATGGCTTTAAATGGGCTGTTTTAAGCCTAAGCTCTTCAATCTGGGTATTATATCGCGATGACTGAGATGCTGCTATGTCAGCGCCTTGAATACCTAAAAATAAGCCTTAAAACTCACCAGATTGCATGTTTTTGGGCCGATGAACGGCCCAAATCGTGCTGCATTGCCTCAAATAGGACAATTGATGAAGATCAATGGTCGGGAGCCTTCTTGATCATCAGATTCTCATAGTTGATGATAAAAAAGCACATATATTTGCCACGTGTTGCATCCAGCGAAGAGGAAATGTCGTAAGGAATGCATGCTATTCGAAATCCAATGATCCATTTATGTAGCAAAGAGAGAAAATGATGACAAATGAGATATGGCCACGATCCCCTCTCGAGCAAGTGAAGATTTACAATCTTTATTAGATTATGAATTGAAGACCTCTAGTTGCGCCACATCACCTGCATAAGAAAAATACAAATATAGTCCCACATGGAGAAAAAAATGAAAAATAATGGATATATTCTAGAAAAATATCTAAAAATGAGAAAATTCATAACTTTCAAAATAAAACACCTTTTTATTCCAAATTGTTTTGTTTGATCAAAAATTAAATATCTATCATTTTCTATATTTTAATTTAATTAATAATAAGAGAATAAATTTTTAACTCAAAAATACACTCAAGTACTCAAAGAAATATAAAACTGAATAATCTTAGGGTGTATTAAAAGTATTTTTCTCTTATTATTTTACATTTATAATTTAAATAAAACCTCAAATATAACTAAAATAATCTATTTAAAGTTTATTTCTTGATTTACATGATTAACCCTTAAAACAATGTATTTTGAGATTTTTTGATAAAAATTGCATAGAATGTTGAATATGCATTCAAAGTATGATAACATGCATATGAATGGTTTGAATTATGCCTTAAAATGCACAAATAATCATATAATCTAGAGTATAAATTGTATGTGATCATTGCTCCACAAACAAATGTTCCACCAAGTCTCCCTAAAGTAAGCCATTTGAGATATCTAGTTGGTGCAATGACCATACATGTTTAACATCAAGGGACAAAGCACTCTTATGGAGTCGAGGGAAATGACTCGAGAAAAGGTTTTAGTGTAAAAATGCCATATGCTTGAGTGAAGTAGCGGGACACTAATAACATGCAAAACAAAGTAATAAATATCATGCATTTCAGGTATTTACTTACATGATAACGATCATAAACACGTGTTAGCATGGTTTTAAATAGTTATTTCTCTATTGACAAAGATATTTTGATTTTTTCAAAAAATAAATAGAGATAACGATAAATAAATATTAAATAAATAAATGTTAATTTATTTTTAAAGTTAAAATTAAAAATAACATCAAAATTAATTAAGTAGACTTAGTTTCATTATGAGATTATGAATCATTTAAGAATGCTATAAATAAATGTTGATGTTATGACAAAAGAAATTATGATGTATATGAGTGAATTAAATAGAGAAATCTAAAGTTTGAATTCTATTACATGATTTGGATATTCATGTCTAGAAATTAGTAATGTTCATATGATTTTAGGATTAGTATTATATTAATGAATAAAATAAGAGATTAAATGAACTATAAACAATGAATTGTAAGGTTATTCTTAGAAGTTGTAGAGTTTTCATTGGGTGAACTGTTTGAGTTTATTGTACTTGCAATCGTAAAAGAAATACCTTACTCCAACATTATGGCTAAAATATAAACCTTATAATGAGATAAGTTCACATAATATTTTATAAACATCGCTAAAACATATATGTAAATTATCAAGCTCATACTCAACTAAGATGTGACATGAGATCTATGGAACCATGTTTCTTCTTCAAGATTGAGTTTTCTTATTAAATAGGACAATTGGCTCTTTCTCAAAGGAATTATACACTTTATGTGCTGCACGAAACTAGGTTCTGTGGTTGGAAACTTGAGGCAACACTATTGGAGGCCCATCCCAAATTCAAAGATGAAGGCTCAAGGATATTGAAAGATGCCAAATGATATCAGAGATTGTTGGATAAGTTGATTTATCTAGCAGTCACTTGTCTTGAAGTTTTTTATGTTATAGGTATTATAACTAAATTTATACCATCAATTGGTGGACATGCTTGGTCCTATGGTTGACAGTAAAAAATAATTATGTGAACTCCTATGTGGGCAAGGGCCCATTCAAGGCTTGGAATAGCCTCAACGACTATTTGCTACAAGGAATATTAGCTCCAAGGGCCCATAAATAAATAAATAAATATATATATATATCTATATATATATATATATATATATATATATATATATATATATATATATTCTCAATATTCTCTCATGCTGCTCATAGTCTTTGATTATGTTTCCCTCTTTCTCCTAGATCTCTCTCTCTCCCACCCTTCCCTACCCCCTCATGCTCCCCACCCCTCTGTCTCTATCCTTTCCTTCTATCTCTCATGTGTCCACCTCTTTCTCTCTTCCCTCACTTTCTCTTAGTTCTCTTGCTCCCATTGCTCTCTCTCCTGCTCTTGCCACCTGATAACATGCAATCTTAACATGCAATCTTAACATGCAATCTTAACATGCAATTACATGATTATTAATGCAAACTAAGACATAAAATATTCCATTTTTATGCATGTTATCATACTTTGAGTGCATATCTATCATTTCATGCAAATTTAAGTTATAATATCAAAATGCACTATTTTAAGGATTATTATACATTTTTAAGAATATATTTTTAAAGTATATTATTCCCATCTATTTTTTAGATTATAATTGTGTTTTAATGCTAAATAATGAGAGAAAATACTTTTATATGCTCATTTATTTTTCTAAGTTTTAATTTTTAAGAGAAATGAGTGTATTTTTGAAATAAAAATTTATTCTATGATTATTTAAATAATTTGACTTTTTAGAATGATAGATAATTTAATTTCTGATCCAATGAAATAAATTTGGATTAATTTTGAGTCGTATTTTGAAAGTTATAAATTTTCTAATTTTTAGGGAATTTTTCAGATTTTTTTTGAATTTTTTTTGAATTTTTCTGAATTTAAAATTGATTTATTTAATTTAAAATCGATTTTATATTCGTGCAGGTGATGTGGCAAAATTTGGACCGTCCGATCGCGCGATTAATCATGACCATTGATTGTCACTTAAAGCAGGGGGTACGTGACGCATTCTTACTCATCGGCGAATCATTTTTAAAACAATTTAATCTCAGCCGTTGATCTAAGGAGTTATAACGGCTGAGATTAAAACTAACGAAAACGCATCCGAAACGTCAGATCAAGATCCAACGGATGACGTTTCAAGCGTTACTGCTAAAGCACACGACATGACAAAATCTCGACGGTCCATCTCCAATCCAATGGCCACAACTTAACCGTAACGATTTGCATCTCTACGTTTCATCAGAGACGTTGATCAAAGATTAAACGCTCTATCCGATGGTTACACCTAAATTTGCTATAAATGGAGATGTTCTTTGACATTATAATGCATTCTTTGATATTTTCGAGTAATCGAACTGTTTAGACACCATTATCCTTAAATATCTTACTTCCAATTGCTTCTAGACTCATTTCTGCTGAGTGGTTGGAATAGGGAGAGTCGCCTCTTCAACACCGATGATCCTCTTCCAAATCGCAGAATAAAAAGCCTTGAATCTGGCGATTAATTGGATCATTTCGATTGCTATCTCGAGTTAGATTATGTGTTTTTCTCTTAAGATTTCATCCTATATCATTAGATTGTAATTTAAGATCATATATTTAGGTAATTATCTTTTTTAATTTTGGATTTCTCTCTCTTCGTGTCCAAAAATTTCTACCTAATTCGCTCTTTGATTCTTCATGAATCTTGATCCAAATCGAGTGATTTTTGATTCCATGGATTTGTCTTTGAGTTCTCTTTCCAAACCTATCAATTTCTCTAATTTCTCATCACATTTCAGCGTTCGATTTGATCGAATCTTAAAAGATCTCTCAAAATTCCCTTATTTCTCCGTGTATTTGACCCTTATTCACCACTATGCTATTCAATTCATGATTATTTTATAAAATTGGTGAGTTTGGTATTAGTTTTGACACGAATCGGTGTGTATTCAACGACCGCATCGATTCGTTCTGTCACCACCCCTATTTCTCTTAGATCTCTCTCCCACACTCCCTATCCTACCACTTTATCTCTCATTCTCTTCCCACTCCTCTGTCTCCCACCACTCCCTCTCTATCCATCTCTCAAGCCTCAACTCTTTGATCACCATTTATAGTGAACAACTTATTTATTTGTGCTGGTAGAGAGAAGCTCATTGCTCACTTGGTTGACTTCTGACATCTGGTGATTAGTTGGAAATCAACTAATCAATTATAATTAAAAAATAGTTTAGATGATATATATATATATACAAATATTTTTATACATCAAATTTATATTATTTTAAATCTTAAGGTCACATAGGTTAGGTTGTAGTTCATGCCTACAATGACTCAGCTAGGATGAATGACATGAATGTGCATTAGGTCAAGATCAAGACTTTGACAAGACCATGAATGGGATGCCACACCCAATAACTTTATACGGGAACCTCATCAAGTGCATTTGAAAGGTGCTTTAAAATTCCTAGCATGTATCAAATGAGCCCCAATCATCTACATCTTCATATCGAGTCTTATTCTGACTCTAGGTATGCAAGATACCTGATATTAGAAGTTGACAAAAGGCTGCTACACATTGGGAACAATCTAGCCATAAGATGCTCATGGAAGTAAAAGGTGATTCCTTCAAGTGTAGGAGCCAAATATTTATCTATGACTTAGACAATTCCTGAGATGATTTAGGTCCAATCTTTGTTATTCACTCCTAGGATGCCCATGCTCGCTGTACTTTAACAATCATTGTGATTGACATGAATACCACCTTTTATGAGTGCACTAAACATATTGAGATCAATAACCACAATTTTGGTGATGTCGTGTCATTTCCACGCCTTATTTGGTATCTTCCAATAGAGTAGAAGATATCTTTCAAGGAGCCTCAATATTGTCTTGTATGACACCTCGGGTACCAACTTGGGCTTGTTTGATTTATACACTCAAGCTTGAGGGCATATGTTAGAATATCTTCCTTTAGTTTGAATAGGGCCTCGGCCCATTAGGGCCCATCTTCTAAGTCTCACCACTTAATCTTCTCTCTCTTTTCTCTATAAAACCTAGAGTGAGCTTTTTGTTGAGATTATGCATTCTAGCGTTTCCCAATCTTAGCTAACTCTACAAATGTAATGTAACTCTAGAAATAGTAGATACAAAGTTAATTATGGGAAATGGATGTATGACAGAAGTTTTATAAAATAGAAGGATAGTATTTTGTATTTTTTTATCTCTCCACTCTCCCATTTGTCCATCATATGTGTACATGTTCTTGTGCGGCTTGTAAGCTCCTCACCTCCTATTCAGCCAAGAAGGGGCTAATCGATTCTCTGCTCCTTTTTAGGATCTTTTGAATTGACAATCTATTGATTTCCTTTGTGATTCATCTATCTCTTCATATAGTGAGAAAGGAAGCATATGCAGTCAAGTTTCTCTATTCCTGTACTCCTTTGAGTTGACATAGCGGATTTGTTGAAATCGGGGCTTCTCTCTTCTCTATTCTCTCTCAGGATACGAGGTATAAAGAGGAAAGATAATGTTAGGGAAGATTCAAATCTATGTATTACATCTTTACAAAGGATGCTACAAAGGCGTGGAAGAGAATCCAATGTCAAATCCATATCCAATGCCAAGTGGGGATGCCAAATAATGCCAATGCCATTAAGTTTGAAAAGTCTCCTTCATAGAGAGAAACTCCCGGCCCATTAAATAAGCCATCTCTCTCTCTCTCCAAAGAAAAAGAGTCAACTCCTTGTCTTGGCGTTTTCTTCTCTATCCTGAACGTAACCTCACAAAACTCCTCCAGCGTTTCTCCTCAAAACTAAGTCACAAGACCTCCCATTCAAGAAAAAAAAGATTTTAGGCTTATAGATGTACTAATACACCAGCATAGATACAAATACACATGTATAGATAAATAAATAGATATACTAATACACCAGAATAGGTAGAAATATACATGTATAGATAAATAAATAGATATACTAATACACCAGTATAGATAGAAATATACATGTATAGACAAAATATATATATATATATATTGTGAATTTAGATAAATATCTAATAATATATATATCTAATATTGAACTAGATAGGGTATTATTATAATTTAGGTCTACTTTCTGTTACGCAGTCCGCCTGTAGAAGACTGTTTTGTGCTGGTTTGAGGCCGTATGAATGCATCCCAGATTTATTTCTCTCTCTCTTTTCTTGATTCAATAACTGTCTCTCTGATCGGCGACTCATCTCTCTCGGTCTTCTTGAGCAACTGCAACCTTCTCTTGCTCTTCAATATAGATTGATCTTGATTGATCAATCTGGTCTTGAGGTGGCTGCTAAACAACCGGAGTAATCGTGCGACAGGAGGATCATTTCTCTCTCTCCTCAAGCAGGATTGTGCGACGAGAATCTGGAAGCTCCTGCTAAAGCAAGTCAGATCTGGTCATCTACTCTCAGGTAATCTGCTTAGATCGTAATCACTTCTTAAACATTATCATGATAACAATCCTAATGTATATCATGAGAGATTAAGATCCAATTATATATATATATATATATATATATATTTAATAAATTTGACATATAAATATAACGATTTTGTGAGTGAACGGATCTGGTTTATTCCTTCTGGATATTCCGTACAAGTCGACTGACATAAACGACCAGTTCAATAGATTGACGTCCACTCAAATAATAAAATTTAGACGTCCGTTTTTAATTCAGTAAAAAATCATTATATTGCTCTGTAATTTGACAAAATTATCGTCTGATGGGAAGGACCTGTAGGTGGGTTCCCAAGGATAACGCAGAACAGCTGGACCGCGGAGTTAAGAATACCGTGCTGGTGGGAAAGAGAGCAGTCTGGTTTATAAAAGCTCCGGCAACGAAATGAATTTGTGGGGCACATTCGCTGGCAGATCTTGTCATTATGTGAACGCTAAATTCTCCCTTAGATCCCTAGACGACGTAATGTGTGAATTCAGGGCCTATCTTCGGCCGGATAGAGAGAGGAAGTTAGATAGACAGATAGCGAGATAGAGAGAGAGACAGAGAGAGACAGGGAGAGCAAGAGAGAGAGGATTTTAATACTTTTTAGCCCACATGGGCTAACCATCGATTTACCTCCCATTTTGAAGTCTCTGACGTCACTAGCTGTCAAACTAATGCTATGCCTACCGTTGAGAGTTGACTTCCAAAGTTACTGATGGCGGGTTGCTGTTTGAAATATGTGATCTTAAGATAGATAGATTCGCTGAGAGATAGATAGGTACATATTTAGTCAGAGGGATAGATAATTAGATTTATTCAGAGATAGATAGATTAATCGACAGATAATAAGATAAATTCAGAGATAGATAGATCGACAGATAATAAGATTCATTCAGAGATAGATATAAATTTAGATACATTGATGGATAAATTGATTTATTGAGAGACAGATCTAAAGTTTGATACATTTATCTTATTGAGAGATGTAATGATAGAAATCTAGATAAGATGGATGGATAGATAGATTGATTTATTGAGAGATCTATAGAGATAAATTTGGATGGATAGATACATTTATTGCGAGATAGACAGATAGATATTTGGATATATATCGTCGTCCTGCTCTTATTGATATTCATGGTTGCATAACTGTCAAGAGCGTGGGTCATGATGCTCTTATTGCAGTTCATGATGACCCTTCTGATTTTTTCCAGTTACGACTTATATATATATCGAATTTGATGGATAGTATTTGATTCAGGGTCATCGGCTTTTGGATGCGCGCGCGCGTATGTGAAAAAGAGAGAGAGATAGAGAGATAGAGACGGTCGTATCCATTAACTGTTGAAACGAATTGGGCAAAATTTCAGTTTTCCTACCATTTTGAAACCTTCTTTTCACTTCAGTAACTGTCAAGCTTATGCTGTACCTACCATTGAGAGGTAATCCCGACAATTATTGATGGTTGGTTGCTGTCTGTAGAACTTGACCTTTAGATTGAAGATAAATATTTAAATAGAGAGACAGATGGAGAGATAGATAGATAAATGAATAGATTTATTGAGAGATAGACAGATGACGTGCCCTTCTTGCCATTAATGTTTTCACACCTTCAAGCACGTGGTCATTAGCTAGATGGGCAACTTCGTTTTTTTGTAACTCAAGATTTCCATTATTCCGGGATTCACCGTTCACGTTTGTCGGCGAAAGGCAGGTGAAGTGTCAATGTTGAGAAATTTTACTCGATCACGGCTCGTAAGTCTATCTCTCCAGGTTTCCTCTATAAAGTACGAGTAAATAAGAGACTTCAGAGCAAAACTATTTGCTCCTCCGATCCTAGAACACCATCCTCTTCCTATGGCGAACACGCCCGCGCCCGCGCCCGCGCCCACGATCTCGTCCCCGAACTCCTCTGCATGCCCCTTCCTCGTCCGCCGGTTGACCAAGACAACGGCCTTACCACGGCTTACCAGAGCTCCTCATCGAGGGTCAGTCTCGTGTCGCACCGGTCCCATAATAGATCGTCGCGATGTTCTTCTCGGTATCGGTCTCGGTCTCGGTCTGAACGCTGAAAACGCTCTCTCGGCTCCGGTTCAAGCTCCGGACTTGAGCAAGTGCAAAACTGCCAGCGACCGCAACGGCCTACAAGAGTGCTGCCCACCTTACAACAGCAATGCCCCCATCCTTGACTACAACTTCCCCACCTTTGGGGATCTTAGGGTTCGCCGGGCCGCTCACACCATCGATGACGCCTACCTCGCCAAGTACAAGCTCGCAGTCCAGAGGATGCGCGAGCTACCGGACGACGACCCCCGGGGCTTTACCCAGCAAGCCAAGGTGCACTGCGCTTACTGCTCCAACGCTTACGAGCAAGTGGGCTTCCCGAATTTGAACCTCCAGGTGCACAACGGCTGGCTCTTCTTCCCTTTCCACCGCTTCTACCTTTACTTCCACGAGCGTATTCTCGGAAGCCTCATCGGCGACGACAGCTTCGCTCTCCCTTTCTGGAACTGGGATGCCCCCGAAGGCATGTCTTGCCCCGCGATTTTCGCCGATTCTACCTCCTCTCTATATAATCCTCTCCGCGAGGATCGGTACCGACCTCCTAATCTGATCAACTACGATCTCCCCACACAAAAAACCCCCCCAAGCCAGCAGGTCATCGACCAGAACTTGGCGACCATGTACAGGCAGATGATCTCGGGCGGGACGACCACCTCACTGTTCATGGGCCAGCCTTATCGCGCCGGTTCTGCGCCGAGCCCGGGCGCCGGATCTATCGAAGTATCGCCCCACACTCCTGTCCACAGATGGTTGGGGAAGGATATGGGAGTCTTCGCCACCGCCGGCAAGGATCCGGCATTCTACTCCCACCACGCTAACGTGGACCGCATGTGGTACTTGTGGAAGACCCTGAACCCCGAAAACGTTGATTTCGTTGACCCCGACTGGCTTGATACGGCCTTCCTCTTCTACGACGAGAACAAGAATCTGGTGCGAGTGAAGGTGAAGGACTCTCTCGAACCGGAGCAGTTAGGGTTTTCATACGAAGACGTGGATATCCCGTGGAGGTACTCTCGTGCCACGCCGAACACTTCTTCCGGGACTCTGCAGTCCTTGTCTCCGTCGGAGAAGAAGAAGAAGCGCGCGAGTCTGCTGAAGTCGACAACAAATCCATCGTTCCCTCTGACGCTGTCGGCTCCGGTGACCCTCCTAGTGCAGAGACCGAAGAGCTCGCGGCTTATGTCGGAGAGCGACAAGAAGAGGGAGACTCTGGTGGTGGACGGGATCGAGCTCGACTCGGAACTGTTCGCGAAGTTCAATGTCTACGTGGACGAGGACGATCCTGCAAACGTGAAGGCCGACGACAGCGAGTTCGCGGGCAGCTTCGTGAACGTGCCGCTCGGTCACGCAATGGACATGGAGCCGCTGAAAACTCGTCTTTTCTTGGGGATAGGCGACCTGATCGAGGACCTGGCACTTGAGGACGAGGAGAAGTTGATCGTCACGCTCATCCCTATTGAGGGAAACGGTGAGATTAAGATAGGGAGTGTCAGAATTGAGATCGCGTCTTGAGAGTGTGGGATCCATATGAGACTTGTGCCGAGATCTAATGGATGAATAAGTTCAATAATGAACATACGTGCCTAAAGCCATGACAAGACCCTGATTTACATCTACATGGCACACATATATTCATAAGAATTGAAAATATGATATTAGAGAACATACATACTAGAATGTATCATGCATGTATGCATCCATACTTATTTTATAAAGTAGACTATGTATCTTTCATGATGTGTCCCAATACATAGGGCATGTCGTGGCATATATGTTTATACAATTACATACTCAAGTGCCAGATTCTTGTTGTCTTCATTCACATTTAGAAAACTACATGAATTTCAGTCTTCGCGAAGAACAGATTTTCAATTTTCATACACTTTGAAAGCCAATAACATGCTACTTAGGTTTATTTATATTTAGCCACATAATATATTATCTAGATTTTGCATATCTACTTTATTATATAGTTTTTTTCTATCCCCATCTTTGATCTGTCAAGAATGTTACATATCTTTTCTCTCTTACCACACTTTTTTCTGCACTATTCCACCTTATAAAAGTCCTCCGATTGCTTGTCACATTGGATTACCTCTATCAAAACTTCTGTAGAATTTTATTCTATATCGATTTTGTCTTTTCCTATGTAGATTCCTATGTGAATTTTATTCTGCACAAGACAAAAATATAATGCTTCTTAAAATTCTATACTTCCATAAGGTATCTTCTCCGGTTTTGTGGTCTATATCGATTCTATATTGACTTTGTCTTTTCCTATGTAGATTCTGCATAAGAAAAAAATATAATGCTTCTTAAAATTCTATACTTCCATAAGGTATCTTCTCCGGTTTTGTGGCCTATATTGATTCTATATTGATTTTCTCTTTTCCTATGCAGATTCTGCATAAGACAAAAATATAACGCTTCTTAAAATTCTATACTTCCATAAGGTATCTTCTTCGGTTTTGTGGTCTATATCGTCCATTGAGTAACACATCTTGACTAGTATGCAATAATTTTGACATCCATAATTCTCAAAAATACCAGAAATAAGAATTTTCTTCTACAATAAAATAAATCATTATAAACCATGAGAAATGCTTTTAGAATTATTTTCAGTCAGATACATGTATTTCAATTAGAAATTAATAAAAATATCTTTTTTCAACGTAAGAAATTATTTTCTTGATGATTTTAATGTCACAAAATTTCAAAAAAATAGTCTTGAATCGTGTAAGATTAGAATAACCTCGTAAACATAAATTTAATAATGTTAAAACATGATAAAATGGATTTACGATAATTTTTATGTTGATAAGAGTATAAAATGCATGATAAAATGCTTTAATTTTGAAGGTGTCATCCACATGGGTACTAAGAGGAGACAAACTCATGGAGGCAATTCAAGATGTTTTTATGATTATCCAACTAGAAATGAATTGGTGTTTGACAACACCTATTGACAAGCATGTTCCATGTGCTAAAAGCACAATCTTTATATCATCTAGAACACATGATGTAGCTTGGCACCTCACATAATAGCGTCGAGACCTATTGACTGAATTAGATCAACCTATGATTAATTAAAATGGATATTAAGTGATTTCATTTGACGTGCTAGTAAATAGTTTGGACTATTGAGTTGTTAACTAGATGTGTACATGGGACTAGAGGGTCACATGCAAAAGGTCCTTGGACAATATGGCCAAATCCATTATTATTTTTTGTTTTAATGGAAAATTAAAAATTCTCTATGAAAGCCTTAAGGGAAAAGGTTTGGGGGACTGATAATGTCCCATTCTCATATGTATTGTCGCCAATGTTAACCAATTATATTGTATAATCCAAATGAATTTGCTGCACATTATCATTTTTCAATTACTTTTGCATTCATCCTAATTTAACCCTCATGTCCTTTTTGTCCATGAATTAGAGATAAAATGGTAGGATTTGCATGTTTGACGTTTTTCAAGGTCAAAGAACTTTAAATAACCATATTTTCTTGAATTTAAGGTGTTTGAAGATTTGAGTGAAAGAAATTGCGAACAAAGGAGAAAAGATTATGATGCACCTTAAGAACTCTATCTCACATGCTATAATTGATATTTTATTTTTAGTATAAATGACATGAATGAAGAAAAAAATGGAGGGTTTTGGTGAAATTTCATCCACAATGGATTCCTAGATTGGAAGATTCATTTTGAAAGAAATGAGCTCTAACTTTTAGGAAAAGTTTTTTTATTGGATTTTCTAAGAATTTTTCAAAATTTGTAGTATTGGGCTGACATGGAAGCCCCCCTACATGGTCATATACCATAGGGCCAAGTGGTAGGGGGTTGGGGGCTAATAACATGCAATATATACATGAGATTACATGATTATTATTGTATTTCAAGGCAAAATTCATACCATTTTTATGCATGTTGCCACACTTTGATTGCATATTCATCATTCTATGGAATTTATTTTTATGAGAAATAAAAAATGCCTTATTTTTAGGGCTAATCATAAGTAAATCAAAATTTGAATTTTAAATAGATTAGCCAATTCTATTTGAGATTTTTATTTGAGTTTTAAATATAAAGTAATAAGAGAAAAACATTTTCATATGAAATATAAATATATTTACTTTTATTTTCTTAAGTAACTTGAGTTTATTTTACAACTTAAATATTTATTCTCTTGTTATTTCTTAAATTCAAATTACATAGAATGATAGATTATTCAATTCATGATAGAGAAAAGGAGTTATATTATAAAAGATATGAATTATCTAGTTTTTAAGGATTATTATAAATTTATTTGAAATAAATAAAAAAGTACTATTTTTAAGTGTGGACTAATGTGATAACTCACGTGGCAATGACGAAACAATTTATGCGGCTGTTGAAAACACACAAACATCGGTAAAAAAATAATTTATAATTTCCGAAGTCACAATGATATAAAGATATTAACTCAAGTACAGTGTAAAGATTAGGTCGATCCACAGAGAACACGGTTGACTTTGATAGAAGAGTTGACTTTGTCAAACTTAAGTTTAATTAAGATATTTAAGAAGTGAAAATGATATTTTATTAATGGAAATGGTATGAAATATATGAGAGAATATATTTTAAGAATTTAGAGAGTGATTTGACTAAGAAAAGTCAAAAGTCAAGGTCAAAGCATTGACTTTGACCATTCGTTAACTTTATGTAAAATCAGAGAGGAAAAAGAGAGTAAAACATTACAAAATTCTATATTCAGAAACTAAAGAGAAAATGGAAAATTTTAATATAGAATTCGTGATTTTTCGAGAAGAATTGGATTTATTATGATTTATTAAAAATCAATAATTAGAAAAATTCCGAAATAAACACCTCGGTCAAAATCATCAAATTGACTGACCAAATGATATCCAAATCTTAAAATTAACATATGAATAGAAAGCTAACAACCAGAGGATTTCAAAGAGACCAAAATTGTCGAATTTCACCTTATGTTTTAATAGTAATTGCCCCCCAAGTCAACGCCCAAATTCGGATTAAAAATGAACAGTCGATGGTCAAACGTCAAATTGAAAGGTGAAATGATGATGAAATTTTACAAAATTAGATATCCACGGAAAGCTAATGAAACAAAAAATCCAATAAAAACGAAATCAAATGATTTGGATTTAAGATCAAGGAGAAATCCTTGTTTCTAAATTATCAAAAATCCGTACCCAAATTTGGGCGAAACGATGAACAATTCGATTTCTAAACTGAAATTAACTATCTAAATCTAATCTAAACTACATAAATTACAAGGGATACGATCGATTCACACTACTAACCTGATTGACATGAAGATTAGGCTTCAAATCACGCTGATTGAAGTGTATTTGCTTAGTTTCTTCTTCGGCATGCGTTCGGTGTTCAAGGGGAGATTTCTATCGTTTCTTGCAATGATTCGTGATCAATCTTCTCTCAATATGATCGCAATTGAGTCTAGAACGCAGGGGGATCATGAAAAACTAACGAATTTGCTCCAAAATTTCTTAATCTCTTCACGATTCAATCGAAAGTTAAGTTTACAAAAGAAGAACATTGTTTTAATAGGAAAAATTGCATGAAAAATACAGGCCGTCCGATTTAGTGAAGGAGATTGGACGGCCACGATCGTTCCATTTTAGTGGGCCACGATCCCATGATCCCATGTTTATCACCCGTCCGATCTTCATCATCCTCTCCTCGTGAACCCATGTGTCCTTCTTCGATTAGCCGAGTGCTTAGAGAGATCGCAACCGTCGATTTTCATTAATGAGATTGACGGTGTGCATTTAATCACGTGCGTTGATCTTTGATCGGGTGGACTCAGGTTCACGCGATCGACGCGTCTCCATCATCGCAATCACATCCGACGTACCCTCCACTGCCACGTGGCCTACAAATTAAGAAATAAAGGGAATTTAGTCCCTCACAGAGTAAAAGAAGTGAAATTGACGGGTATAAAAGGGGAAAGGCATATAAGCCTTTGTGTCGCCCTATTGGGCCAAGTACACCCCAATACTCTAACCTAGGGCCACTAACCTGTGGGCCCATCATTTGCTAGACCAATCACTACGCGCAACGTGGGCGCCACGTAGGCATCCATGTGGGCTTGCATGGCCCCGCCATGTGTCCGAGCTGCGCCACGTCAGCTTTGCGGGTCCCACGCGATTAAATAAACCCATATTTACCATTTTTTTAAAGAAATTAAATCTAAAAAAATGTCTGAAAAAAATCAAAATAAAATCCAAAAAATTCTATAAAATTCAGAAATTCATAACTTCATTTATATAAATCCTCTTTGACTAAAAATTTTCTCCATTCGATTACAAATTTCTTCATCTTTAATATCATGCCACATAAAATATAAATCTAAACAAGAAAATAGGGTGAATTCAAAATAATCTTAAATAATCCCTTAAAAATTCTATTTTATATCATCCTATCATTCTCTTCTTGAAATTAATTCTTTTAATCATCTACTAAAGTCAAAATAACTCAAGAAGAGTGGTTAATATCTAATCATTTAACCTTGCAAAAGGTCAAACATAAATAAAACACATAATTAACCCTAAATAATGCATAAATATGGACTTTAATAAAAATGGCATACCAATGGAGAAAATTCATTAAACTATGATAACATGCATCATAATTACATAAAATAAACATGAATATTAGTTAAATAAGATAAGAATTTAAGTTAAATATGCATGTTATCAAGCAACATATGGCAATGTCTAAGGGTGCCATGTGGTGTGTGAAGGAACAAGACCGAGTGGTCATCAATTACACATGGTCAAGAGTCAAAAATAATTCCAAACTTACCAATTTGATGAAAATATCTCGAATTGAGGGGTATAATGGTAAATATGGGTCGAATCCACAGGGAATTAGGGAAATTTCTGATGATCTCTTTGAATTTGATCAAATCGGACAATGAATTGATTATAGAAATTGAGAAAAATGGTAGATTATGGAAGAGAACTTCAAGACGATTCCACGGAATAAAAAATCATCAAATTTGACTTTGATTTCGTGGATAAATTGAAGATCGAAGTGAGATGAAATTTCTGAAATCGTAAATCACAAAATTAACGAAAATTGACTTGAAATTAATCTAATTTCCTAATCTAAACGAAAATTAAACACTAATAGATGAAAGATTAGTAAAAACTGCTTTGACTAACCCAAGATTGCAATTGGATTAACCCAATCAATCGCCAGAATCAAGGCTTTTCATAATAAATCTGAAAATCGCGATCGTGGAGTTCAAGCGTCGATTTCTTCCTCGTCTTTCGCCCAAATCTTGATCTTAAGTACTCCGTGGACGCGGAATTGAGTCTAGAAGAGGTTAGGATCAAGAGATTCAAGAGATTTAGTGTCTAAACAGATCAATTTAATTGATTTGCTCTCGAATGCTTTACAAATCACAAGAACATATCAATTTATAGGGATTTTGGGTGTAACTCGTCCGATCAAATTTGATCAACGACTCTGATGAAACGGTCCATCGCGAACCGTGACAGTTAAGTTGCATCCATTGGATCGCCGATGGAGCGCTTAGGTGAAGCCACGTGTTCGCGCATTATAAAATCGCCTTGAAAACTGCATCCGTCGGATCTTGATGGGATGCCTCAGATGCGTTTTGATCGTGTTTAATCTTGACCGTTATAAATCCTTGCGATCAACGGTCGAGATTAAAATGATCGGTGAATGACGGGACTAAATCGTATGGTCGTTGAATGCACACGAATTAGTGTCAAAATAAAGTCCTAATCTTACCAATTTATGATTAATCAAAGTAATTAATTGGTATAATGGTAATTAAGGGTCGAATCCACGGAGAATTAGGGAAATTTGAGAGATATCTTTGAAATTCGGTCAAATCGGACGATGAATTGAGATTAGAAATTGGGCGTTTTAGTATATTAAGAAAGATAATTCAAAATCGAATCCATGGAATCAAAAATCAGGTGATTTGGATAAGAATTCGAAGAGAAATCGAAGTTTGAAAATAGGAGATAATTTCGTTTCGAAAAACGATTGAAAACTGAAATAAAATCTAAATTAAACTAAATCTACGATTCTAAAACTAAAATTAACACTAAATGATGAAAGATTATGATGAAATCACGCAACCTAACCCAAAGCAGCCTTCGAAATGATCCAATTAATCGCCGGATGCAAGGCTATTCATTCCGAATTTTCGAAGACGAAGATGGAGTTCAAGATGTGAATTCTTCCTTCTCTCTCGATCAAAGTTTGATTTCAAGTGTTCAATAGAAGCGCAAATGAGTTACGAACACAGGGAAACAAACGGCACGCGATTTGGGTGAGAAAACATAGAGTAATTGAAGAAATTTTGCAAACGGTTCTTCTCGTCGCGAAGAACACATTTAAA
Organism: Lemna minuta; assembly: GCA_024174645.1. NCBI lineage: Eukaryota > Viridiplantae > Streptophyta > Magnoliopsida > Alismatales > Araceae > Lemna > Lemna minuta. The sequence goes on along the minus strand of CM044107.1, from coordinate 14,879,821 downwards.
GAAAACAATTTTGAAGCACAGCCGTTGGATGAAGATCCATCACGATGGACGATCGCGATCGTGCATCCCTTTAATCGAATCGGCGTCTTGTGATGATCGTCCAATCTTGATCGTGCGATCACAATTAAATCGGAGATCATTTCGATGAATTAATCTGGACCGTTATAATTGATGATCGGACGGCTTGGATCGCGTCACTTACTCCCTCTTTTGCGCACGTGCTTGATTGGTGATCGGATGGACCAGGTGTCCATCGCATCAACGCCACGTGATCATCGCGATCTTCATCCGGCGATCCACGTTGCTCCACGTCGTCTGAAAACAAATTAAACAAAGGGACTTTAGTCCCACACCGAAGAAATGGAAGAGATTTTTTAGTATATAATGTGGAGAGGATAAGGCCAACTAATACTTTGGCCCCTTACGGACGGGGGACCCCTAAACATTATACTTATATAAATATGGGTAAACATCTTATAGTGGCACTACCTTTCATTTTAGGTCCAGATTGTGGCACCACCTTTTTCTATGTCCAGATTGTGGCACCACGTCAGCATTCCCGCTGACGTGGACGATTTTCTTATTCCGTCCCCCACCTGGGTGCCACGTTTTGTCCACGTCATCCTCTCTCTCTTCATCTCACGCGGTCCTCCTTCCTCTCTCTTCGTTCTCCCTCTCTCTCTCTCTCGCCCGCGCGTCTCTCGCTCTCTCTCTCGCGACGGAAATTTCCGTCGCGAGGAGAGATGATTTTCCCAGGCCACCCATCGCCACGACGGAGCGCCCGTGCGTCTCTCTCTCTCTCTCTCACGACGGAAATTTCCGTCGCGAGGAGGATGTCTTTCCCATGCCATTCATCCCCACGAGGGAGACGACGGAGCGCCCGCGCGTCTCTCTCTCTCTCTCTTTCTCTCTCTCTCTTTCTCTCTCTCTCTCTCTTTCTCTCTCTCTCTCTCTCGCGACGGAAATTTCCATCGCGAGGAGAGATGACTTTCCCAGGCCATCCATCCCCACGAGGGAGACGACGGAGCGCCCGCGCGTCTCTCTCTCTCTCTCTCTCACCACAGAAATTTTCGTCGCGAGGAGATATGTCTTTCCCAGGCCACCCATCCCCACGAGGGAGACGACAGAGCGCCCGCGCGTCTCTCTCTCTCTCTCTCTCTCGTGACGGAAATTTGCGTCGCGAGGAGAGATGATTTTCCTAGGCCACCCATCCCCACGACGGAGCTCCATCGCTCCATGCACCCGGCATGCAGCCAGATATGCCCTCCATACCACGGGGCTTGGCCCTGCTGGCATGCTGTTGGCCACCTCATGTGCCTCTGCCAATAGCCCGGCGCGCCCAGCATGTCCACCACGCAAGCGTAATGCTCTACGGTTGGCCTCACTCCAAACTTGGGCTTCATCTACCGCAGCAGCTCCCTCCCCTCCTCAACCAGCCCAGAATTGCTGCACGCAGACACCACCGCCACGAAGGTCACCTCATCAGGTGCAACTACCGACGCTCGCTCCCTCTTCATGCATCTCGGGAGAATAGCTGCAGCGCCTCCCGCCCACGGCCATGCGCTGCGTACCCGCCAATGATGATATTCCACGATGCCACGTCACTGAGCAAGTATTCCCTCGAAGACGGCCACAGCTTCGTCCCAGGCTCCCACACTTGGCATACATATCCATGACCGCATTGTGCGGGAAGACGTCGCCGTTGTGTCGTAGGAGCAGCCCACCGGCAATGAGGGAAGTCTGTGGATCTCACGGCCACGCACGGCTGCTGCCGTATGGGAGAGATGTCTTTCCCAGGCCATCTTCGATTTCCGTCGCGACGGAAATTTCCCATACTATGATAATTTTCCCAAGAGATCTCTCCTCGCGACGGAAATTTCCGTCGCGAGAGAGAGAGAGACGCGCGGGCGCTCCGTCGTCTCCCTCGTAGGGATGGGTGGCCTGGGAAAGTCATCTCTCCTCGCGACGGAAATTTCCATCGCGAGAGAGAGAGAGAGACGCGCGGGCGCTCCGTCGTCTCCCTCGTGGGGATGGGTGGCCTGGGAAAGTCATCTCTCCTCGCGACGGAAATTTTCGTCGCGAGAGAGAGAGAGAGAGACGCGCGGGCGCTCCGTCGTCTCCCTCATGGGGATGGGTGGCCTGGGAAAGTCATCTCTCCTCGCGACGGAAATTTCTGTCGCGAGAGAGAGAGAGAGAGAGAGACGCGCCGGCGCTCCGTCGTCTCCCTCGTGGCGATGGGTGGCCTGGGAAAATCATCTCTCCTCGCGACGAAAATTTCTGTCGCGAGAGAGAGAGCGAGAGACGCGTGGGCGAGAGAGAGAGAGAGAGAGAGGGAGAACGAAGAGAGAGGAAGGAGGACCGCGTGAGATGAAGAGAGAGAGAGGATGACGTGGACAAAACGTGGCAGCCAGGTGGGGGACGGAATAAGAAAATCGTCCACGGGAATGCTGACATGGTGCCACAATCTGGACATAGAAAAAGGTGGTGCCACAATCTGGACCTAAAATGAAAGGTCGTGCCACTATAAGATGTTTACCCTATAAATATATAATATATAAGATGACGCGTATACGCGTCATTCATGCCACGCAGGCAGGCGCGCGTGTCCACGTGGCAGAGCCACGTGGCCTTGCATGCCACGTCGCGTCCATGTGGGCCCGCGCGCTAAAACCATTTTTTTATATTTTTTTATTTATTATTTTTTATTATTTTAAATCATTTAAAAATCGAAAATAAATCAAATTAAATTCAGAAAAATTCCAGAAAATTCCTAAAAATTGTAAAATTCATAACTTTCAAAATATAACTCCAAACTAGTTCAAATTTGTTTTGTTGGATTCAGAATTGAATAATCTATCATTAGAAAAAGTCAAATTATAAAAATAATAAGAGAATTAATTTATATTAATTTTATATATTTATGTATTATATAAAATAAATTCATATAAATACATAAATGTTAGTAAATGTCTTTTCTCTCATATTTTCACTCTTAAAACATGATTATGATCATCAATATAATTAGGATTAAAGATTGAAATGTTTAATTACTCATAATAATCCATAATTTACTGTATTTTTAGATCATAACATGAATTTACACAAAATGATAGAAATATGCTTAAAAGATGATAACATGCATATATTTGTAATGATTAATGCATTAATTTGCATTAATAACTATGTAATTACATGCATGAATAGCATGCTATCAGTGAACTCCGATTCAAGCCACGTGTGTCCATCAATCTTAAGTGAAGATCAACGGTCGAAATCTCATGCGCTATCAGACGTCCCACAAGCTGCCATGTCGCCTCCCCATTGCTTTCATTGATCGTGATCGGTCGGACGGCTCTGATTGCGCCACGTCACCTGCGCGCTTTAAATATTCTGAAAAATTGATATTAAATTAGAAATTTTGATTTTTACTTTCAAAAAATCCTTAGAAATTCATTAAAAATTCATAAAAATTAGAAAATTCATAACTTTCAAAATATAACTCTAAATTAATCTTAATTTCTTTCATTTGATCAGAAATTTAATTATCTATCATTGTAAAAAGTCAAAATTAATAAATAACAAGAGTTTTAATTTATTTTTTGAAAAATACATTTACTTCTTTAAGATTTTAACTTTAGAAAATTAAGTAAATGTTTTTAAAAATGATCACTCTCATTATTTAACTTTAAAAACCATTTGTAATCTCAAGTAAAGATAGGTTATAAAATTATTAATTCATCATAATTAACCCTAATTTAAAGTATTTTGAGATTATAATGACTTTTTCATAGAATGATAGATAAATACTCATAAATATGATAACATGCACAGGAATGAAAGCTTTTATGTTTAAATATGCATCAATAATCATGTATTATCATGTATAGTTAGCATGTTATCACACCCCCCAAACTAAATGATTTCTAGTCTCTTAGCAATTTACTATATAATCTCCCTAGAAGGTCCTTTCATCCTTTGATCCTACTACTAAAAAGGTGAAGTGTATGAATGTATGATCGCGTTTTCCTCATATTATAGGCCATAATGATCAAGATTCCATCTCTAGGTTGACTTCTTTAGTGCATGTTAGGGTAGTGCTCATCGGCTAATGCTCAAGTCTAATTCTCAATTGTAATCAAGGTAAGCATATCTTAGGTATGATGATATGGTGATGAAAAGATACTCACTCTCTCATGAGCGGATGTAACTCCTTACCCTCTCCATAGATATATCACGGCTTCCCTCAAAATTGAGGCTACTTAGTGTTTTAGAATTCCCCTCTACTCGCTTTCCTCCTATAAAGAGTGCAATTCAAAAGGATTCCTATCTTTGGGATGCATTGTGTGAGGTGGCCGAAGGAAATAAAAAGATACTATTTTTAAAGGTATGACGTGGTTAAAAGTAAATATGCAGATAAACAAAGTGGATTTTAAAAACAAAGAAGGTACCACTTATGATAATTATACTCCCAAATGAGGTGGATGGTGATGGATAGGGTAGATGGTGGAGGTAGAGATGAAGGTAGAAGATATTTCCCACTTATTTTCCTTCTTGTAACTTCTTATTTCTCTCTTTTGATTTTTCTCCTCTTTTTTTTTTCTTTTTTTTTTTAACATTTTAAAAGACTAGCATGAGGATGAGGAGTTTTAGGATCTCTGAAGAGAGTATAAAGAAAAATGAAGTTTAGTGTGAAGGTATAAGTACATGTGGGTGAAATAATGAAGAAAAATGTGATGGATATGGAATCACTTGGGAGTGTTATTATCATGAGTGAAGTTTAAAACAAAGTGGTGTAACTACTTGACTGCTTTGGAAAATATAGAACTAAATGCCTAACAAGGAAAGATAGGTGCCTTAAAAAATTATGGATCATTGCACTCTTTAAAAGGGAAAGTCTAGAATCAAGGAATTCTCACACTAAGCAGTTTTGACTGATGTTAGGTAGGGGATAGAATTTTATCTTCTCTCAAATACTCTCCTTTTCAATCCCATAGCATTTCAACCTTTGATTACTCTTTTTCCTTGGTGCTTGTTAGGTACCTAACCCCAAAGAAGTCAACTACTAAGTATAATCCATGGCTTCTCTAGATCATTTAGCTTTATTACTCAAAATGTAATCATATGGGCTATAAGGCCCTCACTTCTACATCTCTAGTAGGTCGGATCTCTAGATGTCAAGACTTCTAAGGTGGGGTAGAGTAGATCAAATTTTTTAAAAATAAGAGCTTGTAGAATTTTAAAATTTTTGAAAATAGTAGAGATTTTTCTAAGTCCTCACCTCCCAACTAGAATATTTCATTGCCCTCAATGAAAACTACATGCTCATGCAAAAGATAGCAAACATATCGAATCATGGCATGACAAAGATATGAAAATGTGGTGAGAGGATAAAAGGTTAGAAAAACTCATTAATCTGTGATGCTCGTTCGCGGGATTTCATGCACGTGCGCCCTTTCCTAGTGTAGTTCTTCGATATCTATAAGAGCTGAAAAAAAACTAAAAAGGTAAGATAATCTTGGGGTGCCTCCCAAGAGCGCTAAGTTTAATGTCTTCAGCCAGACGAGACCAAAATAAAATCTACGACTAATGATGGGTCGAGGGTGATACCGTCATGTCCTCGAGTGCTTGAGAATATGTAGATTTACCTTGTCTACCGGTGCAAGTGGCTCTGATGTCAGGTACGGCTTGAGACGATGGCCGTTTACCTTGAATTGTTGACCGGATTTGATGTCGGAGATGAGTACTGCTCCACCGTCGAACAACTCCATAACCATGTAAGGACCATCCCATCTAGAGCGTAGCTTCCCAAGGAAGAGCTTGAGGCGAGAATTGTAGAGCTAGACCTTGTCATTGACCTGGAATGATTGTCGTCGGATGTGTCGGTCATGGAAGGCCTTCATCTTCTCTTTGTAGATCACCGCGTTCTTGTAGGCATCATGCCTCTGCTCCTGTAACTCCTGGAGCTTGAGAAGTCGTTGTTTCCCTACTTCGTATAGTGATAGGTTGAGCTTTTTGATAGCCTAGTAGGCTCGATGCTCTAGCTCAACCAGAAGATGGCAGGATTTCCTGAAGATAAGCCAGAAGGGAGACATCACGATGGGTATCTTGTATGCCATCCAGTATGCCCTCAGTATTTCAGGAAGCTTGTGTGCCCAATCTTTTCCATCTGGATGAATTGTTTTCTTAAGTATGCTTTTGACTTCTCGATTACTAACCTCTACTTGCCCATTCGCTTGGGGGTGGTATGGCGTGGTGACGCGGTGGTAAACTCCTTACTTCTTCAATAATGCCTGGAAGTGAGCATTATTGAAGTGTGAGCCGCCGTCGTTGATGATGGCCCTCGGACAACCGTACCGGGTGAAGATGCATCGTGTGATGAATCTCAGTACCTCCCGATGATTATTTGTCCTAGTGGGGATTGCTTCGACCCACTTGGACACATAATCCACTGCTACCAAGATGTACTCTTTCCCATCAGAAGGTGAGAAAGGTCCCATGAAGTCTATCCCCCATAGGTCGAAGATTTCTACTTCAAGGATTGGCCGCATCGGCATCTCATCTCGCTTGGAGATGTTTATCGCCGCTTGACACTGTAGGCATTCCGTATAAGAACGGTGGGCGTCCTTGAAGATAGAGGGCTAGTAGAAGCCACTCTGTAGGATTTTATCCGCAGTTTTGTGTGCCGCGAAATGTCCTCCGCACGTCGATGAGTGACACATTGCTAAGATATCTCATTGCTTCTCCTCTAGTATGTATCGTCGGATGATCTGGTCGTATCCTACGTGGAATAGAAGTGGTTCTTCCCAAAAGTACTACTTGAGCTCATGGAAGAACTTATCTTTTTGATACCGATTCTAGTGCTCAGGGATCAATCTAGTGACGATAAAGTTGACGATGTGTCTGTACTAGCAAGCGTGACTCGAGATACCAGGGAGATGCTCGTCTGGAAATGTGTCGCCGATGTCTCCTCCTCCCGAGATGTGGAGACGCGATAAGTCGTCTACCACCGAGTTTTTGCTGCCCTTCTTGTCTTTTATTTCCAAGTCAAATTCTTGAAGGAGCAGCACCCATCTTATAAGTCGTGATTTGGCCTCTTTCTTGGAGAGCAAGTATTTTAAGGCCACATGATCAGTGTAGATGATGATCTTGCTCCCCAAGATGTAAGGCCGAAACTTCTCGAGAGCGTAGGCCATCAGTAGAAGCTCTTTCTCCATAGTCGTATAATTAATTTGAGCTTCAACGAGGGTCTTACTTGCGTAGCATATGGCCGTCGGCTTCTTGCCAAGTCGTTGCCTGAAAACCGCTCCCACCGTATAGTCCAAAGTGTCGCACATTATCTCCAATGGTAAGTCCCAATTAGGACTTTGTAGAATTGGTGCCTCGATCAGTGCTTGCTTCAGCATTGTGAATGCGCGCTTCCCTTCTTCGTCGATGATGAAGTCTTTGTCTTTGCAAAGAAGGGTGGTGAGTAGCTTGGAAACTTTGGCAAAAGTCTTGTATAAATCTTTGGTAGAAGTTGACATGCCCGAGAAAGCTCCTCAAATTTCTAATGGTACCTGGTAGAGGGAGGTTTTGGATGACCTCTATCTTGGCCTTGTCCACCTCCAGTCCTTTGCCCGAGACGATATGCCCGAGCACTACTCCCTCTCGTACCACGTAAACTAGGAGATATGGAGTATGTAAGAACTCACTTATGGAACCTTCCCGTCATCGATTACCATGTATGTATAATCCTTCATCCACATTAAACTCATGAATGACTTATGGTATGGTCAATTGTCAAACCCTAATCGGTCGCTCAAGTTAGTACTGATGCGTGTAGAAATCATCGAGAACTCCTTCGATATTTATACTACCTTGGCCAAGGATTTCATCGCATCTCATTCCTTGAGTCAATTTTCCTCAAATACCGAGGGTGGATGATCCCATCTTGATCACACAATCATCTTCGTGGACTTTCATGTCGTATCCAATATATGACGTTTTAGATATCCCGTGACTAGGGATTCATAAGTCATAATCAAAACACAATCATCCATCCACAAGATGTCTTTGGTGTCTCAAGTCAAAGGACCATATACACAACCATGACATGAATCAACATGATTGACAGTTAGGTATAATACCATTCAGAGATTCATACGGATCAATTCAGTGAACTCTTTCTCTAAAGAGCACCCACTATCTATCCTTACTGTCTCCACACCGATGGCTATAGGATCAGCCATACTCATCATATGAGATTGATTAGATAGTGATATTCTTTCCAGATAATTCGATGTCCTTCTCGAATATCCCACGAATAAGAATGTTTAGAACATATGTTTAAAGACTAGTGATCACTATATTATGATCTCATCATAATTCACTTAGTCATTGCACATGCTCATGGACTTCATTACAAACATCACACGAGAATGACAATGAATAAATTTCATTTCAATGAACATAAATTAGATACATGAAAGTCTGATTGGCTTATAGGGCCACATAATATCCATCAATTTGTCCTCCATCTTGACACTCAAGCATGATCTAGCCTCGTCCTCCAATCTTTGTTGTAGATCCATCCCCAAATCTCACTATTCCTTGTGAGACTTCCTTCAACTCTTGAAAGAAGCGGCGATCACCTGTCATATGGTTACTTGCTCCATTATCTAGATACCATATACCTTTGTTCATTACTTGCTCATTGAGTCCTTGGAGTAAACTAACTTCCGAAAGTATCTATAATCGCCATCAGGGTGGGTTGTGGCTTCTCCTCGACTTCAGCAACTTGAACTTTCTCCTCTTTCTTACTCTTACGACATTCATATGCGAAGTGTCCAAGTTTCTCGTAATTATAACATTTTACCTTTTGACTTGTATTGAGGCCTCTCTTCGTCTCCATGCTCATGTCTTTTTGCCATCACCTCTACCTCTTCCTCGTCCTCCTCTCCATCCGCGGCCATGACCTCTTCCACGAGTGCTATTTTCTTCATATTTCTTTGGTTTCCCCGTGGTTTTAGAGAGATGAAGTTGCTCCTCTCTCCGAGCTTCCCGATCTTGGAGCTTTTCTTCATACATCTTGAATGACCCAACTGCCTCCTCAAGTGACATTGAGTCCATGTCACCACATTTTTCAATAGATTAAGTGATAGCATCAAACTTTGCAGGGGCTGCTCTAAGGAGTTTGGCAACTAAAACTCCATCATCGGTCTTCTCCCCGAGGCTTCTTAGCTGAGTGGCAACCTTAGAAAGCTTTCTAGCAAAGTCGGCCACCGATTATTCTTCACCCATGAACATAGTCTCAAACTCACGTCGAAAGGGCTTGAACTCTAGCCTTTGATGACACGAGCGGCTCCCATATGTCTTGTCTTCAAGAATTCCCAAGTCTCTTTGGCAGTCTTGGAAATATCTAGTTGTGCCATGATATCTTCTGATAGTGCCCCAAGTATTACTGAAAATGCTTGACGATCTTTTTTCCTCGGCACCACGTCAGACTCAATTGCCTCCCACAAACTATATGCATCTAGATACACTTGCATTCGCATTGCCCAAACTGGGTAATTAGTCTTCGATAATACCTGAAGAGGACTTGGGGAGATTGGATCACCCATCCCCCTACTAAAACCGGCATTGGCAGCTCCAAACTCCTTATCAAAAGAAGCACTACCAAACTCTGATGTTGTCTCTCCTCTTCTCGGCATGATGCTCCCCTTGGATCAGACTCGCTCTGATGCCTAATTTAGGCACTAAGACACTTCCAAGGTTAAGAACTTAACCTTCTCTAATAGAGGCACACTCACAATGGAGAGTTTCTAAACAAAAGGCTCTCTAAACTACTTCCTTGATGTCCATATTACAATGAGGGTCTTACTAGGCTTATATAGACACAAATAGAATTCTCTAGAATAAGCTAGAGAGTTTGTGAGAGAGAAATAGCTTCTAGAAGTTTCTTGAAATGACATTGCTCAAATGTCATTTCAAAATGCTCATGGACTATCTAGAATATTCCAGAAAAAAGGCATTAATGGTTGATGCCTTCAATGAAGAGGCGTGAATCACGGCATGGTGGCCCTGGTGAAGCACGAAGCGGAGATATGGATAGCTGTCTTGATGGCACAATGTCCCCGCTGAATGTCATCCCCCACCCATGAGATCGTGACCCATCTTTCTCTAACTGGAGCACATGGATTGGAGCGAGGTGCAAGCAAAAAGACTGTAATATCCGGAGCTTCAAAACTCTCTCTGGCTTATTCTTCTCGGCCAGCCCCCTTTCGAATCTGCCAGAGGATCTAATAACCTTGAATTTCAGCCAATAAAATTTCACCGGAAATCAAGGAATTAAAAAAATTCTCTCTCTCGCTTGTCCACATGCTCCGAGCTCTTGATCATTGGCGCAATGGACAGTAGCTCTGGATTCTTCCGAGTTGTGAGCAAAGTTGATTGGAGCTTTGGAGACTATAGGTGAGTCCTGGCTCAGTGAACCCGTGAAGACTCTGACACATGTCCACGCACGCGTGTGAAGTCGAGCGGGCTGTGATGATTTTTCTGTTCTCAGACAGTGGGGTTCAGGATCTTGAGTGAGGATATTTGTGTGTGTGTGTCACAGAGAGAGGCTATTGATCAAAACCATACCGACAATAGGAAAATGGGAAGCGTTAAATTATTATCTTGTAGATGCATCTTGGATGCTATAACAAAATTATAGTCTCATTTAGAATGTTGTCAGGAAAATATAATCCATCCAATCCTCCATTTCGTAATGAATTCATCCATTAAACATTTTTTCGACTTGACGAGATGCTGATGAGGCTTGTTCATGGAGTGCTCAAAGTGGGCAGTCATTTTTCACTAGAATATTGAATTAACTTTAAATTGTATAGTATTCATAAAAAACTTAAGGTTGGCTTAGAAAGTAAAACTATTATCAATTTTGAATTGAGTTTTGGTAAAAATGTCATTAACAATTTCAAGTTATCAAGAACAAAAGGTTAATATTAAAGGGATTTGACGTTGAAAAGGGTGAAACCCATTGATTCATAAAACTATCCTTTAATAATGTAATATTGAGAACTTAGGTTAACTAGCTTGGGATTCATGAAAATACAATAAAAATGTAACAATATGCAGTATATCGACGCAAATTAAGAATTAAAATCAATTAATGATTTAACAAAATGCATGCTACCAACCCCTCGGCGATGCTCAATTGAAACCTTCTCATCTATTTCCCCATTAAGGAAAACATTAGAGATAGATAATGATATAACTGTTGCAATGAACAAACTTGGAGAAGGTTTTTGTGTAGTTAATGGCATATGCTTTCAGAAATCTAGAAGAAACCAAGCAAGTCTTGTGGTGAACATTAGATCCATAATGTTGTATTTTAGTTTAACTACGCACTTACAAGTCACTGTGGTGGCATCTTTAGGACATGGCAGAAGCTCCAATGTGACACGGTTTATTAAGGCATAAATATCCAAGTCCATGCAGCCCTTCCACTCACATAAATGGAGAGCTTCAAGTAATGTCTTGGGCATCAAGAAATAGGAATATTAAGATCATCCACGGGAAGGGTAGAGACAAGTCTATTGGTGGGGAAGAGTCATCAGTTGGGCATGTGTCAATAGGGTCAGAATCATAAATTTCCTTAGTGAGGACAATAGACCTCTTAGAAGCACATGATAAGATGCTATGGGTGGAAAGCCAGGTGGTCTAGAGGTGGCGGCATGAGAAGGAGAGGTTTTGTATGGAAAATGTGGGGTGTCTTCTTGGATGGTGACATGGGAAGAGACAATCTAGTGATGACAATGGGAAAGGTGGACACAATATCCCTTTTGTGTGCAAGGGTATTTGACAAAAATGGCTTCAGAGCATTACGAGAAAAATTAGATAGTGACAGATTGTGATCATGGCTATATGTTATACATAAAAACACATCACAACATAGAGAAAAGAGAATGGAGTTGATTGAGGCAATGAAAGGGAACGTCTTGCCAAGTGGTGATTGTGGAGATTAGAAAGGAGAGAGATAGATGATGTGATAAACTCATTATTCTATATCTTGTATTCGATGAGTACATGGGTTAATAAAAAATGAGAAGAAGGAAGAAATAGATAAATTAAAGGGCTAGAGACACAAGAATAGGAAGAAACAAAGACTCGTAGGGACACAAGGAGACATGGGAGATGATGAGATGTACAAATAGGTGGGCTTGGAATATGGGCCAAGTGGTCAGGCCTAAGATGGACCTAATGGGTCCTTAAAAGCAATGTTCTTGATTCAAATTTATTCATGATTTTAAGATGATTTAGCATCCGTAATCTCAAATTAATAGCCATTTATATATACCTTAGCTGCACAATCCCAAATACCTTAGCTGACTTTTGAAGAAATTTTTACAAGTCATCTTGAATGTTCCATTATAAAACCCTAATCCTAAAGTACTCCATGAAAATTATGTGTTGTCCAAAGTACTTTGAGAGGGCTACCAAGGAGTAGGAAGGACTATAGATATACATATCAAACACAACTAATGTTTTCATGCGGGATGAATCTTCTTCGAAGTTCTTCAAAACATTTTTTCAAAAGTCCTATGGCATCCAAAATATAGTTTTAGGCCTAGAAAATAACCAAAGCTTGCCTAGAGACAAGAGGATTAATTTAGGCTATCATCGACACTCTTGAATTTTGTATGCTTTGTTCTATTCAATTGTATCCATGGGCAACTAAGACACTTTAGTTACAATAAATCACAATCATTCAATTTAATTGAGTGGAGAAGCCATCAAGTGTAGCAATGACATTAATTGACAAAGAATACATGTGGTGATTGACGAATATAATGTGGCATATAAGCCAATTGATGATCTCGATTGCATGTACTTTTTGTCATTGTTGTGCGTCGATTTTATGAAATAAAATATAGTTCATTACTTAGTATAGTGTCAGCAAGGGTTGAATCCACATGGAGCTAAAGTAATGGGGTTATGCGTTCAAAAGAAAGATGCGAGCAAAGGAATATGTGTGAGTTGAAATAGAGCACTTGGAGGTGAGTATGAGAGATAATTTTGAGTTTCTCTTAGAATTAAGATAAAAATTATAAAAGAGATGAGTTAATTAGATTAATAGAGGTTAAAATGGAGATAATATGATGAAAAGATGAGAAGAATAGATGGTGGTAAAAATGGATAAGTGTACGGCGAGGGTGAGAGTGAGAGATGCACATGGAGATAAGGTCAAAGCTACTATAACAAAATAAAAACAAAAATAAAACACATGTCCACTATATATGGAGATGTTCCCAAGTCACAATCCAATCTAGATCTTTGGATAAACCCCGTTGGTGTGCCTATTCTAGGCCGGGTGATGCTTGATCCGCTTCGATCACGATCTTTGCTTGCTCCCTTCTCCACTACAAGATTGAGCATCAAACAATGCTTCTCCTTGGGACTTGACCTCCTCTTCCTTTTCCTTCTGGTAACCTGATGCTAAGAGAGAGCTAAAAAAAGTAAGGAGAGAGAAAATGAAGCTTTTTATAGGGTTTGAATGTAAAGAGGGGTAAAAGAGTCGAATCATTCAAATTTTTTTTCTAGCTCGATTCTTCGATCAAAGGGTATGGATAGAGTGTTAAAAGATCAATCTCATCATAAAATTTCACCTCAAAACTCTTTCTAGATCATCAGATATCATGATTTTAATTTAGAGAGATCCTGATCGTTAATTGAGAACGTGCAATAAGAGCATGCCACGTGACACCCTTCTTATTGTACGCAGAAAAAGGTGTGCCAGCCTTTAGAAGTGTAGAGAGATATTTCTATAAATTTTAACTTAAAAAAACAAAGGGACATTTATGTAAATTTCTACTTCAAAAATAAGAGTGTCATTTTTGTAAATATGCTCAAAAATAAAAAAAGTCCCTAAATTTTTTTAAAAAATTTCAAAAAATCTCTAAAATTAGAAATTAAATGTCTCACAAAATACAACTCCTTTTTCCACGAAATTTTCTCCATTGGATCAAGAATTTAATCTTATATCTTTTCATCTAAAAATATCTAAAATTATGAGAAAATTTAAGTTCTCATTAAATAAATATTAACTTTGGTCTATGATAACATGCATATTTAACTTAAATTCTTATCTTATTTAACTAATATTCATGCTTATTTTATGTAATTATGATGCATGTTATCCTAGTTTTATTAATTTTTTGCATTGGTATGTCATTTCACTAAAGTTCATATTTTTGCATTAATTTAGGGTTAATTACTTCACTTTATTGATGTTTGATCTTTTCAAGATTAAATAATTTATACTTATCCAATTTATTTGAATTATTTTTACTTTAGTAGATGATTAAAAGGATTAATTCCAAGAAAAATAGAATGATTATATGATTAAAAGAGAGAATTCTTAATGAATTGTTTAGTATTATTTTCAATCCATCACATTTTCTTGTTTGAATTTATATTTTTAGGTGGTATAATATTCAATATGAAGAAATTTGTGATCTAATGGAGAAAATTTGAGTTTAAAAGGAGTTATATTTTTAAAGATATTGATTTTTGGATTTTTCTAGATTTTTCAGGAATTTATTTTGATTTTTAATGATTTAAATCCTTTAAAAAATGGCAAAAAGGGGGTTATTTTCCCGCAGGAACCGCGGGCTGACGTGGCACAGTGTGGGACCCGCGCGGATGTGATATGACTCGCAAGGCCAGGTGGCAGAGCCACGTGAGCCCACACCGGCGCCTAGGTGTCACTGATCTGGCGTAGACGCGTGGCAGGACCACGCGAGCCCACGCGGATGCCCGGGTGGCGCCTACATGGCATGAGTGACAGGCTTGCATGTGATGGGCCGATGGGTTAGTGGGCCCTGGTAATAGTATTGGGGCCGTAATGCAAATGCGAAAGGGCATTCCACGTTATATAATTGCCTTTTTCACTAACTTTCTCCGTGTGGGACTATGTTCCCGTGGAATTTTAAATGATAGGTGATGTGGCATTGCGTGGTGCGTCGGATGCGATCGCGATGATGGAGATGCCTCGATCGTGTAAACCAGAGTCCACCCAACCAAAGATCAAGGCACGTGCGCAAATGGGAGCCGTTGATCGCGTAAGTGAAAATGAACGCTTGAGCTTAATCGTGATTTCGGCAATCGTGGCAACACGTGGATGCATCAGGGGCTTCTGATGAAGATCGGACGGCCGATTATCGTGGGATCGTGGGATCGTGGCCCACGATCATCGCACGATCATGGCCATCGATTGGTCCTCACCATATCAGACGGCCTGCGATTTTCGCACGGATTTCTTCTCTAAAATAGTGTTCTTCCCTTTTTGTATCTTAACTCTTGATTGAATCGTGAAGAAATTAACCGGTTTTTGAGCCAAATCCTGAGTTCTTCGTGATCCCCCCCTGAGTTTAGACTCAATTCCGATCCAGTTGGGGCGGGATTGATCACGAATCATAGCGAGATTTTATCGAATTCTCCCCTTGAACGCCGAACGTACAGCGAGCAAGAAACCGAGCAAATTCACTCCAATCGACACGATTTGGAGCCTACTCTTCACGTCAATCGGGTTAGTAGTGTGAATCGATCATTCATCTTGCCATTTATGTAATTTAGATTAGATTTAGGTAGTTAATTTTATGATTTAAATCGAATTGTTCTTCGTTTTTGCCCAAATTTGGTTAGAATTTTTGCTGATTTTAAAACAAGGATTTCTCCCTCATCTTAAGTCCGAATTGTCTGATTTTGATTTCATTGGATTAATTATTTCATTAGCTTTCCGTGGATAGTAAAATTGTAAAATTTCATCATCATTTGACCCCTCAATTTAATGCTTTACCATCTACTGTTCATTTTCAATCTAAATTTGGGCCTTGACTTGCGGGTGCAATTAGTTTTAAAATGCAAGGTGAAATTTGATAATTTTGGTCTCTTTGGAATCCTCTGATTGTTATCTTTCTATTCATATATGAATTGCAAGATTTTAATGTCATTTGGTTAGTCAATTTGAAGATTTACACCAAAGTGTTCATTGTATGATTTTTCTGATCTTTGATTTTTAATAATTCATAATAAATCCAATTGTTATCGTATTTAATATCAATAGTTTCTATTTTCTCCCTAGTTTCTGAATATATAATTTTCGTAATATTTTAATCTCTTTTTAATCTCTGATTTTACATAAAGTTAGCTATTGGTCAAAGTCAAAGCTTTGACCTTGACTTTTGACATTTGTTCGTCAAATCAGTTTCTAAATTCTTAAAATATCCTATCCCCTATATTTATATCATTTCTATTGATTATATATCACTTTCATTTCTTAAAAACCCTAATTAAACCTAAGTTTGACCAAGTCAACTCTGCGATCAAAGTCAATCGTGTTCTCTGTGGATCGACCCAATCTTTACACTATACTTGATTTTATATCTTTGTTTTTGTGATTTCAGAATTATAAAAAAAATTTTGAACGACGTTTGTGTGTTTTAACGATCGCATAAAATGCTTCGTCAGTCTAACCTCCTTAAAAATAAAGAGGTTGACCTAAAATTCATTATAAATCAATTTTGGATGATCCTAAAAACTTTACGATGATCCCTCTACCAAGTCCAAACCTCATTTACCACATTTCATAAAAATATGGTTGTCTTGGTGTTCAAATTTAGTGGAGAGTTGTTTCCTCTTCCCCCTTATCCTCATTCATACCACACTGCCTACTTGCGTACTAATAACATGTCATCTTAATATGCAATTACATGATTATAAATACATATTAAGGCATAAAGCATTCCATTTTTATGCATGTTATCATACTTTGAGTGCATATCTATCATTTCACTGCAAATTGAAGTTATAATCTCAAAATGGACTATTTTAGGGATAACTGTGCATTTTTAATAATATATTTTTTAAGTAGATTATTCCCATATATATTTCAGATAATAATTGGGTTTTAATGCTAAATAATAAGAGAAAATAATTTTTATATATTTCATTTATTTTTCTAATTTTTAATTTTTAAGAGAAGTGAGTGTATTTTTGAAATAAAAATTTATTCTCTAGTTATTTAAATAATTTGACTTTTTAGAATGATAGATAATTTAATATTTGATCCAATGAAACAAATTTGGATTAATTTGGAGTTATATTGTGAAAGTTATGAATTTTCTAATTTTTAGAGATTTTTTCAAAATTTTTATGAATTTTCTGAAATTTAAAATTGATTTATTTGATTTCAAATTCATTAAAATAATATTTTTATTTTCGTGTGCTGACATGGCAGATGACATGATGCGAGCGGAAAAAAGCATGCCATGTGGCGACATAGGAGACTGACAAGTGTCGCACACATGTACACGTGTGCAAGTGCGTGTGTATGCGTGTGTGCGTGTGTGTGCGTGTGTGTGTAATTAAGGAGAACGCACGCTGCTAAGGATTTTCGCTAACTCCTTAATTATGCACACCTTATATACATATATTTTCTCTTTAATTTCTGCCATGTGGGACTATGTTCTCGTGTTTTAAATTTGCAGGGGTGTGGCAGCGTGTGGAGCGTTTGATCGCGCAATTAAAACGCGGCCGTTGATCATCACATAACGCGGGGGGTACGTCGCACATTCTTACTTGTCGGCGAATCATTTTTAAAATGATTTAATCTCAGCCGTTGATCTAAGGATTTATAACGGCTAAAATTAAAACCGACTAAAACGCTTCCGAAGTGTCAAATCAAGATCCAACGGATGGTGTTTCAAGTGTTACTTCTAAAGCGCACAACGTGGTAAAATCTTGACGGTCCATCTTTGATCCAACGACCATGACTTAACCGTAACAATTCACATCTCTGCATTTCATCAGAGCCATTGATCGAAGATTAAACGCTCAATCCGACAATTACACCCAAATTTCCTATAAATTGAGATGTTCTTCGATATTGTAATACATTCTTGGATGTTTTCAAATAATCGAACTGTCTCGACTCTAACATCCTTGAATCTCTCACTTTCAATCGCTTCTAGACTCATTTCCGCGTCGATGGAGTGGTTGAAAGTGAGATTTCATCGATATAATAGGGAGAATTCGCCTCTTTAACACCGATGATCATCTTCAAAATCACGGAATGAAAAGCCTTTGAATCTGGTGATTAGTTGGATCATTTGATCACTATCTTGGGTTAGATAATGTGTTTTCCTCCTAATCTTTCGCCCATGTATCATTAAATTATAATTTAGGATAATATATTTAGTGAATTTCATTTTTAATTTTAGATTTCTATCTCTTCTCGTTCGAAAATTTCTACCTAAGTCGCTCTTTGATTTCTCCCCGAATCTCGATCCAAATCGAGTGATTTTTTATTTCTTGGATTTGTCTTTGAGTTCTCTTTTCCAAATCTACCAAAATCCTTAATTTCTCACCTCAATTCGTTGTCTGATTTGATCAAATTTCAAAAGATATCTCAAAATTCCCTTATTTCTTTGTGGATTCAACCCTTTTTCACCACTATACTCCTTAATTCGTGATTATTTGATAAAATTGGTGAGTTTGACATTAATTTTGACACGAATTGGTCTGTATCAACAACCGCATCAATTCGTTCCATCACGTACCTATGTCCCTTACATTCATATAACTCATAGGAAATGTGAGAATTCAACCACTTGACTTTGAAAGAGTCAAATAGAGTCTCATAATATAAGTAATTGAAAACAATGATGCATGATAGGACACAATTTTTTTTACCAAATTAGTACTAAATAGATGTAAGTTGAGTATATGAGTGGAATGAAATGATAAATTCAAAAATATCATAAAAAATCATGATAACATGTATTATATTACAATAATTATGTGTTAAAACCCATTTATAACAATGAAAATGAATGTATCAATGACATGTTATCACCAATCACACTTCAATGTATCTTGTTTATGTTAATTGAAATAAAATTTATTCATTATTATTCTTGCCTGATGTTTACAATAAAGTCTATGAGAATATGTAATGACTAAGGTATTATGATGAGATCATAATACAATGAACACTAGTCTTTAAATACATGTTCTAAACATTCCTATTTAAGGGATATTCAATAAGGACATCAAATTATCTGAAAAGAATATCGCTATTTGATCCGACTCATATGATGAGTATAGTTGATCTTATAGTCATCTGTGTGGAGACACTAAGGATACATATTGGGTGCTCTTTGGAGAAAGAGTTCACTCTATTGATTTGCATGAATCCCTGAATGGTATTATACCTAGCTGTCACTTAGGTTGATTCACGTCACGATTGTGTATGTGGTCCTTTGACTTGAGAAATCGAAGACATCTTATGGATGATTGTATTTTTATTATTAGTTATGAATACCTAGCCATAGGTTCTATAAAAGTGCCATATATTGGATATGGTGAATACGATGTCATCGCAGACTTGCAATGACTGAGGAGATTGAAATAAACAAGAGAATATAAAAAAACCTAATCATATCACCTTGTGTAGAATCAGATCTGCAACCCTATTTTTGTTCCTTGAATGCACAACTAAAAGCTACACATGTGTGCAACCTCTAAAAATATTCATACAAATGTTGTCTCAATGAATCTTTTCCTTGCATATGTTTGATGTGCAAGACAACACAACCTTGATCTATAGTGATTTTTGCATCATCACTTGTCATATGGATATGAGATATGTAGAGGAGAAGAAAAATGGTCGATTTAGGGAAGGGAGATGCGTTGGCCCCAAGACCCTACCCTATAAGGTCTTTATATAGTGTTGGAGATTTTCACAAAACCCCAAAACAATAATATCTTTACTCATTAAAGAATGTTTTATTTGTGGCCCTCTAAGCTTTAGTACAAATCCAAATAATAACTTTTTAGCTCGAATAAATCTGCATTGGCATGTCCAAGTAATTAATTCAATATCATATACTAATTAATTAATTAATTAATCATGCATTCATTAAACCCTATTGATTTGTTGAGTTGTTGATACATGAGGTGCCAAGCTACCCTAAGAGTCTTGGGAGTAATGGGGTTAGGCTCCTTGTACTTGGAACCTATATCCAAGCAATTACCATACACATATAATCTATCATTCGTTCAACACTGCTTCAATGACATAGGGCATGGTAAAATTTTAAATCCTAATCAATCGTTCTAGTTAGTGATGGATATTATATGGCCTGCAAGCCAATCACACTTCCATGTTTCCTTTATATTCATTGAATAAACTTGTATTCATTGTCATTCTAGTGTGATGTTTGCAATGAAGTCCATGAACATATGTAATGATCAAGTGAATTATGATGAGACCATAATACAGTGATCGTTGGTCTTTAAACATATGTTCTAAATATTCTTATTCGTGGGATATTAGAGAAGGACATCAAATTATCCAAAAAGAATAGCACTATCTGATATGACTCATATGATGAGTATGGCTGATCCTGTGGCCACCAGTGTTGAGACACCAAGGATAGATAGTGGGTGCTCTTTGGAGAAAGAGTTCACTGAATTGGTCCGTATGAATCCCTAAATGGTATTATGCCAAATTTTCAATCAGGTTGATTCATGTCACGGTTGTGTACGAGGTCCTTTGACCTGAGACACCAAAGACATCTTGTAGATGGATGATTGTGTTTTGACTATGACTTACGAATCCCTGGCCACGGGATCTCCAAAACGTCATAGATTGGATACGATATGAAGTCCTCAAAGGTGATTGGGTAATTAAGATGAGATCATCCGCCCTCGGTATATGAGGAGATCGACTCAAGGAATGAGATGCGGTTAAATCCTTGGCCAGGGTAGTGGAAAGATTAGAGAAGCTGTTCTCAATGATTTCCTACTCGCATCAGTACTAAATTGAGTGACCGATTAGGGTTTGACAATTAACTATACCCTAAGTCATTCATGAGTCTCGTGTGGATGAAGGATTATACGTATATGGTAACCAATAACGACAGGGTTCTATGAAAGAGTTATAATGTACTCCATATCTCCCAGAGCATGTGGTGTAGCTTGGCACCCACCGGGCAGGCGACTCAACCTAATGTTGATATAGTTAATTGATAAGGAAGACCAATAAGGGTTATTGGGTTGATATAGTCATTAACTGGTGAGATATATGGACTCTACAGGGTCACACACATAAGGTCAATGGACGTTGGTGGATATAGACATAATAATAAGGGTTTTTGTGAAAATTTCACATTCCTAGAGTCTATAAATAGGGGGAGAACGACCATAATAGTGGTGCCCAGGCAAGCCTAGTGGAACTTCTCCTCTCTCTTCTCTTCCTCTCGTGGTGACGAGTGTTCAAGAGGAGATCTAGCCGTCTGGAGACTGTATGGATACCGCTAGAGGCCGAACGCTTGAACTGTTGAAGAACTCTTTCAAATGATCCATTTAAGTATGAATTTCATTCTATACTAGATGATAGGATCACCTAGAATGGATGATGAGATCATCTATTCTTGGTGCTTCAACTCTGTTGAATGTTTTGATTCAACATCTTCTGCTTGAATGGTTGAAGAACTCTGCAATCATTATCTTGATCGAAAACTTGGAGAGCTTGTCGAGCCTCAGATCCCAGCAGTTAGAACTAGTGAAATTTAATATTATAAAAAATCAATAATCAATAATCAAATTTAAACTTTTTTATGATAGTTCACTTTTTGTCTTGGCCAAGGACTCAAGCACATTCGGTCTCATAATTATTCGTCCCTTAATATTGAGAATGGATGATCCATCGTAATCATCTTTGGGAATATCCTATTATATTCTAGATTTAATGTTTTGGATTCCCATAGTTAGAGATATTGGGACTTGAGGTTGATAAGCCTTTTAAAATTTTGATCCTAAATATCAAATTTAGTGGAATACATTAAATCGGATATTCAAAACATTGAGGCACCAAGAACGTATGATTCTATTATCTAGTATGTATGAGAAAACATACTCACAAGGTTTCCTTGAAGGTTTCCTTTAAGCTATTCAAGTGTCTAGCCTCTCTCGGTATCCACTTAATATCTAAATGGTTAGATCTCCTCTTCAAAGCTCTTCATTAAGAGAGAAAGAGAAGAAAAGAGAGAATTATCACAAGGCTTGCATGGGCACCTTGAGTTTTGGTCGTTCTCCCCCTATTTCTAGACATTTGGTATGTGAATTTTTCATAAAACCCTCATAGTTATGTCTATATCCACCAACATTCATAGACCTTATGTGTGTGATTCTCTAGGTCCATATATCTCACTAGTTAATAACTCTATAGACCCAATGACACCTTATTGGTCAACCTTAATTAATTATCCATATTTATATATAGATTAATTAATTAAAAATCAATTTAACACAATCGAGAGGTTGAGTTGCTTGCCTGTTGGGTGCCAAGCTCCGCCACGTACTCTATGATATTTTAAGTGTATAAGAACTCCCTTATGGAAACTTTCCGTCATTAATTGACATGTATATATAATCTTTCATCCGCACGAGACTCACAAATGACTTAGGGTATGATCAACTATCAAACCTTAATCGGTCACTTAAGTTAGTACTGATACATAGAAGAAATCATCGAGAACTCCTCTGATAATTCTTTTACCTTGGCCAAAGATTTCATTCCATCTCATTCCTTTAGTCAAACTCCTCAAATACTTAGGACGGATGATCCCATCTTAACCGTACAATCATCTTCGAGGACTTCATGGCGTATCCAATATATGAAGTTTAGTGATCCTTGGCTCCGGATATGTAAATCATAATCAAAACACGATTATCCATCTATAAGATGTCTTTGGTGTCTCAAGTCAAAGACCACATACACAACTGTAACATGAATCAACCTGATTGATAATTAGGTATAATATCATTTAGGGATTTATACGAATCAATTCAGGTGAACTCTTTCTCCAAAGATCACCCACTATCTATCCTTAGTATCTCCTCACCAATGGCTTCAAGATCAGCCAGACTCATCACATTAGTCGAACCAAATAATTTTATTCTTTTCTAATAACTTGATGTTATTCTCGAATATCGTACAAATAGGAATTTTTAGAATATATGTTCACATACTAGTGATCACTGTGTTATGATCTCATTATAATTTTGATGGAGAATTATCTCAACACAAGAACACAAGGGTTCCAAGTAAACCTAGGTATGAACTAAGGAAGATAAATCATTCTCAATAGCAACAAAATAACATATTACTCCTTATTCACAAGTTTGAGAAACTAATCATTCATTAAATGAATGAAGAAGGCCTCTCTAAAACATTGAAAGAGAGTGTAGATCCAAAGAGAATTATCTTTCCCCCTCCATTTATATACTATTCCAAAGATTGACTTGGTCAAAAGAAATTATCTCAACACTCATCCTTAGATACTTAGAATTCTTTGAATAGACCAAGTCAACCACCCTTACCTTGGTATAGGTTCCTTAATATCCAAGCCATATCCACTATGTCATAGGTACCTTGTATAGATAACTGATCTCAAGAAAAATTAGTAGGAACATCTTTTTTATTAAATTCCCTTCTCTCTTTGAAAACCACTCATAGATAGAATTCTACAAGAGATCCCTATACTATTACTTATGGAAGAATTGTCTTTAGATTCTACCTCAAGATGAAGCCTTTGCATGCGTAAAACCATGCATTTATCAATATGAAGAATCTACCATCAAAGAAGACACTCATGAAGACCATCCTCCTAATTATCCAAGATCTCCAAGATCATCTCAATGGTCAACAAGTCTACACATCTTATCCTTCGACCAATATGAGAGCAACGAAGATATATAAAGCCAACCATGAAGAGCATGAAGGAAGATTCCAACAAGGAGGACTACCTCTCATCTAAACAAGGCCTTCACAGCTAATGAAGAAGAAGAAAACTCAGTCTGATATCTACCAATGGACAGTCCTTTTAATTATCACTACCTTCCACAATTTTATGTCAATGAGTTCCATGTGAAATCAAGCTTCATGAATATAGAGTATCAAGATCACGAGTTACTTAAGATGACTATGAGGATAGCTGTGATAACATGCAATCTTAACATCATAAAACACGATTATTAATGCAAAATAAGGCATAAAACATTCCATTTATGTGCATGTTATCATACTTTAAGTGCATTTCTATCATTCTATGTAATTTTATGTTATAATCTCAAAAATGCGTTAATTTAGGGTTAATTATGATGAATTAAAGATTAAAGATTTTATAACCCATCTTTACTTGAGGTTATAAGTGTTTTTTAAAATTAAATAATAGGAGAAATCATTTTTATGAACATTCATTTAATTTTCTAAAGTTAAAATCTTAAAGAAATGAATGTATTTTTGAAATAAGAATTAAATCTTTTTTTATTTAAATAATTTGACCTTTTTAGAATGATAGATAATTAAATTTCAGATCAAATGAAAGAAATTTGGATTAAATTGGAGTTGTATTTTGAAAGATATGATTTTTATAATTTTTAGGGATTTTTTTGGATTTTTTCCGATTTAATTTTGATTTAAATCGATTAAAATGAATAAAAAAAGAGTAAAAAGGGGCTAATAATCGCGCGGGTCCCACGTGGGTGCGACGTGGCACGTAAGGCCATGTGGCAGAGCCATGCGGACCCGCGCAGCGCCAACGTGGCGCATTATACATGTATATATTTATTTCATATAGTTATATAGGCATTTCAGCCTTCCGTCATACGGAAGGGTATATGACCCTCTAAACCGTCGGGTCATATAAACCCGACGGTTCCCTAAAATTAATTCCGTGTGGGACTAACCCACACCATATATTTACGATGCAGGTGACATGGCTGCTTACCGTGCGTCGGATCGACTCGCCGATTGAACGATATGCGTCGATCGGATGGACGCGGACCACCTGATCAAATCAGGCACGTGCTGGAAATCCAAGTTATAACGGCTGCAGATTTTATGTGACGTGGCGCGATGAGGAGCGCTGGATCAAGCGAGGCGCGGAAGACGGTGCGTTATCGTGTGCGCCCTGCGGTCCGCCGGCGATGATCAAAACACGTGCTTCAATTGGAGCATTATAACGGCTGCGATTAATCGGCGCGGATCGCATCTCAGCCGTCGGATCACGATCCAAGGAACGAAATCGAAGTGTTTTTTTAACGCTTATCTACGAATCAAATCGTGGCTGCTCCATCACGATCGGACGGTTACGCCCAAAATTGCTATAAAACGAAGAGTTCTTCGACATTTGTAAGCATTCGAGTTGGATTTCAATTAAATTGAACTGCCTAGACACCATTCCTCTCGTTTCTCTTGATTCCATCCTCTTCTCGTTTCTCTCGTTTCTCGTTTCTCTTGGTTCAATTAAATTGAACTGTCTAGACACCAAATCTTTTTGTAGATTTGGTGGAGAACTGAAAGGAGAAATCGCAGCTTGAAGCTCACGTTCGCGTTCTTCACGTTTTCGGTGATTAATCGATTTAATCGCCTCATTTCGATCACTAATTGAGTTTAGTGGAAGCGGTTTTTCCTAGATTATCTTCCTATCATATTTAATTTCTGTTTAGATTAGGATTTAGAGTTTAATTTCATTGAGTTTTAGCTTAAATCGTGATTTTTAACGTCCGAAATTTTCTCTCCACTTCAATTTTCGATTTCTTCGCGAAATCAAGTCCAAATTCGATGATTCTTGATTCCGTGGATTCGTTTTGAAGTTATATTTCTAAAACCACCATTTTCCCTAATTTCTCACCTCAATTCATCGTCCAATTTGACCAAATTCCAAAAGATCTCTCGAAAATACCTTAATTCCATGTGGATTCGACCCTTATTTACCATTATACCCTTCAATTCGAGTTAATTTCCTAAAATTTGGTAAGTTTGGAATAATTTTTGACGCGATACCGCGTGAAAATCGACGACCTCGCGGTTTCGTCTCGTCAAGCTGCATCAAAAGATCCTCATGACCTCCACAGAAAATGAAGACTTGGACTGATGGCCACTAACCGTCCATGTAACTACCATCCCAACGTGTACAACTGCCAAGCATCATCAGGCTATCCAAATGATTCCATACATCCTTTCCCTGCTGATGTGGAACAGTAAAGGAACATGAAGACCTCCACGAAGAGATGCTATAACCACCCAATTACTGAAAGTTAACACGAGATCAAGGAGATTCCACATATCTCCATGTCACTACTGAATAGATCCTCAAAGAAGACTTAAGACCAATCCCGAAATAGTGTTATAACTGTCATAACTACCTTCTCCTTCCTTGAGGCATCTCTTCATTCTAAACCTCTCTATCTTCTTCACCCTTTAAAAGGGACAAATGTAAGAGAAGAAAAAATATTGTTATTGATATATGAAACGTTTTCCTTGGTTGAATTTGCTACTGTATTCATCGTTATCCATTCTCATTTCCAAAACCTCATCTTGAGTTCTATCTATTGGAACTTGAATATGCATCATGATTCATCAGAATAATCAGATTGATAAACCGGAATTAAACTCATACCTAGATTCACCGGATTGATCTTCATCGATGTAGATTACTGAATCGAAGAATAGTCTTCTTGAATATCCCTGATGTAAACCTCCCTGATCTCAAAAGGAAATGGGATTCTCTCTTGAGGGCTATGAGCATCAAGTTATCCTAGTGGACTATGGCCTCCTATTTATAGAGATAGAGGGAAGCAAAAGCCTCTAATCAGTCATTAGTTAGCGCATTAATGACTAATGACTGCTTTACTCCCTCTACACATAATTAACCTCCACACACACAAGTGAATGTCGTAATCCCCAGATTAAACATAATTATATTAATTAATGGGATTAAAATAATAGCTAGTCCACAATAATACATAACTATGTCCACTTAATGAGATTAGATCTAACAATCTCCCACTTGGACAAGATATGTATTAACTGAATATTGTGAATTATCACTTTATGAGCTCAACTTGATGCTATCATTCGCAAACATTCTCATCAATCTCGTCCATCATCAAACCAGCAACGAACCAAGGGGATTTTCTTCACATTGAGCGTAACTAAACCCAAAAAATGATCACATATACTGATCGAATGAATGACATAGATCGTGTGTGGATATGTAGCATGAAAATTACATGAAATGTGATTCATACATGTACATTTTCAACTTAGTCCTCTAAAGTCTGAAGAGAGATCAACTGAAATTAAGTTCATAATGGTAAACCTAAACAACATGTCTATTACATAATAAGCACACGAAATACACCAAACTCCCACCGAAATTACATATTGTCATATGATTTGAGACCCATATACACAATATGTTCACGGAAAACTGAAGCCGGAACTCCTTTAGTAAGTGGATCTGCTAACATGGAGTTTGAACCGATGTGCAATAGACAGTTGTCCATTCTGAACTCGTTCTTTAATAACCAGATACTTGATATCTATGTGTTTAGATTTTTTTCAAGCTTTCGATTGTTATTGGCAAACAGATCGGCTGACTAATTGTCACAATAAAGCTTAAGTGGTCTTTCAACTTCTTAAACTACCTTTAAATTGTGACAAAACTTTTTCAGCCAATTGCCAATATTTGATGCTTCATAGCATGTTATATATATTCTGCTACCATAGTAGAAGATGCTATAAGTGCTTGTCTAGCACTTTTCTATGAGATAGCTCTTCTAGCTAGAAAATAAATATAGCCTAAAGTTGAGTTTATGCTATCAATGCATCTAGAAAAAATCAGAATACCTAATGATCTCTAGTCGTTTTGATTTACTGTACGTGAGCATGTTATTCTTTGTCCTCTTTAAGTATCTCAAAACTCATTTTGTTGCCTTCCAATACCATACCTAGATTACTCATGTATCTACCCAAAACCCCCACTATTTAAGCAATATCTGGTCGCGAAACAAAAACTTGAGTATACATAAGGCTCACGACCACTTGTGCATATAAAAATTTTTCCATCTCTGGAATTTCTAAAGCATTCTTTTAACATTGACTGAGACTTTGCTTGTCTCCTTTAGCAATTGGGGTATCTAATGGTTTACAATCCTGCATACTGTATCTTTGGAGAAGCTTTTCAATATAACCCTTTTGTGACAGCCCTAAGATATCTTTATAACGATCTCGGTAAACCTGAATGCCTAAAACATAAGAGGCATTGCCAAGGTCCTTCATCTCAAAGTTGTTTTGACAGAAACTTCTTGGTATCACGTAATAAGTTTAGATCATTAGTGGCAAGTAAAATATCATCGACATATAATACTAGAAAAATATACTTGCTCCCACTAAACTTATGATATATATATTCATCAGCAGGATTCATCATAAAGCCGAACGAACTGATGATTTTATGAAATTTGTGATACCACAGGCGAGGAGATTGCTTCAGTCCATAAAGAGATTTTTTTAATTTGCAGACCATAGACTTCGGATCTCCTATCACAAAATTTTCAGGTTGTTCCATATAGATGATTTCATCAATTTCTCCATTTAGAAATGCAGTCTTTACATCCATTTGATGCAACTCAAGATCAAAATGAACTACAAGTGCCATTATGATTCTGAATGAATCCTTCAATGATACTAGAGAAAAGGTTTCATTATAATTGATGCCTTCACATTGAGTAAATCCCTTTGCAACAAGACGTGCCTTATATCTTTCTTTATTACCTTTTGAGTCCCTCTTGGTTTTAAAGATCCATTTACAACCAATAGGTTTCAATCCTTCAGGTAACTAAACAAGATCCCAAAAGTCATTGTCATGCATGGATTTCATTCATAGCATCAATCCACTTATGAGCATTAAAGCTCTGCAAGGCTTGCCGAAAATTAATAGGATCATTTTCCCTTATCTCTAGATCAACCTCATGTTCTTGAAGATATATACTCAAATTATTTGAAATCTGAGTTTTCTCTTGAATTGTGAATTCCTTTAATGGCGCTTCTTCATGAGGATATGCAATTTTACTATAGGAAGCTGAAGGACGCGAAACATCTGCTTGAACACATGAAAGAATTAAATTTCATTTTGTATGAACACTATCATCGTGTTCTCCCTGAAAGTCCATGTCTCTAACTTTATTTCCCCCATCAAATTCAATATCCTCAAAGAAATGTGCATTTCTATTTTCAAATATACCTCTAGTGCTAGGATCATAAAACTTGAAACCCCAAGATTTTTTCAAATATCCAAAAAAATAGTAACTAATTGTTCTAGAGTCCAGTTTTCTATACTTAGGAACATATGGTCGTACTTGAGCTGGACATCCCCATATATGAAGATGCTTCAAACTGGGTTTTCTACCCATCCATAGTTCAAATGGTGTCTTTATAGTTGCTTTTGTTTGGAACTCGATTCAATAAGTATATAGCTGTCTCTAAGGCCTCAACCCATAACCTTATGTGAAGCGACGATTCAGCCATGATACTTCTCACCATATCTTGAAGTGTCCAATTCCATCGTTCAGCAATGCCAATCATAATAGGAGTGCCTATCATAGTATACTAATGAACGATTCCTGATTGCTTGAGATATTGAGCTAAAACTTCCAGGTCATTGCTCACCAGATGCATCATTCCTTCCATACCACTCTCCACCACGATCTGATCTCACATGCTTGATCCTCTTGTTGAGTTGATTTTTTACCTCTGCTTTAAATATCTTAAATGTGTCCAAGGACTCTGATTTATCACGGATGAGATAAATATAACCATATCTCAAATAATCATCAGTAAATGTAATGAAGTACCGATGCCCCATTTCTAATTGATGTAGGAAATGGTCCACACGTATCCATGTGAATTAATTGTAATAACTCTGTTGCTCGTGAAGATCCTTTTCATGTGGGGCGTGTGTTCTTGCCTTTAATGCAACTAACACACTTTTCAATATCCCGGACACCAAATGGCAGGAGAACTCGTTCTATGACTAACCGATCATATCACTTCTGTGAAATATGACCGAGTCTTCTGTGCCATAAGGAATAGGAATTCGAGCTAGATGACTAGAGTTTCTTGCCACTCATGCTTGTATATATTAAGTTGGATGGAGAAACAATATAGGTTACTGTCCTATAATAAAGACCCAGTACCAATAATATTGTCTTCATACGTGATACTAACTTTCCTATTTCCAAAAGTACAAGTATAACCAAATTTGTCTAGAGTAGATACAGACACCAAATTGCATCTTAAAGTTAGTACAACAAAAGTATCTATCAGATAAATAAAATGACCAATGTTTAGAAGCAACCTAAATGTTCCGAACCTTTCTACTCTAGCTGAAGTGTCGATGCCTGTGAAGACATATTTCTCCTTACTTATTGGCTTCCGATAATGGAGGCAATCTTGCATTGACATACTAACATGAATGGTAGCACCAGAGTCTAGCCACCAAGTATCGGTAGATATAGAGGCAAGATTGACTTCTGTACAAACAAGAGTACAGAAATTACCTTTATTTTCTCTCCAAGCATGATATTTTGTACAATCCTTCTTGAAATGACCAGGTTTTTGGCAATGGAAACAAGTCAATGCTTTATCTTGCTTTGCCTCTTCTAGTCCTTTTGGAGAGCACCCCCTTGATTGATCTTTTCGTGCTTCCTTTTCTTTGATTTAGAGGTAGAAGTAAAATTTGGGCTTTCAAAATTGCCTTCATTTAACCAAAGTTCTTCTTGAGCGTGTAACGAAGTGAGATCTTCAAGACTCCATTTATGCTCCTGGATAGTATATGTCAATTTGAAATGGCCAAACCTGGGTGGAAGAGACTTGATAAACTTCTAGAATCACTCGTTTTAGAGTCATTAAACATACTCTATTTCAAGTGTTCCACCCTTGAAATTGCCTAGTATCCTCATCTGGGGATTTAGGGTCAGTCATTGCTGAGTCAACATTGGCATAGGCTAATGCAACCATGACATCATTATTCCAGTTCTTGAAATTTGTGGAAGTCAAAATAAGAACTCTATTTCCTTGTGCGATGATGTATTTGTCTGAATATATTGCATAAGGAGGACAAAGAGTGGCTTACAACTGAATTGGCAAAATTTAAAATATACATTTCCCAAGACATCAGTGCACATTAATGAGTCATCTTTGGACAACATCATTAACTGCTGGCGACATCTTGTATGTGATGAATGTCATTGACAATAAGTTCCTGTCAAAAGGCAAGCTATCTTTTGACCGCATTACCCTTCACAATGAACAAATTATTGAATAATTGTCACTCGAAAATTCTCACGAGTGTGTATAATCTTGTACGACGGTCACCTTCCTTTGGGCCGGCTAAGGCCTATATAGACATACACACCCCATCTAGGATTCGAAATAAGAGATATAAACAAAAGAGCCCACTTTTGCAGGATTTTCCTTAAATCTAGAAGTCCAAAATCATAGACGTGTATATATTTTGCAAAGTGAGAAATCTCTTCTATTTCTAAGCCTACCTTAAGATATTAAGGCCTTTAAGCCTTTTTTATGCTTTGGAAATAAAGTAGATCCTCAAAATAACTCCTCATAGGTTTTTATTAAACCTTATTGGGCCAAAATTTGGGCCTATTTAGCATTATTTGCCTTTAACAGGCCCTGGAAATGCTTATAGGGCCAAGAATTAGGCCCAATTAACCATTATTGGGCTTTAATAAGCCCATTAATGCTAAAATATACCCAATTTTCCATTATTGGGCCTTAACACGTCATCTTATCCCTTATTGGGCCGGTATTTCCTAAAAAAACTGGCATATTTATCTTACTGGGCCGATTTTACCCAAAATCGGCCCTTCCGTTGTTTATCGGGCCTCTTTTCATTAATGGGCCTGATCATTTCACATAAAACGACCCCCCCTCGTCACTTTCTTTCTTTCTTTTTTTTCGTTACTTTCTCTCTCCTCGAGCGCCTTCTCCTTCTTCGAAATTTGTTTCCTTTCTCCTTCCTCCCGAAGATCTTCGTGTGAACAAGGGTTGAAGAAGGCGGCGATTTCGGCACGAATCTTGAGGAGAGGCATCGGAAAAACTCCACCGACTTGAAAAAATTTCGGCGAAAACTCTTCACGATTTCTGAAAATTCCAGATGGCCAAAAGGAACCGACCTTGAAATTTCGGCGAAAATTTCACCACCGACTTGAAATTGCGGCGGAAATTTCGGCGACTTGAGGCGATTTTGGCGGCGGATTAGACGTCTTCACCGACTTAACGAGTTGGTTAGGTGATTTTCCGCCGAAATCGAAACTTGTGAAGCCAAAATCTATTTTGATTTCTTCCGAAATCAAGGTAATCGATGGATGAAGCGGTTCCGTACGCCGTTCTTGATTACCGCCATACGAGGCGGTTCTTACCTTCATTCGCAGGTAATTCAATGTCGGTTTATGAACCGACATGAATTGAATCACCGACTTACCGGATTGTCGCCGACTTAAATTGCATGAACAGTGCGATTTCAAGAGGAAGCTCTCAGGGTATTCGTCGAGATCCTGCTGCGACGAGAAATAGAGGAGAATCCGGAACTGAAGATGATGACGCCCTCTTGATTTGCCGCATAGACATAACGGCGCAGCTACGCATCACCGAGGATTCTCTCCTCAAGCATCACGGTCGGGAGAGAATTCTCTGCCCTCCACTCGTCCGAATACTTCGCGACAATTTTATACCCCTTCTTTTTTTTTCTTTTTTTTTATAAGAACTATACCAAATCGGCATGTTCTAAACTTTGAAAGATGAATAAAATTTCGATAATGAAATTTCATTCCCGTACTGATTTCAAAGGAAAAAATAAAAAAACTGCTCGATAACTGAATGAAAGAGGAAAACAACCTTTAATCGTATAACTTTAACAAAGTCAAACCGATCAAATGAAGTTGATAAGGTAATACTAGAAGATCTGATGAAGAATTTCCTCTGAATTTCATT
This sequence comes from Lemna minuta, assembly GCA_024174645.1. Classification (NCBI taxonomy): domain Eukaryota; kingdom Viridiplantae; phylum Streptophyta; class Magnoliopsida; order Alismatales; family Araceae; genus Lemna; species Lemna minuta. The sequence continues at coordinate 14,846,916 of CM044107.1, read as the reverse complement.
GAGATAGAAAATAGGAAACCCTAACTATCTCAATGGATAGATGGAAAATAAAACCATCTGATCATCCTAACGAATTGATGCATAGATTGGCTCTGATACCAATTGTTGGAACTTAAATATGCATCATGATTCATCAGAATAATTAGATTGATAAACCGGAATTAAACTCATACCTGGATTCACCGGATTGATCTTCATCGAACTAGATTACTAAATCGGAGAATAGTCTTCTTGAATATCCCTGATGTAACCTCCTGATCTCTAGAGGAAATGGGATTCTCTCTTGAGGGTTATGACCATCAGGTTATCCAAGTGGACTATGGCCTCCTATTTATAGAGATAGAGGGAAGCTTAAGCCTCTAATTCAGTCATTAGTCAGCCCATTAATGACTAATGACTGATTTACTACCTCTACACATAATTAACCTCCACATACATAAGTGAATGTTGTAATCCCCAGATTAAACATAATTGAATCAATTAATGGGATTAAAATGATAGCTAATCCACAATAATACATAACTATGTCCACTTAATGAGATTAGATCTAACACTATCTTCCTATCTTTTCTTCCCCACTGTTGTCCTCTTTCATCCATCTCAAGTTAAGTAACAAATAGAGATTATATTGGATCGTGTGGTGATCTCAAAGATATTATGATGTAGGATATTTCTAGAATTGATCATATTCCTACAAATTAGGGAGGACCTATGAAGTGATATCACAAGGGAACACTCTATTTATAAAGATGGAAATTAGTGTATGATAGTTGCGAAAATACGAGGTGGGTGTAATGGAAGATATTAGGATAATGCGTGAATAATAGCGAGAGGGGTATGGAATAAATGTGAGAAGGAATATACTTATGAGTAGTGAATAAGTGGAAGAAGGTAATTCTGACAGAGGATTATTAGATGGATAATAAATAGCGGAAAGGAATAGAATGATGGAGATGAGAGTAGATAAGAGGTAATACTAATATTGAATGGAGAGTTAATATAAAAGAGAGAAGAAAGATAAGTGAGAGAGTGAAGAAAGAGATCAAGATGAGGAAACGAGAGTGTTGTGAATAGAAGATGGAAGAGAAAGAAAAGAGAGAATGGCGGTCTAACAGTGGACTTAGGATATCATATTTCGATCTCTTATCACTGTAAAGAAAACGAGGAGAATGATTACCTGATCGAGGTGAGAAGACGATGCTTCCGGTTTACTCTAGTGATACGGGTAACCCTCGGATATTCTCTGATAGGTAATTGAAGAAGACGACAGAAGAGGGGGGGAGAATAGAGAGGGAGATAGAACTCGGAAGATGAAGAGGTTGCGGGAGATTCACGGGAAGACGATGGAGATACGTGAACGCGATGAACACGAACACAGGGTAAGTAACCAGTAACCAAATTTCATTCAAAAATATCATCCCTTTTCGTTTAGAATTTCTTGTTTTATAGAAGAAGAAGAGAGGTTATGGCAAAGCGTCGCGTCGTGTCGCTTAGTTTCACGTTGGTTTATCGGGTTGACCCGGTTGGAATCCGTTGACGTTCGCTCGGCGAGATGATGAGAAGAAGATAGCTCCTGAGGACGTTCCGTCGTCTTAATTTCCGCGTATGAGAAGTTATGCAAATCTCGCTATATTTCATCTTTCTTTATTCGTAGATTTTGTGGTCGATGATGAAGTCGGCGGTTTTTGGATTTTGAGCGTTAACCAGGTGGGTTGAAGACTTGAAGGTTGACCGGTAGATAGAAGGGTGACAATCTTTTCGATAATTGGTGAGGCGGCTGATGTCGAGGTAGATTACTGGTGTCTTCATTCGCTTGAGGACCTCCCCTGAAATGAGTGAGAGAATACCCTCTGAAAACGATCTGGGTTTTCTCAGGATCAATGTTTTCGTCTATCATGGTTAGTTAATTGCCGAGGCGGACACTCCTAAACTCGGATTCATCTCAGGCACGTGTTGAGATGAGTAACTTGAAAAGAAGCTCCTTGTTTACTTCTACGGGGACCCCGTACTGGAGAAGAACTCCTTGGAAGGACTGAGGGCATGATTGATGGTTGCGATTGGCTGAGATCTTCCAATGTGATTGTTCTCCGCGCGCGATGGGAAATTCGTGAAAGCTCCATGACGTCGTTCTTGGTAATAAAGATGTTGGCTCGAGCGCGGGAGACATCGCGAGGAACTTTCATGGAAATAAAGAATCACCGGCTTAACTCGCGTTAGTCTTCTCATCATTAAAGTATGGATGTCTATTCCTTGTTTCGTATCCGTCGACGCATTGAATCACGTGGTAGTAATCAGGTAGGTGATCGTCAGTCTTCTTGAATGGTTTCTCTACGTGGAGAACTTCACGTCGATCCATGGTTCCACTTCAGTGGGGAGAGTCGACCGTGGAATGCTTCATGTGTGTTCACCTTATTTCACCACGGTAAGACAAGGTGGGTGTGGATTATTCTGACTTTGATGTCGGTCCTTTGGCAGAGAACGTGTTGATAGAGTAGCTTTATTTGTAAGGTCTGATCTCACGTGGAACCACAGTCTTCTTCCTTGTAGCTCTTGACGGTTATATTAATGCAGGATAGGTTGCATATTCGGTGGAAAGAAGTCTAAATAAGTCTTGACATGGCTTAAGACCGTGGAGCTCTTCATGCTTCCTTGATGCTCTTCATGAGTGATTCAAGTATTTTCTTTGCTCTTATGAGGCCTGAAGGATGGAAGATGTAGATTCATTGTCCTTGAGATGTGTTATAAGTCTTGAAGGATTAGGAGAATGGTCCTTGGAGAGCCCTCCTTGCTGTAATATTCTTTAATGGCTTCTTTCTTCAGACTTTTTATCAATTTCTTGTTGACCTTTCTTCATACTTGCATAGTTTATTCATGCAAAAGGTTTTGTCTTGAATAGGTTGAGGAGATAATTCTTCCATAAGTAATTGATCTCTCCTATGATTCTAACTAGAGATGGTATTCAAGAAAGAAGGAGAATGGAATAACAAAGATGTTCCTATTGATGTTTCTTGAGATCATTTTCCATAACTATACAAGGCACCTATGATATAGTGGATATGGTTTGGAAATTAGGAACCTATATCAAGGTAGACTGGTGGTTGACTTGGTCCTTTTCAAGGAATTCTAGGTTTCTAAAGATAAGGATTAAATGCTTTGACCAAGTCAATCTTTAGATCAGTATAAAATAGGGAAAAGAGGGAAGATAATTCCCTTAAGATCTACACTCTCTTTCAATTATTTAGAGAGGTCTTCTTCATCCATTTAATGAATGGATAATTTTTCAAATTGGTAGATAAGGAGGAGGAGGAGGAGGAGGAGGAGGATAGGTTCACTTAGAACCCTTGTGTTCATGTTTCAAAATAATTCTCCATCACATTATCTTCACGTCGGAATAAGGTATCATCCTTTCTTCTCTTACCGTGAATGGTAGTTCCTCCAATAGATTTGTAAGCCCAGCATTAACTCGTCTTCCTATATATTCTCTTTCTTATATCTATTATCCAAAATCATCTTAAGATAATCCCCAATCATAGTCATATCCATTCTAAATATCCTCCACACTGTTCTTCCTCTTCGTCGTATAAGTCATTTAACATCTTACCCATACTTCTTCTCTTCGCAATCACATTCACTTCATTATTCTTATAATTCCCTAACTGCATTATCCTCCCCATATATTCACTGAGATATACTTTTAATCCTCCATATTATCAATCCTAAATCCTCCTCATGTTATAAAATTATCATAAGAATCATTCTTATTCATTAAATAATACATATCATCTTCTCATCTATTTATCTTCTCCACGCATTCATAATCATCATCACTGTTATCCTAATATTTCTGAATTATTCTACATGATATATTCTCTAAATTATACATTTAATTCCTTAGTGATATCATTCATAGGTCCATCATAAATATGTAGGATTATTTCATAAATAATATCAGTAGATACTCATCTCATAAATTCATTCATCTCTTCCTCACATATTCACACTTACACTCTCATCTTCATATATATATCTTCATTCCCTGAATAATCCTACATCAAATTCACTTCGTCATTACATATGTTCATAGACTTCATTGGAAACATCATACAAGAGTGAAAATGAATAAATTTCATATCAATGAACATAAATGAGATATATGGAAGTGTGATTTGGCTGTCAGGCCACATAATATCTATCAAGAGACTCATAGTTCAAAGACAAAATACAACCTCTCATCCACAAGATGTCTTGTTATCTTAGGTCTAAGGACAACCTATAAAACTTGGTATGAATCAACTTGATTGATAATCAGATAGAATACCATCCAATGATTTACGTGAATATATTTCATGGAATATTTCTCTAAAGATCCCCAATGTCCCACCCTAAGGTCTCCAAAAAATTTCACGTTATTAACCATCATCATCATATGAATAGGAGTAAGCATTGTTACTCTACTAAGAATATTGATGCCCTCATCGGATATCCTATGAACATGAACATTTCAGAATATATGTTTCTAGATAAATAGTTATATGATATGATCATATCATAATTTACTTATCATTGTGCATATCCATAGACTTCATTCTAAACATCATATATGTATGATAATGAATATAAGGTCCATAATGATAATGATACGTGTAGAGTGTGATTGGCTTGCAGGGCAATTATTAACAACAAAGTCTATAAGAGCCCTATCACATCCTCAACATTATATTAATGGAGCAATTCATATGTATATTCATCAAGGTCTTGATTGGTATCTCCTATGATGTTGTCTATAGAAAAAATAACATCCAAGCTCCAGCTTAAGAGAAGTATAAGGAGGTCCAATATGCGTAAAATCATGTTCTTTGAAAGCCTGAGTTAATGTGTAAAAAATGATTCTCAACTTTTTGAATTTAGTCTTAAAATTTAGAATAGTAGTGATTCAAGGTAGAATCTAAAAGGATGAAGGTTAAAATATTGAAATAAAGGAAATTTTTTATATTTTTTTATTAAAACAGAAATATAGATGAAATGATACAAGTGTATATGAAATATATAATAAATTGATCAAATGCTTCCAAACCTTTTTGGAAGATTGAAAACCCTTGATTAGTGGTAGAAATGTGATTTAGGGTTTGAAAATATAAAAATGTGGATGAAAATATACATAAAATAGAAAATATTGATAGAAAATGATTATAATCTAAAGATTTTTGATGAAAAACATAGTCTAGATATGCTCTACAATCAAACACACCTTCAAGAGCCTGTACATTTTGCTCAAACTTGATGTCTTGAATTTGAAGTGAGAAATGAATAGAAAATAGAATAAACTAACTAGAAATGATGTTCTATACACAAGAACCATCAATCAATGCCATCTTTCCTTCTAGCTAGCTAATGCTAGAAGTACACTCTAAAATGTTCAAAAGCCTAATTTTTCTACCTCATAATTTAAATTAGCTACCATAAGTCATAAAGCATGAAATGACGGAAATGCACGAAATTTCATCTCCAAATTTTTTTTCAGGATCATGAGATATCATGATTTGAATGTGGAGCAATCTAGATCGTTAATCGATTTCTCTCTCCTCATCAACGCCATCAAATTCACATTAATTTCGTGTTGTCACATCCACTAACTCTTATATCTCAAGCACTGAAATCAAGGAAAATTATTCCTTTAAAATATCAAAAATAAAAAAAATAAATTTACTCTCTATCCTCTTTCCTATAAAAGCACGCACGATCAAAGAAAGAAAAGATTTTGGTGATGTACAATCATGAGTAGAGAGAGAAAAGGAAAGCAGGAAAAGAGAGAAAAAGAGAGAGGTTCTCTCTCTTTTGTTATTATAATGGTTATTTTTACTTTCTCTTACTTTTTCATTATATATATATATATATATTGAATTCATTTCTCAATGATTTTGACTTTTAAATTTTTTTTTAAAATAATCTAAAAACATTATAAATATGTTCTAAAAAGAATATCAAATAATTTTAATCATTTTAAACCATGTTAATCATGCATTCACAAATATTTTGTGTAAATAAATACATTTTAAACTAGGAATGAATTAAAATAATAAAATTTATGCCTTAATAAATTATTTTCTTGATAAATTAGTGTCATAAATTCTCATAAAATATTATCAAATCATAAAAAATCAAAGAATATTTTTTTAAGTATAAATATTACCATTTTAATCATTATAAACCATGAGCACATGCATTTAAGATCATATTTATACGAATAAATATATAAAAATGTATGATCTGAAATAATGAATTTGCATGTTATCAAGGACTATTTAAGCTTAGTTACACTATCTAAATTCCTCTCTCTTGTATTTTCGTATTTAATTTATTGGGACTTTAGCCTTGATAAGCTCTGAAAATCTATTTGTAAAATTCAAATGAAGTGGAAGATATTGGAATCAAGGATACAAAAATGTAAAGCATCATGAACTAATGATCATATTGATGGATATTATGTGGCAAATAAGCCAAATCACTCTTCCATCTCTCACTTATACTTGCTAAAATAAAGTTTATACATTTTTATTCTTCTGTAATATTTTTAATGAAGGCCATAAGCGTATACAATGATTGTGAATCATGATGATATCATAATACATTGATCACTAGTTTTTAAATATATGTTCTAAATACTCTTATTCAAGGGATATTTGAGAAGGACATCCAAATATTTAACCAGAATAATAATATTTGATGCAACTCATTATATAAATATGACCAATCTTGTGGCCATCACTATCAAAATATCAAGGATAGGTAATGGGTGATCTTTGGAGAAAGAGTTCACTAAATTGATCCATATGAATTCTTAAATGGTATTTCACGATTGTGTATATGATCCTTAGACTTACAACACCAAAGATATCTTGTAGATAGATGATCATGTTTTGACTATATTTATAGATCCATAGCTACAAGATTTATAAAAGTATCATAGATTATATACGACTCCTTGAATGTGATTGTTTGGTTAAGATAGGATCATCTGCCAAACCTTGAACGTGATTGGATGGTTAATATAAGAGGTGATTAATTCAAGGAGTGAAATGTGGTTAAATCCTTGGCCAATGTAGTAGAAATATTGGTGAAGATATTCTTGATGCTTTCCTTCACACATGAGTATTAAGTTGAGTAATTGATTAGGGTTTGACAAATTGACCATACCCTTGGTCATTCATGAATGTTGTGTAAATGAAGGATTATACGTATATGATAATTGATGATGACAAGGTTATATAAGAGATTTCTTATACACTCTTTATCTCTTAGAGCATGATGTATAGCTAGCACTCGGTGGGGTGACAACTCGATATATTGATTGGGTTAAATTGAATATTGATTGATTATTCTATATGTTGATATATTTATGTCTAAGATGGACTAATAAGTGTTATTAAGTCGAGTGAGTTATTAACTATCAAGATATATGGACCTAGAGGGTCATACATATAAGATTAATAGATGTTGGTATATATATAATTTGAAGGGTTTTTGTGAAAATTTTATGTACCTAATGTCTACAAATAAAGAGAGAAAAACTATACCCAAGAGTTTCCATGTGAACTTTGTTAGAAACTCTCCACTTTCTTCTCTCTCTTGGTGAAGAGCATTGAAGAGGAGATCCAATTGTCTAATGATTATGTGGATACTACTAGAGGCTAGACACCTGAATAGCTTCACACACTCCTTTAATAAATCTTATAAAATATGAATTTTTATTTATACTTGATGATAAGATCATCAATTCTTGGTGTTTCATCATTTTGAATATTTGATTCAATATCATTCTATTGCGTTTAATGTTCTGATTGAAATTTTGAGCGCTTAGTGAGCCTCAAATCCTAACATGTGTTTATCAATCAATATAAAAATCTACACTTTTAGGGTTCTTTGGAAGAGCTCCTTGAAAATGTTCAAATTTTCAACCTGTGATTGTATCCACCCAGTTTCCAAACAAATGGATTTCCTCTTGAACATATTCTTCAATGCTCCTTTATTACTAGGGGTGAGGCAAGAGAAGAAGAGAAGAGAGGGGTGGGCCCTACCAAATAAGTTAATTTTTAAGATTTAAATATTTCATCTTTCACAAGTTGAACTTTATAGATTTTTTCCTTAATTACAAATAACGAAGTATATAGTGAGAAAGGGGGTCTAACCACGTAGAAAAAGTCACTAGATGTGAATGAAAAATACAAGATTATTAGTGAGAAAATGGATCTCATTAATGAAAAGGTGGGAAGTGCGCGATGTATGGAAGCAATGCGAGCAACAACCCAAAACAGTCAAATCACCTAAGAAAGATTAAAATATTATAGATCAAAGATGAGGATGGTGTTTTGGAAGTTTTTTTATGTTCCTAATTGATAACATGCAATTTATACATGAAATTATATGATTATTAATGCAAATTAAGGCATAAAACATTTCATTCCTATGCATGTTATCATGTTTTGAGTATATATCTATCATTCTATGAAAAATTTAAGTTATAATCTCAAAATGCACTATTTTAAGTATAATCATAAATAATTAATAAATATATTTTCTATTAGATTATTCCCATTTTATATTTGAGATTATTATTAGATTTTAATGATTAGATAATGAGAGAAAAAAATATTTTTACACTCATTTATTTTTCTAAACTTTATTTTCTAAACGAAATGAGTATATTTTTTAAATCAAAGTTTATTCTCTTATTATTTATTAAATTTAATTTTTAGAATGATAGATTATTTAATTTCTGATCAAAAATGACAAATTTACATTAATTTAGAGTTGTATTTTAAAATATATGAATTTTATAATTTTTAAGAATTTTCTAGAATTTTCTTAATTTTTTATGAATTTAATTCAATTTATTTTGAATTAAAATAAATTAAAAATTATATTTTTATTGCGTGCTGACATGTCAGCCAACGTGGCAGGGGCAAAAATGCTTCGCCACGTGGTAGTGTATGTACATGCCACGTGGAGCACGCGTATGCGTGCGCAAGCGTGCACATGTGCGTGTGTGCCCATATGCATGATTGTGTGCATACGTGTGTGCGTGTGTAATTAGTGAGATTAAGCACCCTTTTGAGGATTGTCGCTACCTCACTAATCTCATATCACTTATATACCAGTCGGTTTACTGTTGTTTTTTTATGTGGGACTATTTGTGTTTATTTTTACTCGCAAGTGACGTGACAGAATTTGAAGCGTCCGATCATGTGATTTAATCATGATTATCGATCTTCTGATTGGGCGACTATTCGTAATAAATTTTTTTTAATCTTAATCGTTGATCTAAAGAGTTATAACTGCTGAGATTAAATAAGCCTGATGGATGTCAATGGACGCGTGGCGACATCTCAGACATCTAGTCCCAATCAGGCAGACGTGATCGCGCGACGATTATTCTTCATGCGCCGCGTGACAAAATTTGAGGGCTCTATCTTCAATCGAACGGATGCGACTTAATGGCAACGATTCGCATCCAAATGTTTCATCTGAGCGGTTTATTGAAAGATGAAGAGCCAAACCCAATACCCACTCCCAAATCTGCCTATAAATACACATGTTCTTTGACGATGTAAACCATTTAGGGTTGTTTCGAGTAATCGAATTGTTTAGACATCTCAATCCTTGAATCTCATGCTTCCCTTTGCTTTTAGATCAATTTTCGCGTCCAAGGAGTATTTGAATGTAAAATTTCGTGGAGAGAATAGGGAGAAATCGATTCTTTAATGTCGATAATTGTCTTCAAAATTACAGAATAAAAAGCCTTTGATCCGGCAATCAATTGAGTCATTTAGACTGCTATCTCATGTAACAATTTGTGTTTTCCTCCCAGTCTTTCTTCTTATAACATTAGATTTCAATTTAGAATCATAGATTTGTCGAATTTTAAATTTAATTCAGTTTTCTCTCTCTTCACATTCAAAAATTCTACCTAATTTCCACGAATCTTGATCCAAATTTTATGATTTTTGATTTCGTAGATTCGTCTTTGAGTTATCTTTCTAAAAAATATCAAAAGCCCTAATTTCTCACCTCAATTCGTCATCCAATTTGATTGAATTTCAAGTAGATCCTAAAAAATACCTTAATTCTCTGTGAATTCGACCCTTATTCACCACTATACTCTTTAATTCGTGATTATTTCTTAAAATTAGTGAGTTTAGAATTTTTTTTACACAAGTCGCGTGTATTTAACAACCTCGCGGTTTCGCATCGTCACTGATCACGAAGCATGAACAAATTATGATTGAACCTAGATCGTCAATCCTGATAAAATTGTCTATTTTGATGCATTTTTTGGGCTGAGTGATTTGATTGAATCAACTTTGATCTGAAAAAAATATAAGTCTGGCAATTTATTTGAATCATGATCACGATTGTCTAATTGATGATAGAATCTGACATGCTTGATCAGGTAATTAAAATTAAATAATCTTAATAATTGACTGGCCATCATCTTCAGCCATGGATTGCATTCTGTTTGACTGAAATCAATCATGCCAAAGACGATCATTCATTAGATCCTCAGACGGGATTGGATCTGATTTCTGGACTTGTGATCGACCATTCGATTTGATCCGACTCGATCAGAAAGAAAAGACCCCTCCAAAAACATTTTTAAGTATTTAAATACTACAACTATTTTTCAAAACCAAAGGAACATTTTTCCGGTATGTTCATGCCAAAAAAGGGTCCAAAACGAAAACCCGCCGGCGCTTTTTCCCTCTCTCGGCGGAAATCATTTTTCCTCCCTTATCTGGTTTGCGTCTCGGGTCTGTTTATCTATAGACCTCTTCTCAAACCCTAGCCCTCTTGGTTAGATCCATACGCCCATCCAGGAATTTTTCTCAGGTCAACTGTCTATATTCCCCGACCCCCATTTTGGTTCGATGTGGAACGCCTGTAAAGAAGATTTTTATGAAATTGGTCATTTTCTGATCATGAAAAAAAATGCTTCAATATTTATTCTTGAGTTAATTGCGTTTATTCAGTATCTTACATAAGTAAAAGATATTTAGCTGAGTATTTCAAAAAAAGTTATTTAGTTGAATTTTCTGTCTTCCAGTTTAGGGAGAGAAAACATGTCTGCGGAAGTTGTCTCGGCCCAGAAGAAGAGGGCATTGGATGCTCTGGAACGAAGATTCTCTGTATCTAAACCGGAGCTTCCGCAGAAACCCCATGAGAACAAAAGGAGGAAAGAGAAAATAAAAAAAGAAGATAAAAGAGAAATTGATGGTGGAAGAGGGCATGAAGGAGCTTCCACTTCTAGTATTGATGACGGTTCATCTTTGAAGAAAGGTTCTTAAACTGACACATTCATTCGCTTCCATTGTCTGATGTATTAAACTTTTGTGGGTAGTACTTTTATCTAGGTTGTAAGCTTTTGTTTAATCTTTAATGTTTTCATTTACAATTCAAAACTTATTGTTCTTTATATTTTCCAGGTAATTTTACATTTCAAGGTAAATTTGGAACCACCACAAATGCAGGTAAAGGTTCAGAGGGATTTCATCCGGTTTACCATGAGATTTCTCTCTCTATTCATCAAAATCTGATTAAACCACCAATTGAGGTAATGATCTAAAATCTCTCGAGGTTCGTTCATCAACATGTTATTGAGTAGTAGACTTATTTTGGTCTTTATTGATAGGATCAAAGAAAGGGGGCAGTTATTGTCAATAATGTCATACATGATCTTCTTCAAAACGGGGATTCAGCTGAGAAATACATGCAAGGATCAAGGAACATGAAAATTGATAATTGGTTGCTTCTTGATAATCATATTCCGCAATTGAATGAACTGGAAGATGCCCGAAAGAAATCTCTTAAGAGTCGTTCGCATAGATCTAAAAAACACGTGTCATTGCGTGAACACCGAGCTTTGGGGTCATTTGAATTACACCAGAAGTTCTGCAAGTAATGTTTTAAAACAATTCGCATTTTAATCATGTCCAGATATTTAGCAACACATTTTTTTAGTTTTGTTATATGATTTTGTTACTAAATAATTTATTTTTCTTGGATTGCAGATTCGACCTGTTTGTACCAATGCATGAAATGTGGCAAGAATACATCCTAAAGCTTCTTGATGAACGAAGGTTAGGAAGAACATCAACATGGTAAGAAATAATCAACATTTCAGTAGTAATAATTATTTAAATGGTTATTTTCAGGAAGCACTTGGGTCAGGTAATCCTCACAGCTGACCTTCATGGCGCTTACATGCTGGGTAATCAATCAACTTAGGAGTTTAGATTCTGCCTCCTGTGAAATTTCCTTCTCAATAGAGTAATTTAGGTTTTCCTGCTTTAGATCACTGTTTGTATCGTTTTCTTTAGTTATGGAATGTATAGGAGGCAGCTTCACTGGCGTGAGGGGAATCATGATCAGGGAAACCAAAGAGGCCTTCGGCATAATCACACCAGATGATCAATTCAAAGGTATTTTTTCAAAGGTTCGATGTGGGCTTCTTTATATTTAACTTTGGCTTTGACTTTGACTTTAAAGGTGAATTCAAAGACTCTTTGAAACTGGGGGTTGACTTTGACTCTCCTAATTAGGGTCAGTGTTGTTTTGACAGTGGTTGTGAAGAAATTGTGCGTCTTCCAGCTGCAAGCAGCCAATTTCAAGGTGACGCTTTTCGGTGACAAGCTCTCCGCCAGGAACATTCATTAGATATTCACTGATCATCTCACCATCAGATGATCATCTGATTTTTTTTAACTGTTTATTATAATTTATAGATATAGATTTGCAGGTTTTCCAAAATCTTTTCTACTTTTCTTTATTTTGGCTCTGAAGAGACATAGGGAAGAGCGAGAGAGAGAGAGAGATAGTTGAGGACCCATTTCGGTTTTCTCAATTTTGATTGGTTAGAGAGAGAAAGGTGTCCGGCAGTGAGCTGATTTCAACCGTCTCTATTTTCTACTTAGAGGGAGAGAGGGATTGGGGCTCATTCAATCTTCTCAAATGGTCTTTACAGAGAGAGGGAGAAAGAAAGATGTGTACGGGTTCATTCCAACCTTCTCCATTTCTTGGAGAGAGTTAGGGAGAGGGAATGCATAAATTTACATCGCAATTAATTACAAAAACAGTAAACAATTATCTTCCGCTGATATCCCTTATTTATCAAATATATGAAGGAAAGAGACAAAAATGGAGAAGCTGATTATACTGAAATTGATTCTCTCTCTCTCTCCGCCTCTCTGGAAATCTGAAGCTTGTGCAACAGCAATTTTTAGGAGCAAGAGACTGTCAGACCACAGGCATTCATTCTTTTTAATCAAAGATCACGGACTTCATTAGCTAAAACATAGCTGATTACTGGAAATTACCTCCTACAAAAAATTGTATGATATTCATGCCTAATCAGCAGCCATTTAGCCAAAACCACATCCTCATTAGAGAGAGAGAAAGTAATTTCACTCGACTGCAGCCACCAGGGTGGCTCGGGCTTCAGTGAAAGAAGAGATAACTGAACCCAATTGAAGTTTGTCGTTGCAGCCGAAGCTCAGCCTGTACCTGATAATACCAAGCATATCATCCTGTTTAGAGAGGGAGATACAAATTCCAAAATAGAATAGAGTTCAGCCCCATAATGAAACTAAACTATTCAAAACCCGCGGAAGTGCTTAGAGAGAGAGACCAGCTCATTATGAAACAAAATAGTCTGAATGTAGATATAGCAAAAGGTGTGAAAGGAGAGAGAATGGAGATAAATAAAGCAAAACATTGGCGAGTAAATCATGTTTGTTAGAATAAGATATATATATATATATATATATATATATCGAGAGAGAGAGAGAGAGAGAGAGAGTGCATCCTAAACACTGTCACCAAAAGGTTGAAAAACGAAAGGCAAAAGATCCATACTCAACATCTGCGAGATCGTTGATCAGACGCACCCTAACTTCAGAGGGCAGCTTGATACGGAAGGTGAACCTGCTCCATTCACAAACAATGGTCAATTTGACCGGGCATTTCTTTATAGAGAAAAAAGAGAAACAAAAAAACTGAAAAGATCCCTCACATGGTGACTTCCCTCACAATATCCACTAAAGCAAGCCCTTTCGCGATCTTCATCTCAGATATACCTAAAATCCCCCCCAATTTAAGATCTTTTATTAGTTAACTGGTTATAAGACAAATGTCTATGATCTTGACCAGAAAGAATTACGTTTAAAACTGGTGGAAAATGATTCATTGAGGAGCCAGAAAGCAATCTGTTCGATATCCTTCGGAAGTGGGTTTCCTGTGCACAAGTAGACAGCTTCTTCTGTCACGTCGGGAGAGGCCATGTGTGTTGACTGTAGAGAATAAGGAAATTAATTCACTTAAAAACAAATTAATTAATTAAATGCATAAAATTTCAAAGTGATCTAACCCTAGTCTTAGGGCTGGGATATCAGGAAGATACATGGGAGACAATGAGGATGGGGGCTTTCCAAGAAGTACTTAAAAGGCTCCGTCTCCTTCATGGGTCCCATCAAGCTATCCAGGGGTTTGGGCCCGATCATTAATTTTTAAATATATAAAAAAAATAATCTCCCTCTCTGAGTTTTAATGTCTTTCTATTTTGGATCTGTCCAAGAACAGATACAACAGCCCAGACAAAATCTTACAATTGATACTTACAATCAACCATCTCTTATGATCAGCAAATGATCATGAGAATCATGAGATTGGCAAGCATTTTAAGATTAAGCTGATCAATAGAGATGTAGATCTCAATTCGTTGCTTGGTTTTGAGTGTGCTTGATTCCCGAAGCATAAAGTGAAGACAGGTTAAAAATTGAATATGTAATTTTTTTTTCTCGAAGTAACAGAGGAGGATTTTTGCCCTTCCCCCTCAATTCAAAAAAAAAGAAAAGAACAGAGGAGGATCACCCTCGATCAGTGATCCACCTGGTATATTTGATATATTTACTCCATGAGTACAGACGTCCCTAAACGATCCTCCCCACTCATGTCCCTCTTTAACAGAGAGATACAAGACTTTCCACGTCGTGGGTGATGCCGTCCTCTGAAGCCACCCTTCCCCTGAAGGTAACCTCATTACAGTGTTGCCAAATTGGCCAGACCACTTCTAAAACCCATCCCAGCTCCACTGGTCTGCTGGAGACGCCACCCAGTAGAGAGCCCCAAAAGGCCTCAGCTGATTAGACATTTGCCCGTGATGGCTGGTCCATATCTCCCACATGATTGGACATTCAAAAAGAAGATGGGACCCTTCATGTCCTCCACCAATGCTGCGCACAAGGCAGCCCTCCATCCTCGCCTGTGGGTCCAGCTGACAGCTGTCTTTATATTAAATTAGCAGATATTAAGGATGCTAGAGAGGAATTCCAGACTTAAGCATGCTCAAGCTTGGGCAATGCACCTTTTGGGAAGAGGTGCACCATGATGGATAAGAACTCCAGGGTTAACCATGCTTGGGCTCATGAGGGATAGGGATGGGTGAGAAGAACTCTAAGCTTAAGAACTCTAAGAACTTTGTCAGTCCAGGGATGGATGGCCTCTTGGGAGGGAAGAAGTTCTTGTACTAGGTGATCACTGATTTTGGGCGGTCATTCTTTAATGTTAAAAAAAATTAAATAAACAAAGAAAAACTATTAAACAAAAGAAATTAAAATTTCTTATTTCAACCAAATAATTACCCCCCCCCCAAAACAAAATATGGATTTAAAAAATATATATTAATAAAAAACTGTCCATCCATAAAGGTTGAAGGAATTTTAGAGGATCACCTGTAAGATGTTAAGAGCCTTCCGCATGTCGCCATTGCCGAGCTGTACAACTGCAGCGACACCGCTCTCAGACACATTAATCCTGATCAAGAGAGAGAAACAAAGATATTGAAGGCTTTTATCTAAATAGTTACACAATACTTAAAATCTACAATACCTCTATGCGTGAAAAAGTTAAAAAACTTATGCTCACTATTAGATCCCTCACATATGTTGATGTGAAAGTAAGACATCAAAATCATGCTCACTATAGATCGCTAGCATAAACTGATGTGAAAGTAAGATAACAAAATCATGAGAGATAGAAAAAATGATCTCATTATTGAAGCCCAGGAATATTTCTGCGTGAGAGATAGAAACCACAATTACTAAAGCCCTCGAGTCTTGCACATGCGAGACATGTCGACAAAAGTATGCTCACCATTGAAGTCCTGGAATATGATGATGAGAGAAAATTACCACAATCATGTTTAATAAAAAAATCCGAACAGGAATGTTTCCAAACAGCATGCTCACTGTTACAGCCCAAAGGATACTTTAGTGCAATAGATGATTACCAAAATTACTCTACAAATTAAAGCGCATGAATACTTCAATGGGAGAAAAAGCAACCAAAATCTAAGGACACAAACAAATAGATGAGAGAAAAAATAACCAAAATTTGGCTCATTTTTCAGCCCAGGAATACTTTGATGGGAGAGGCAGTAACCAAAATTACAATGAGATAGAAAGTAGATTTGGGAGAGTACCCTTCTGCCTTTATCACGTGCTGGAGGCGTTCAGTCACATGGGAGGCAGGAAGAGGAGCAAACCGAAACCGAGTACACCTTGACTGTAGTGCCGGGATGATCTTGTTGACATGATTACATATAAGTGCAAACCTAGTGCTCCGCGTGTACTTCTCAATCACTAAAATAAAGTAATTAATACACTAAATATGTGAAATGCATGAAATAAAGGACATACCTCTACGAAGGGCGAATTGCGCATCTTTTGTCATGGCATCTGCTTCATCCAACAGAACTAGCTTAACGGAAGACTTTGCACTGAAAGAAAAGATGATTTTATCAAAGCATATTGGATTAGACAATAAGGAAAAATTTCTAGCCCATGAATGCAAATCAATGCAAAGCCTAAACCGTGCCCAAGAAGCATGCCTAAAAACCTAATCAAATGAAAATTTAATGATGGATTTACACCTAGAACCCTAACTGAAAGCAAATCTAAGCACAGAATCAAGTTAATACCAGAAGAATCTATGCAAAACCTACATCCTGGTAAGAGAAAAGTATGTAAATGGACAAAAGGTACAGAAGACTTTGCACTGAATAAAAAGATAATCATATCGAAGCATGAGAGATTAAAATACAAGAAGAAATTTCTTTTTATTCTTGAATTTTTAAGGAAGATCTCCCAAGAAGAAGTACCCTCTTCTTCACACACAATTGATCACCCATCTCTGAACTGTCCAAGCCTAAGCAACCTGAACCCTGGAGTTCTTCTCACCCTGGTTCCCTATTCTCAGGAGGTCAACCATCCTCACACTGCCCAAGTCCGAGTATGCTAACTCTAGAGTTCTTCTCCACCCTGGTGCCCCTCTTCCAAGAAGGTCACCATTCCTGCACTGCACAAGCCTAAGCATGCTCA
This sequence comes from Lemna minuta, assembly GCA_024174645.1. Taxonomy (NCBI): domain Eukaryota; kingdom Viridiplantae; phylum Streptophyta; class Magnoliopsida; order Alismatales; family Araceae; genus Lemna; species Lemna minuta. The sequence continues at coordinate 14,829,490 of CM044107.1, read as the reverse complement.
CCTCTGGATTTCATCTCCACCCCGGTGCCCCTCTTACACAACAATACTTTTGTAGGTAACATTGCCTGAGACTCACGCCTAAAACCCTAATGGAATGCAATCTTACCACAAAATCGATGCAAACCCTGAACTCTGATCAGGGAAAAGTATGCAAACCCTAAATGTGAAGGATAGAGTGCTAGCAAAGTCTTGAATCTGTTCGGGAATGACACCACAAAAAAATATCTACGAAAACACAGCCAACAAATCAAACCTAAAACCTTAATTAACTGCAAACCCAAAGCCCTAATCATGGAAATGTAAGTCTAGGTGCAAAAAGACACAACAATAGACTGATGTGAGAAAAATTACTGAAAGGATCAGGTGCCAGCTATGTCATGAATCTGTCGGAGAACAACATCACAAAAAATTCTAGCAAACAGAGCCAATGAATCATGACTAAAAACCTAGATAAATAAAGCCAAAACCCTGATCGGAGAAATGAATGTATAGGTGCAAAGATAAAGAGAAAGATTACTCAAAGGACCAGAGACCTGGCAAAGACCTGAATATGCTGACGCACGACAACAAATTTCTGGGTGAAGAGTGGATCATGCCTAAAACCCTCATGAAATGCAAATTCGAGCACAAAATTTTGTAAACCCTAATCCTGGTCAGAAAAATGTACTACACAGTGCAAAAACACCGAGAAGGGGGATGTGAGAAGGACTAATCGAAGGATTCAGAGCTGGCAAAGTCCTGTATCTGTTGGCGAACGACATCCTAAAATACTTATTGAACAACAAAGCCCACGAAACATGCCTAAAAGCCTTGTCAAATGCAAATTAATCACAAAATCTATGCAAACCCTAAATCCTAGTCAGATGAATATATTTTAAGTTGCAAAGCAACACAGAGAGAGATGTAAGGAAGATTACTCAAAGGAACGAGTGCTGGCAAAATCCTGAATCTGCTGACGTACGACGTCGATCCCTCTGTCGTCAGATGCATTGAGCTCAAGGATCATTTTATGGTACTGTGCCCCGTAGAGTTTCCGTGCAACGGCTAGTATTGTGGAAGTTTTACCAGTCCCGGGCGGCCCGTATAGGAGCAGATGCGGTAACCTGTTCTCGTTCGTTAGCCGATCAACTGCCAAAAAAGCTCGAAATAAGAATTCAATACAAAAATGAGTAATAATACAATGATTGCGGGACTTACTGGTGTCGACGATGTCGCGATGGGCGGCGACTTCGGCGAGGGATTGGGGACGGTACTTTTCCACCCAGGGCGATTTGGTGTCGACTGCCTTGCTTTTGACGTTGTGGAGGAGAGCGGGAGGAGAAAGAGGTCCGTCGATGTCCATGATTGATGATACTTCTTCGGTCGACATCGCAATCCACTGCAGAGGCAGATCGCTGCGTTCTACCGTTGTGCTTGTAGAAATGGCGCCAAAAGTCTGCACGACTTCGAGGGGAAAACGGCGGGGAGGGGAAGAAACGGCGAATGGGTATAATGGGCCGAGAAGCATGTGGTGGTTGCAAATTTGGACTGGGTCACCTTAGTGGCCTCTTAAGTGAAAGGTGACGCCTCTCTCTCTCTCACTCCAAACCGTTAGATTATTCATCCGATCGAATATTTTCAATTCACTATTTAATTCAATTTTAAATTTCAAACCGTTGGATCATTGATCGGACGGATGACGGTGATCTGATTAAATGTTTTATTCCCCGATGTATTCAATTTTATTTCTCATCAATTTCGATCGATGAAAGTAGGCCTTTTTCAAGAATCGAGGGGCATCTCTCTCTTCCTCAGTCTCTTTCTCCTCCCCTCCCCTCTGTATCTCTCTCTATTTTTTATTTATCATTTAATTTGCTCAATATTCCAAACCATTGGATCTTTGATCCGACAGCTCATGAAGCTCCAATTAAATATTTTTTATTCATCAATATTTTCAAATTTTAAACGACTTTTTTGATCAATGTAGATCAATTAAATTCGGGCAATGTGTAAATTGTTGGGCGATTTTGAAAAATAGAGGATCAATCAATTGAGCAAAAGATCGATTCTATTTGCCGATCTCCCTCTCCCCCATCCCTGTCCTTTCTCAACTCTCTTTCTCCATTTCTAGGAAACTTTGAGAGAAAATACCAAACCAACCAGAACATGATGTTGATAGAGAAAGGACTTCTTAAACCTTGAATGATTATGCTGAGAGCAGTTTACAACCACAGTAAGCACTTATCTAGATGGAGAGGTAAAAATAAACATAAGAAGAAAGAGAAATACTTGAAGATGGATGAGAAGAGATAGAAATTGATAAGTACAGATTGAGAGAAATATAGATATGCACAGAGATAAATATAGAGATAAGATAGATAAGGTGATCTTGATATTTATATATAGAGAGAGAGATAGATAGAGAGAGAGAGAGAGCCCGAGAGAAATGGAGGAAGAAGAATGACAAATAGAGAGAAAGAAAGAAAGACATAAGTAGAGAGAGGAGTGAACTAGGCAGAAATGGGCCTGCGGGCATAGCTGAGGGCCATGATGAAGTCCTCAGCTGAGGCGGTGACAGGTGTAGGTGAGCGCTGCAACCATAACCCTGCCAGCTCCCACATTGCCAGCCCGGGCGAGATGCTCTCTCCTCGGCACTTTATCTCCACCTGTCCACCGTTGATAGACCCCACTTAGTCAACCAACCAAAACTAAAAGTCAATGCGGAACATCCTCATTAAGTTCACCCTAGAAGCCTATTTTCAAAACTCCAGTTGGAAGAAAAATAAAAGAAAATTAACATTTTTTTCTCCAACTGTCCACAGTTGACCAACCCAATTGCTCAACTCCATGACAAAAAGATAATGATTTGAGATATAAGAAAATTGTGAAGAGAGAAAGGGGGAGAGCGAGGGAGAGACAGAGAGACAGAGAGAGAGATGATGTAATATACACTCCTTAATCACTTGTCTGTAATGGAGGGTTATATCAGTTTATAGAAGAAGGGTAGACGAAGAGAGGAATATGAAGAAACAAAGACATGTGGGGAGACGAGGAGATGAGGAGGTGAGGAGACAAAAATAGATGGCCCCATTGGATGGGCCTAGAGTATGGGCCAAGTGGGTTGGCCCCCAAATGGGTCATCCTAAAAAATAACCTAAATCGGTTAACACCAGAACAAGAATTCCAAATCGCATGACAAAAAGGAAAAAATCAAGATGTCTTTTCCACCTACCCTCCTCCGTTGACCCACCCATTTCCATAGGGATTAGATGGTGTCACGAAGAATAAGAACAAATATGTTTCTTTCTTCAACTCCTGACAGTCAACTCACTAACAACATCAATCAGTATCTAAAGATACCAATGAAGATCCCCATTATAACCATGAGAACAAATCCAAATTTCCAACCCCATTGGAAAAATAAAGAGAAAAAGATTCTTTTTCCCCTCAGCAGTTGACCAACGCACTTTCTAAAACAAATTAACAGAAACCAAGAGAATAATCCTTTTACTAGACTCCCAGAAGGGTTTCTATTACAGAGTCAACTCCCTGACTTTGTGATAAAAAACAGAAGAAAAATTCTGAAACCCCAGACGTAAGAAAAAAATAGATGTTATCCTCTCTCCAAAGTTGACCCAATTACTTCCTAAGTCAGCTTAACTTGATCAAATGCGAATTCCGTGAAAGACAAGAAAATCCACAGTTGGGTGATGCATTTGTATGTCAACTCAAAACACCAAAAAATCAGTGCTTTGAACGGCATCTTTTTCATAAGAACTCCAGAAGAAGAAAACAATTCCTCACATGTCAGAAAAATATTAAAAAATCAAAAATTTTCCTTTGGTCTATAGTTGATCAACGAACTTCCTGAGTCAACTCAAAAGAAAAAGTCAATGCCATTGTCATTAAGCAAATCCTTATGATTAGAAATCCAAATCCCTAAATATATCGGTACTATGGTACAAGTAAAAATACGATTTTTTTACCATGCCACTGTTCACCAATATATTACTTCTTCAACTCAATAACAGCGAAACTCATCTCCCGGACGGATAAGATATGAACATCTTCCTTTGTCCAATGTCCAATGGATGTTTTTTTTTATTTGAAAATTTAGAAATCAACTGATCAGTAAGATGATGACCAGTTAGATATTCATATTTTTTGTGAGAGGAAACATAAGCCATCCTGATTTAATTAGTACGACTCATTGAAGCCCCAGATACCTTTTTAATATGAAAGATAGTACAGTTAATTCTTTTTGGAAATAACTTTGGCATAATATGATGCAGTAAAACTATCTCTCTCTCTCTATGTAGGAGGAAGACAGGAACCTCTGACCTCTCCCTATAAGACAGAAGAAAAAAAATTTTACACTAATCCATGAAGAAGAATGAAGGACGAGATGCCCCATTATTCTCTCACTTACGAGCAAAAAAGTTACAACAGTTTTTTTTTTAAAAAAGAAAAAGGTTACAATAGTGATCTCCATTCTCTCCATTAGTGAATACTTATCACCGAATTTTATGAATTGTTTTTATAACAGCCATCTCATCACGATAATATGTTTACTTCCAAAGAATATGTCTTGCGAAAAACAAGAATTTTGGTTTTTTCAATAATCAGATAAAGAAAAATTAGCATCCATATACAAAATTAAATCAACGGCATTATAAAAATTTAAATAAAAATATTTCACCTCTGCTTCATTGCCAAGATCAAGCTTCTTCGCCAGGTACTTTTGGATGAATAAAACGGGTAGATTACAATCCCTGTTTTTAAAGATCAATGACAGGCACAAAACTTTTAAAATTTCTTTAATTAATCAAACATCAAATATTCCAAGCCTCAATAAATAAATCATGTTCATAAGATAATCCAACTTAAGCATATCTTACTTCACTCGCACATAAGAAGCAGATATCTGAGGCAACCTGGCATGCTCCTCCCTGCCACGTAATTATACAATTTAAAAAATAGAATTTAATAAATGAACCCATTTCTCACATTTAAAAGAATATAAACATATTAAATAATTTAACTGATCTGTGGCTGCAGTCAAGGAGAACCAAATTGGACTTGTTCCCATCTCATGTTTCACGCAGCTTGATTCAGCTAATGCCTTTGACCTTCTCCTACGTCGTCGAGCTTTCACCGGAGCTGGACTTTCAGCCTCCTTCACTTCCTCTCTCTGAAAGTCAACATTTTGACCAGATGATTGACCATTGACTTTGACAGACTTTGATCTACTCGCCGCTTCAACAAGACAGTTCAATGGTTTCCAAATCTCAGACTTCCCGGTGGTTTCCACATCTTTGATTGGTCCACAGTTCAAAGGCTCCGCATTCAGAGCATTCTGAAGAAAGATCAAACATTTATGTTTTAGGGTTTATGGTTTCAAGAATTCTAAGATAGAAAACAAAGAAGAATAAAAGTATATACCTGCCTACTACTCTGTGCCATGCCTTCTACCACATTCGGTTTCTCTTCATGGGCCTCTTCTTTTCGTCTGACATTTTGCTTTGTCCTACGCCCAGTTGATGAAGTCACTACACGGGGCCCAGTTGCTGCCAATGAGGTAAGGGATCTCTCTTTTCTTCGTATTGGGAAGATGATGGAAGGAGAGACTTCAGGGGCGACAACTTTTCTTCTCTTTAGGGGGAACAGTTTTGCTCTCACATCTTGAATATTGTGATCTGGCCTGCATTTCAGCATTATTGGATGAGACAACTATTAAAACCATAATTTCATCTGAAGCGCCACAGGATTAGGGTTTTCAAGGGCGGTAAAATTTTCACCTGAGCCTCTCAATGGGGGAACAGCCAAGATTGATCTTGCAAATCGGGCAGCAATCACCTTCTTCATCTGTTAATTTCTGGGTAATGCATTTCTGACAAACTGATTGCCATTGAAACATCAGAGAAGATTTTTAAAAAAATAATAAAAAAAAGGAGCAAGAAATCGAGAAACTGTTACAATGGATGAAAAAAACGAATATAGACAAAGAACAAGTGTCCGGAGAGTACAAAAATGATCACATGTGGAGAAATGATCCCTGATAATCTGGCTCACAATTGAGTTCAACATTCCAAGATGAAGCCTATTAGCGTCATTTCAACAAATCCAATGATTCCACGAGTGATAAAACATAGTAATCATCTACTACACTGCGACTCCTTTATCAAACTTCCCAGCATCTCCTTGAACTCAAAACGACAGGATGAAAACTCTAACATACTACTTGCAATCGTCAAATTTCAACAAAAACAACAACAACAGGAAATCTCTTCACACGTGGTGCATCATACAGCTGACATGCAAACTCAATCTTCTACAGTGAAACATATATAGTCAGAATACAACAGACCAAGCAGTCCACGTAATCGATAAATCACAAACTTCATTACGATTCATAGATTGATAAACATAAAACTAGGAGAAATAGTCCACGTAATCAATAATCTCATTTGTGGACGATAGAAGTGCATAAAAATAACAAACTACATTATGATTCGTAGATTGCATTTCCGGCATCTACTTGAAATCATAACACTGGAATCGTAGAATTCCAATGCTAACAAGACGAAGAAAGCTACAGACTCTGACAAATCCAACAATCCACCGACTAAAAAACGGCCCACAAATCATGAGCGGCATTACGATTACAAGATAAACATCAAAATCAGGACAGAGAATGAGATTGATGAATCGTTTCCTCGAATTAGGAATCAAAACCGAAATACAAACCTTGCATGACACATCATGTGCATGAGCACGAGACATAAATACTCCAATGAGATCGAATTTCCCAAGAACAGTAGTAATGATCGATATAATCACAAAATAATAGGTTAATAGGAGGCTCACAAGTATGGAGGCACTCGGAAATGGTGGTGGCGTCGCGGAAGAGCTTGTGGCAGAGAGGACACGTCATGCATGCGGCGAGAACCTCTCTCTTCACCCTCACCGATCCCGCCGCCGGCTTCTCCTCTTCCTCCTCCATTCTCGGAAACTCTTTCCCTCTACCTCTCCCTCTTCTCCTTCCTCGTAACCGCCGCTCACTCTGCATGCAAACGCCGCGCCTTCTCCTGCATTGATTGAGGGAAATAGACAGACAAAGAGGGAGAGACAGAGTAGCGGCGCACGTAGAGATCGTTAGAGAGAGAGATCTGATCTGCTGGAGAGGAGGGCAACGGGGCTTGGAAAAATGGACGAGGAAGAGGGACGTGGGATGTGCGACGAAGGTGGGGCCGTTCGGCGGCGGTGGCGGTTTTCTTATAGGTACCGCGAGTCAGTTGACCGATTCCAGTTGGGGATAGACCGGGAGAGACCTGCGAGAAACTAAAGACAAATGATGAAGATATATATATATATATATATATATATATATATTACAGAGAGAGTGAGTGAGATCAATGGAGAGATTACTCGATCATGAGAGAGAGGAGAAAACCCTACAAAACCCTCTGACTCAAATATGGAAGACAATGAAAGGAACTAAACCTTTGTAGTAGATGAAGCTCGAGCTCTGTTCTATGGTTTGTTGGTGGGGATATCAGGTCTTTCAATGGTGGGGCTACGGTGCTCCTCCCTAGAATTCCCCAAGGGTCAAAAAAACCTTGACCCTATCAGAATGGGGAATGAGGAAATTCCAACAATCTTGATCATGTTTGCATTCTACGTGGAGTTGACTAGGTTCAATCTTCAAATGTTTATCCTATCTTACATGGTGTGCATCATGCAAGGAAGAGATGGTCTCACCATACAAGGCGTCTTTTGAGTACATATCTTCATGGGATGGAAGTATGCAATGGAGTTGTCTTGTCTCCCATCATGGGATGGAAGTATGCAAGGTGTCTTGTTGATGGTGTTAGGCCTTTTTCCAAAAATGTATAATCATGGCACAAAAGCACACAGACTTGATGAGTGGTGTATCGTGCCAGCTATATGAAGCACATTTATGATGCATATCTCATAAATGCATATCTCATACATTTATGATGCATGTTATTGTGCTTTGTTTGCATTTTCATGAATTCTGTGTTATTTCTCTTAAATTCTCAAAATGCATTGTTTAAAGGCTAATTTTGTGCAAATCGACACATTTAGATTTTCAAAGACAAAATTTCAAGTTTAGCCATAGTTTATTAATATTTTTATTTTTTAATATTTTTATGAATATAATTATGAATAGTAAAGGTAATAATAAGATATTTTATTTTAAGTCAATTTTGAAATTGATCGTTTGACTTCTCTAAGTGACCATAAATGATTTTATGCATAAATATTTTATTCTCTTTTTATTTCTTAAATTAAATGGCATAAAACTATAGATAAAATTTGAGTGAAGTATTTTTATTTACTTCAAGTCACGCGGAATGCTTTGGAGCATTGAATCTAGGGAAGGGGGCTATTTCATCTTTGCCCTCCATCTTCACATAAGGGGGTCTCGGGTATGTTGCAGCATAATTCAAAGCATTTATTGATTTTAGTGTGCGATGAAATCCAAGGTATTGATTAAGGCAGTTATAATGGCTAGAATTAAATGGCTTTCAACTTCTAAAGGAGACAATGTGGCATCATCTAAGCTGTCCCATTTACCATAAAAATTTTCCTATTAAGAGGTGACATGGGGATATATATATATGGCCCTCCACATCTAAGGAGATAATTGGATTACCACACATAATTTCCCTTATACACTCTCTTTCTTCACAAAAAGTATATTTTGAAAGAAATCTTATACACTCTCTTTTGGATAGCTTTTTCCTTATAAATCTTTGATCAATTTGTGTTCTTATCTCATTTCCACATCTATTGATACCAATTTATCAAGATTTTAATGAAAATTTTGGGATAATTTTTCACGTGAACTTCAAATTTCCACTTTAAAAGGGCATAATGAAAAGCCCTTGACCAAGCAATCAACTCAAATTTTGGGGGTGCTAGGTTTTTTTTTCCCCAAACTTTTTTTATTTAGCATTAGATTTTTTATCTTAATGGTAGATTACTAGAACTTCATCCCTCTTGATCACAAGAAGTTTTCTCTTTTAACTTTTTCTATTTGATTTCTCCTTTGATTTAACTCCAATTGCATAATTTTGGATTCATTCAAATGATCTTTAATTATCTTCATAATTATATTGTTTACCCTTAAATTCTCCCCCCATTCATTGTTCAATTAAATTGAATTCTAAAATATATCAAATTCAAATGTAATTCTACTTGGATTTCAACCCATAGTCTTTGTTTGTGCTAACATTAGTCATCAATAAGTGATTTTGGAACTTTTTTTACCTATGATTGTTTGGTTTTACAATCACATGAAATTCGTTTGTCATCATCGGTGCCATTTGGTTTATGGTGTTTCAAATTTTAGGACAACGACTTGGTGTACTAACTGAATTGTCTCTCATCTAATGATATAATGCCTAGAATGGTAAGGGATTGATGGATATTATGTGGCCTATAAGTCAGTCACACTTTCATGTATATCATTTATGTTCATTGAAATGAAATTGATTCATTGTCATTCTTGTGTGATGTTTGTAATGAAGTCCATGAGCATATGCAATGAGTAAATGAATCAAGATGAGATCATAATACAATGATCACTAGTCTATAAACATATGTTCTAAACATTTCTATTCATGGGATATTCGATAAGGAATCAAATTATCAAGAAAGAATATCACTATATAATCTAACTCATACGATGAGCATGGTTGATCATATAGCCATCAATGTAGAGACACTAAGGATATATAGTAGGTGTTCTTTGGATAAGGAGTTCATTGAATTGATCCGTATGAATCCCTGAATGGTATTATACCTAACTATCAATCAGATTTATTAATGCTAGGGTTGTGTATGTGGTCCTTTGACTTGAGACACAAAAGAAATCTTGTGAATGGATGACCGTGATATGATTATGACTTACGAATCCCTAGCCACGAGATCTCTTAAATGTCATACATTTGATATGACATGAAGTCCTCGAAGATTATTGTGTGGTCAAGATGGGATCATACACCCTCAATATTTGAGGAGATTAACTCAAATATTGTGTACATGTTGAAGTCTTCTTTCCAAAAATAATAATTTCCTCAATTGCTCATCTCAATTCATTTCCCAATTTGATAAAATTTTGAATACATCTCGAAAAAATCCTAATTCTGTATGGATTTAACCTTTACTCACCATTATACTAATCAATTCATGATTAAATTGTCAAATTATTTATGTTGGAAGTTGGTTTGATGCATGTACATATGTTTTCAATGATCACATGAATTCATTTCATTATAGTTTCTGATGATTTCTTACATGCATTAGTACCAACTTGACCACCAATTAGAAGTTGACATTTAGCCATACACTAAGTCATTTATGAATCTCGTGCAGACAAAGGACTATACATGTATGGTAACTGATGATGGTAAGTGACAAAACAAATTCATGTGATCATTGAGAACACATGTACACGCGTTAAAACAATTTTTAAACTCACCAATTTCAAGCTTTAACGATGAGTTAGTTAGTACAATGGGGAATAAGGGTCGAATCTATAGAGAATTAGGGAATTTCCTGAGATATATTTGAACAAATTGGATAATAAATTGAGATGAGAAATTTGAGAAATTAATATTTTTAAAAATAAGACTCCAAGAAAAATCCACAAAATTAAAAATCACTCAATTTAGATTAGTATTCGCAAAGAAATCAATGAGAAAAATTAAGAGAGAAATTTCGATCGGGAAGAGAGAGAAATAGACCAAAATTTATAGAATAAAACTAATTTATGTATCAAAATTAAAATATACTGTTATAGGACAAAATATTATGAAGTAAACACATGATCTAACGTGAAAACACACTCGAAATAATCCAATTAATCATGGGATAAAGGCTATTCATTTCGTATTTTCAAAAATAAAAATTTGACATTCAATGACAACTTAAAATTTATACATGATTATTAATAAAATTTAAGGCATTAAATATTATATTTGTATGCATTTTATCATATTTTGAGTGTATTTCTATCATTTTATGTAATTTTAGGTTATGATCTAAAAATATATCATTTTATGAATAATTATGCATAACTGAATAATTTACTGTTAATCCTATTTATATTTGAGATCATAATTATGTTTTCATTATTAAATGATAAGAGAAAATATTTTTTATTTACACTCATATATTTTTCTAAATTTATTTTCTAAGAAGAATGAGTGTCTTTTTGAAATTAAAATTAATTCTCTTGTTATTTAAATATTTTGACTTTTTATAATGATAGATAATTTAATTTATGATCCAAAAAAAATTTAGATTAATTTAGAGTTAGATTTTTAAATTTATGAATTTTCTAATTTTTAGGACTTTTCTAGAATTTTTTTAAATTTAGTTAAAGCTATTTTTTATTTTTAAAAGAATTCAAAGAGTAAAAAAATGTTTTATATTTTGCGAGCTAATGTGGCAGGACGTTGCCACGTGGGGACACGTGTACATGCCCCGTGGCAGCGTGAGTGTGTGACAGGTGTGCGCATGTGTGTGTGTGTGCGTGCGTGTGTGGGCACGTGTGCGCGTGAGAGTGATTAATGGGTTAGACCATCTTTAACGGATTTACGCTAACCCATTAAATTCTCATATGCTATATATGCAATTAAACATTATAATTTATTCCATATGGTACTATTTGTGTTTGTTTTTATTTACAAGTGACATGGTGCAACGAGAGACGTCCGATCACACGGTTTAATCACGATCATCCAATGTCACTTACTCGCAAGGGTACATGGCGACATCTGATTAGGTGACGATTCGATTTAAAGTGATTTAGTCTTAGACGTAGATTGAGGAGTTATAACAGTTGAGATTAAATTCGCCCGATGGACTCATGGATACATCGCAATAGTCCGATGAAGATCGAACAGACAACATCAAACGACACTTCTTCTTCACGTGCAACGTGGCACACTGTGGATGCTCCATCATGGATCAAACGGACGTGACTTAAAGATGTCGATTCAAGAATTGTCGTTTAATCTCAGATATTGATCAAATCAAATCAACGCATCCAACGGTCGTGCCCAAGTTTACTTATAAAATTGAAATGTTCTTCGACTAAAAACTTGTTCTTGGATTTTCGAGCAAATCAAACTGTTTAGACACCACAATCTGAGAATCATTTGATTTCTACTACTTCTATACTAATTTTTGCATTCTAGGAGTGTTTGAAATCAAGAATTGGTTAAGAGAATCAGAAGAAATCACATCTTGAATGTCGAACTTTGTTTTTGAAATTGCAGAATGAAAAGCCTTGAATCCGGCAATTAATTGGACTATTTCGAGCGTGACTTTGGATAAGATTTTATGTTTTCATCCTAATTCATCTTCCTTTAGCATTAGATTTACATTTTGAATCGTAGATTAGTTTAATTTTAGATTTAATTTTGGTTTTCATCTATTTTCGTGATCGAATTTCTTTCTCAATTTCAAATCTCGATTTCACTACGAATTCTAATCCAAATTCAATGATTTTTTATTCTGTAGATTTGTATTAGAGTTAGCTTTTTTAATATACTAAAAATCCCTAATTTCTCACCTCAATTCATCGTCTGATTTGATTGAATTTTAAAGACATCTCAAAATTTCCCTTATTTCTATGTGGATTTGACTCTTATTCATCACTATACTATTTAATTAGTGATTTAATCTTCAAATTGGTGAGTTTGGAACTTGTTTTGACATGAGATTGTGTATTCAACGAATGCACAAAATCATTTCGTCATTCAAGCGGCGAATTCCTTCTATTCTCTTGATAAAATCTTGATTTCAAACACTCGTCAGACGCATAAATGAGTCTAGAAGAGGAAGAAATTAAGATATTCAAGGACGGAAATGTCAAAATTTTTTGATTAATTGAAACATCCAATAATATATTTTCCATCGAAGAGAGAGAGTATAAATAGAGGAAATTTGGGTGTGATTGTTCGATCATCTAGTCATCTTCGATCAATAGCTAAGATCAATCTTAGGGAGGCGAATCATCATTCCTATATCGTGGCTGTCATATTTGCAATGGAGTGGCTCGATGATGTCACGTCTCCATGTAAAGTTTGATCATCATTGAATCGTGTCCATTAGATCTTCGATGAACAATGTGGATCACGCCATGTATCTTAGGGGAGTCCATCAAGTGCATTAAATCTGGGTCATTATAACTCCCCAGATGAACGACTATGATCGCTTGATTTGTAAAAAATAAATTGTTTTCAAATCACATCGCGCCACGTACCCACTCCCTTCACTTAAGTTAAAATGAAGGGTTAAGATTAGATCCATCGCAATGCTCTGATCGAATGCTTTTAATCATGCCAAATCATCTAAAAAGAAGCATAGTCCCACATAGCAAAAAAAACAAAAATTTGTGTCTACAAAAAGTGGCAGACTATGCGGTTAAATTAAGCCCACTATAGATACTTAAATCACTAATAACATGCTTAATTATGCACCACGTATGTGCCACACGCGTGTGACAAGACGGGACCGCAAAGTCATTGATTTCACACAGTCTCGTGTCAAAAATATTTCCAAACTTACCAATTTGATGAAAATGTAGCGAATTGAAGGGAATAATGGTAAATAAGAGTCAAATCCACAGGGAAATAAGGAAATTCTTGATGTATTCTCCAAAATTGATCAAATTGGACGATAAATTGATGATTGAAATTGGTAAAAATGATAAATTATGAAAGAGAACTTCAAATCGATTCCACGGAATCAAGAATCATCAAATTTGGACTTGATTTCGTGGAGAAATTGAAGATCGAAGTGGAGAGACAATTTCGGATGAAGAAATCACAATTTTAACGAAAATTAACCAAAATTAAACCTTAAATCCTAATCTAAATTGAAATTAAACATGATAGGAAGGTGGATAATGAAAAACCGCTTCCTCTAATCCCAATTAGTGATCAAAGTTGCTGTGATTAAACCGCTTAATCGCAAAGAACACGAAGAACGCGAAGATGAGATTCAAGCGCCGATTTCTCCAAATCTATCCCACCAAATCTTGATTTCAAAGGCTCCAAAGGTGCGGAATTGAGAATAGAACACGATGAGATCAAGAGAAACGAGAGAGGAGATATCTAGATAGATCAATTTCTTGATTTCCAACTCGAATGCTTTAGAACATCGAAGAACATCTTGTTTTACAGTACATTTGGGCGTAACCGTCCTATCAAAACGATCGACGGTTACGATGAAACGGTCCACGATGGACGGTTTCGAAAACATCATGGTCATTGGATCTCGATCAACGGTCTGGATGCGCTCTGATGAAATGCGTTATAAAACGCTATGATTTGCGCCCCTTGGATCGCGATCGGACGGTCGCGATGCACTCCTCGAACGTTTCGTCTCAGCCATTATAATCCATTTAATTCAAGCACGTGCCTTGATCATCTCCGGTGGACCGCAGGTACATCCGATCGACGTGCGACGATTGATCTGTCGTTCGATCCAAGGCCTCAGCTTCCGTCACATCGCTGCGTAGGCGCCGCATGGGCCCACGTGGCGCTGCCACGTGGCCTTGAGTGCCACATCGCATCCACGTGTCCCTCGCGCGGAATTAACCCGCTTTTTCCCTTTATTTTATTTATTTTAATCGTTTAAAAATCGAAAATAAAATTAGAAAAATCTGAAAAAAATCCCTAAAAATAGAAAATTCATAACTTTTAATATATAACTCCAAATTAATCCAAATTTCTGTCATTTGATCCGAAATTTAATTATCTATCATTCTAAAAGATAAAAATTGATAAATAATGAGAGCTTTAATTTTCATTTCAAAAATACATTTATATTTTTAAGGATTTTAACTTAGAAAAATACAAATAAATGTTTATAAAACATTTTCTCTCATTATTTTAACTTTAAAACCTCTATAATCTCAAGTAAAGATGGTTTATTAATTATTTATCTTTTAAATCATCATATTTAACCCTAATTTAAAGTATTTTTTAGATTATAATGACTTTTTCATAGAATGATAGAAAAATACACATAAGTATGATAAAATGCATGTAAATGAAACCATTTATACATTAATATGCATCAAAAATCATGTTTTATTATGTTAATTTAGCATGTTATCAGTGCGCCACATGGCATGCGCACATGCTGCCACGTGATGACACTCAAGCGAAGGCCATCTCAGCTGCCACTTAAAAACCTATTTTTAATAGGTTTTTTGCTAGAAAAAATAGAAAATTAGAAAATTGGAAAATTTCTAGAAAAATCCCTAAAAATTAGAAAATTTATAACTTTCAAAATATAATTACTTTTTAAACTTTTTTTTTGCTTGATCAAAAATTAAATATCTATTATTCTAAAATTTTAAAATTAAGAAATAACACGAGAATAAATTTTTATCTCAAAAATACACTCATGTTCTTTGATAGATACAACTTTAAAAAATAAATGAGTGCATTTAAAAATGTTTTTTTCTCATTATTTTATATTTAAAACTCAATTATAATATCAAATTTAAAATGAGAATAATCTATTCTAAAATATCATTTTGAGTTATGCATGATTATCCCTAAAAATAGTGCATGTTGAGATTATAACTTGTCTTCCTCTTATGAAGAGTGAACTTTCAAAGGGATTTCCTATCTTTGAGATGCAACATGATGAGGCAGCTGAAGGAATAAAAAGACAACTACAACTAAAGGAATGACGTAGTTAAAGGGGAAAAAAATGCATATAAACAAAATGGCTTTTACAGCAAATATGGATACCACTTATGATAAATATGCTCCCAAATGATGTGGGTGATGATGGATGCTAGGGATGAATGAAAGTGGTAGAGATTGGATGAAATAAGACAAGGCATTCCCCCTAACTTATTCTCCTTCTTTCACTTTCTTCTTATTCCTCTTTTTTTTCTTTTTCCTCTTCCTTTTTCCTCTTTCTTCTTTCTTCTTCTTTTTTATTATTATTATATTTTATTTTTTCTATTTCACTTTTTAAAAAATTTCTATTTACATGCATTAAGATTTTAAAAGAATTTACATGGAATGAGGATATGAAGGAATCTTTTGTTTTTAAATAGAGTATGCAAAAAATTTGAAGCGAAATGTGAAGAGATATATACATGTGAGGGGAATATGAAAGAGATGGGATAGATGTGCGGAGTCATATGGGAGTATAATTATCATGAGTGAATCTAAAAATGGGTGTAAACTAATTAACTGAAAAGATAAAAATGGAATGAAATGCATAAAGATACAAAGATAGTGAAGGATATTATGTGGCCTATAAGCCAATCACACTTCCATGTATCTTGTTTATGTTCATTGAAATGAAATTTATTCATTGTCATTCTTGTGTGATGTTTGCAATGAAGTCCATGAGCATGTGCAATGACTAAGTGAATTATGGTGAGATCATAATATAGTCATCACTAGTCTTTAAACATATGTTCTAAACATTACTATTCGTCTGATATTCGAGAAGGACATCGAATTATCCGGAAAGAATAACACTATCTAATCCATCTCATATGATGAGTATGGCCGATCCTATAGCCATCAGTGTGGAGACACTAAGGATAGATAGTCGGTGCTCTTTGGAGAAAGAGTTCACTGAATTGATCCGTATGAATCCCTGAATGGTATTATACCTAACTATCAATCAGGTTGATTCATGTCATGATTGTGTATGTGGTCCTTTGACTTGAGACACCAAAGACATCTTGTGGATGGATGATCGTGTTATGATTATGACTTACGAATCCCTAGTCACGGGATATCTAAAATGTCATATATTGGATACGACATGAAGTTCACGAAGATGATTGTGTGGTCAAGATGGGATCATCCACCCTCGGTATTTGAGGAGATTGACTCAAAGGAATGAGATGCGATGAAATCCTTGGCCAAGGTAGTAGAAATATCAAATAAAGAGTTCTCGATGATTTCTACACGCATCAGTACAAACTTAAGTGATCGATTAGGGTTTGACAGGTTACCATACCCTAAGTCATTCATGAGTCTAATGTGGATGAAGGATTATACATACATGGTAATCAATGATGGGAAGGTCCCATAAGTGAGTTCTTACATACTCAATATCTCCTAGAGTACGTGGTGTAGCTTGGCACCCAACGGGCTGGCAACTCAACCTATCGATTGGGTTAAATCGATCCTTGATTAATTAATCTATATGTGGATGTGGATAATTAATTAAGGTTTACCAATAAGGTATTATTTGGTCTATAGAGTTATTAACTAGTGAGATATATGGACCTAGAGGGTCACACACATAAGGTTTATGGATGACAGTGGATATAGACATAATTATGAGGATTTTTATGAAAAAAACCTCATACCAAATGTCTATGAATAGGGGGAGGACGACCACAACTAAAGGTGCCCATGCAAGCCTTGTGGGAATTCTCTCCTTTCTTCTCTTTCTCTCTTGGTGAAGAGCTTTGAAGAGGAGATCCAACCATCCGGAGACCGTGTGGATACCGCTAGAGGCTAGCACTTGAATAGCTCCAAGAACTCCTTCAAGGAATCCATGTAAGTATGTTTTCTTATTCATACTAGATGATAGGATCATCTGTTCTTGGTGGCTTGGTATTTTGAATGTCTGATTCAATGTTTTCCGCTACATTTGATGTTTTGATCAAAATTTTGGAAAGTTATCGACCTAAGATCCCATCAGATAGGTATACCAAAAATTATGGCTCATTGCACTCTTTTAAGGGAAATTTTGGAAGCGAGGGCTTCTCACATAAGTAGGGTCAGCTAATGTAAGGTAGGGGATAAGAATTTTAGCTCAAAAATTATCTAAAAATCTCTCTATTTCAATCTCATAGTACTTCAACCCTATGGTTACTCGTTTTTCCTCTATGTATGTTGGATACCCAACCCCAAAGAATTCAACCACTAAAAATAATGTCATGATTTATCTAAATCTCTTGGATTTATTACTCAAAAATATAATCACATAGGCAACAACGCCCTCACTTCTACATCTCTATTTCATAGGATCTCAATTGAAATGACTTTCAAAGGTGGGGTAGAGTGGCAAAAATTTAGAAATAGGAGTTTTTGAAATATTTAGAATTTTCAATAATTTTCAGAAATTGTTGAGTTTTTCTAAGTCCCTATCCCTCTACTTCAACTCTTCATCGCCCTCAATAAAATCAACATGCTCATGAAAAATATGACAAGAATATCATGCATGACATGTAGAGGATAACAAATGTGGTGAGAAGAAAGGGTTAGAAAAACTCATTTAGGCGTTTCATGCTTGTTCACGAGATTTTCTTGCTCACGCCCCTCTACACAATGTAGTCTCTCCTTTGACGGCTGCCAAAAATAAGAACAAAAACACAAAAATCAAAGAAAAAGTATGTGAGGATAATCTTGGGATGCCTCCCTAGAAGTCCTAAGTTTATTGTCTTCGGTGAGATGAAAGACTCGATGAAGCTCATGAAGCCCGAGGGGGTAAGGGTGATGTCTATGTCACATCTTCGGGTGCCTAGAGAATATAAATATTCATCTTATCTGATGGTGTGAGTGGTGATAACATGCAATCTTAACATGATAAAACATGATTATTAATGCAATTTAAGGCATAAAACATTACATTTATGTGCATGTTATCATACTTTGAGTGCATTTCTATCATTTCATGCAAAATTTATGTTATAATCTCAAAATACACTAAATTAGGGTTAATTATGATAAATTAAGGATAAATGATTTTATAACCTATCTTTACTTGAGATTATAAGTGGTTTTTAAAGTTAAATAATAAGAGAAATTATTTTTTTATAAACATTCATTTAAATTTCTAAACTTAAAAATCTTAAGGAAATGAGTGTATTTTTGAAATATAAATTAAATCTCTTGTTATTCAAATATTTTGAATTTTTAGAATGATAGATAATTAAATTTCAGATCAAATGAAAGAAATTTGGATTAATTTGGAGTTTGTATTTTAAAAGATATGATTTTTACAATTTTTAGGGATTTTTCCTTATTTTTTGATTTAATTTCTATTTAAAAAATATTTAAAATAAATAACAAAAAAAGCAAAAAGCGCGCGGGTCCCACGCGGGTGCGACGTGGCACGCAAGGCCACGTGGCAGAGCCACGCGGACCCGCGCAGCGTGCCTACGTGGCGCGTTTATATTTATAGTATATTTTATTTAATATATATAAAAGAGGTCTTTAGCCTGCCCTATATGGGGAGGGTTATTACCCCTCTAAACCGTCGGGTGTTATAAACCCGACGGTTTCGTAAATGAATTCCCTGTGGGACTATGTCCCACACAGTCTTTTGATGCGCAGGTGACGTGGCGCGATGACAGGCGTTGGATCTCGTGGACGGACGATCGATAGGCATCAATCGCGTGGAGCGCGAACCACCCAATCTGATCAAAGCACGTGCGCGAATTCAAAGAGTTATAACGGTCAGATCTCCTGCGACGTGGCGGCATCACACGCGTCGATCACGTGGTGTGTGGACCACCGATCACGATCAAAGACACGTGTGCATTAATAAGGAGTTATGACGGTCACGATTTAACGCGCCGAAACGCATCATGACCGTCGGATCGCGATCTGACGAGCCGTTTTTTATGCGTTTTAAACGCATATCATTCGATCAATCTAGAGCGTCCAAAGAAGATCTGATGGCCACGACTTATTCTTACCGTTTCGAATTGATGCGTTTAATCTCGGCCGTTGATGCGGATTAAACGCATCAATCGAACGGTTTTCCCCAATTCGTCCTATAAATCGACGAGTTCTTCGTCGTTCTTATGTATTCTTGAGAGATTTGATCTAATTGACCTATCTATACGCATCTTCTCTTGAATCTCTCTCTTGTAATCGCTTCTAGACAAGATTCCGCGTCCACGGAGTGTTTATAAGAGAGATTTCGACGATCGTGCGAGGAGAATTTGAATTCTGATTATCACGTTTGAAATCGCGGAATGAATAGCCATCGATCCGGCGATCAATTGGATCGATTCAATCGTTATTTCAGGTTAGAAATCATGTTTTCTCTCTAATCTATCGTCATGTAACTTTAATTTGTAATTTAGGATCTTAATTTAGCTTAATTTAGAGTTTAATTTCTGTTTATGTTCATCGCGATTCCGAAAATTTCTTCCCACTTCCATCTTTGATTTGTCCGTGATTACAAATCCAAATCGAGCGATTTTTGATTCCACGAATAGATCTTTGAGTTATCTTTCTAAAAACACCATTTTCCCTAATTTCTCACCTCAATTCATCGTCCAATTTGACCAAATTCCAAAATATATCTCGAAAATACCTAAATTCCCTGTGGATTCGACCCTTATTTACCATTGTACCCTTCAATTCTCTCTTAATTCCCTAAATTGGTAAGTTCGGACTTTATTTTTGACACGAGACCGTGTGAAATCGATGACCTCGCGGTCTCGTCTCGTCAAGTGGCTCTAATGCCAAGTAAGGCTTGAGACCATGGCCATTTACCTTAAATTGTTTGTCAGATTTGATGTTGAAAATGAGTACTAATCCGTCCTCAAACAACTCTAGAACCACATATGGATGATCCCATCATGAGCACAACTTCCCTGTAAAGAGTTTAAGGTGAGAATTACAGAGTCAAAACTTATCATTGACTTGAAGGATCTTTCTTCAGATGTGCTTTTCATGAAAGGCCTTGGTCTTCTCTTTGTAGATCTGTGTGTTCTTATATATGCTTCGTGCCTTAGCTCATGTACCTTCTCAAGATGGAGAAGTCTATAATTTCATGTTGTGTCCATAGATAAGTTGAGCTTCTTTATAGCCCAATACGCTCTATGTTCAAGCTCGATCAGAAGGTGACATGATTTCCCAAAAATGAGCAAGAAAGGAGACATCCCAATGGGTGTATGACGAAACGAATTCATGCTGTCTTTGAAAACACACAATTGTGTGTCAAAATAATTACCAAACTCATAATTTTAAGATTTAATCATGAATTGGTTAGTTTAATGATGAATAAGGGTCAAATCTACAAAGATTTAAGTAATTTTTTATGTGTTCTTCAAAATTAGATCAAATCAGATAATAAATTGAGGTGAAAAATTAGATATTTTAGTATGTTTGGAAAAATGACTCCTAGAGGAATCCACATAATAAAAAATTTATTGATTTGGATTAGCATTCGTGAAGAAATCAAGGAGTAAAATCAAGATAGAAAAATTGATCCTAAAGAGAGAGAAAATAGTAAAATTTTATAAAATTCAACTAATCTACTATTCAAAATTGAAATATAATGTTACAAGAAGAAATGTTAGGAAGAAAACATATAATAACACCTAAAATTATGCTCAAAATGATGTAATTTATCACTGGATCATGGCTTTTTATTCTGCATTTTGAAAACAAAAATCTAGTGTTCAAGCGGTGAGTTCTCTCAAATGAAAAACATTTTCTCTTATTATTTTACATTAAAGCTCAATTATAATCTCAAATATAAAATGGGAATAATCTAATCTCGAATACCTATCTTTAATTATTTATGACTATTCCTAAAAATAGTGTATTTTGAGGTTATAACCTTAAATTTCATAGAATGATATATATGCACTCAAAATATGATAGCATGCATAAAAATATAATGGTTTATGAGTTTTTCTTAATAATCATCTAATTATATGTATAAATTGCATGTTATCAATGTATTAAAAGTTGTCTGATATGCCCATAATGCATCAAGAAGTTTGTGGGCCTCATCCTTCCCGTCTGGTCAAATTATCGTCTGCAATATATTAGTAACTTCTATATTTCTCGCTTCGACATGCCCATTCACTTGGGGGTGGTATGGCGTGGTGGCGAAATGATGCACTCCATACTTCTTCAATAATGCACGAAAGTGTGAGCCTCCTTTGCATATTATGGCCCTCAAACATCCATATCAAGGAGAAGATGCTCCTCGTGATGAATCTGAGCATCTCCTAATAGTTTTTTGTCCTAGTGGGGATAGCCTCAAACCACTTGGACACATAATCCCTTTCCGCAAGAAAATACTCTTTCCCATCTAAAGGTGAAAAGGTTCCATAAAGTCAATCCCCCATAGATCGAATATCTCTACCTCAAGGATCGGCATGAGTGACATCTCATCTCACTTAGAGATGTTTAATGCTGCTTGTACTCACTTGTTATCTATTGACAAAGTCTTTACTATTCACATAGAAAAATGTAACACATCATGTCTAAGGTCCATCAAACTTTAAAATGAGGAAGCAAAGAAAAAAGTTTAGCAGAATTGTGGGAAGGAGAATCTTATAATATCAATGATAAAAACAATAAATTACTTATAGAAAATAGAAATAGAAATAGAAACCACACATAATCCTCATCAAATCTTGAGAATTTGGAGGTGATAATTGAAATAATTTTTTTGCAAATATTTTCCTCTTGGCTTCATACCAAGACTTCCAATTAAGACTTCTTCATGAGTAGAGACTAGCATTCAAGCAATAAATATCCTTGAATTTGAGACCAATTCACAATAAGTTGTCCACTAAATTTAATAGAATTCATCAAGAACACAACCCAACCTTTGATTTGATTGAAGAACAAGGTTTATATCTCTAATTGTTATCGAGATGTCTAACGACAAGTTTTCACATTGAGAAAGAAGGGTTTTGAAGGGAAATTTGGGTAAAAGTGCTACACTTGTCAGATTTCTCAATGGGATATGATGGCGGAGCTTAAATCTTGCTATTGATGAAGAAATTGATTGAACTAATGATTTCTCCTTAGATCTTGTGTGGTAAAGATTGAGTAACAAGATTATGCCATATGTTCCACCATTTAAAATTGGCTTCATCAATCTTATTTCTTAGAATATCAAATTGAAGCTACCATTGAATTCCTCTCATACACATTTTCTGAAGGTTTTGATGGATGTGAAGGGCATCTAATCTTTCTTTTTTATGCACCTTGTGGGTTCCAATGCTCTAAAAGGCACTACTTATCCAACAACGAATTTTTGTCCCACAACTCAAAGGCTGAAATGATAAATGAATATCTAATTTGAAGTGATGAAGGAGAGTCTTAAATCCTCTAAATGAGGCAAATAAACCCATTCACATATTCCTTTAAATTTGGTGGCCTGTGAGGCCACCATTGTGTCATGCAAACTACCCTACACATCACAAGTAGCCTGCTACTTGACAAGCACTGCCATATCAATCTCTACAGCTTGAAGTTCAAATGGCTTTCGATAGTATAGGGTTCCTAACGGACAACAAATCTTATTGATGTAAATTCACAAAGTCTATTGACTTGACAATCTTTCAATAAAATAAATTTAGAAATTAAACTTAACAAAATTCATGAGAGAGATGGCCGATATATTTTACATACCTTGAAGTTTGAATAACCGACATTTTTGTCTGAAACGTATTTGGTTCATCATGATTTCTTTGTCTGAAACGTATCTTTCAATTAATTTAAGATAATGTTCATGTCAAACGATATAGAGAGGCAGAGTCGCTATACAAGAACAAGACTTTTAGGTTCATTTCAAATCATCATAATGGAAAGGAGGTCAGACGGACAGGTTTGAATTTCTAAGACGCGTGAGTCGTGTCATTGTCTGCTTGAGTGTTGCATCATACGTTTCAAGCTGGTCCGCTCAGCAAGGAGCACTTGTATCGCTGACGCCTTAATCTTCGTTCTTATAACTGACCACGGCCTCGATGGAGGACAGATATTCAAAAGTGGGGCAAGGGGAGACTTCAAACTCACCTTCCCCAATATTTATGCAGGAAAAGTTTCATGGTCAAACGAGAGACGAGAGACTTAAAAAAATCACTTCAAACCTAGCGTTTACTATATTTGGATGACAATCCCTTCTCCACTGGAAGAGAAGAGCGAGGGCGAGAGCGTGTCCTGTGAAGCTTGGGTTTTCCTTGCTGAGATATAAGATTCTAGGGTTGTCGGTCAACTCCATGAGAGAAGAATAAGTGCCAGTCCACGATCCAAAAACGCGGAAATCTCCTCAGCTTCGACAGCGACGGTGCCATCTGCACCCCACTGAAAGAGCTGATGGCGATAGAAAGCTACGTGCACGCGTCCCCTTACCGACGATATGAGATCAGTGGAAGAGATGATTAAAAGCTCGTGGGAGCTCATGAAATTTTAAAATTAACGTGGGCCAGACGACCTTTGAATTCAAATTTCAAGTCAATCTGGCTCGTAAGTTGCATCCTATCCTTTTGAATTCACCGTTGTCTTTCCTCCCCATTAAAATAGATGGACAGCTGACCAGCTAGCCGTATGACCCCTTTTTAAAATACTAAAATAGCCTAAATTCATTCTTGTAAAAGCCAAGAACATATAATCAAATTTCATGTAAATAATAGTAAAATATTTACGTACTTTCAAAATTATCTCAAATTTTAATTTACAGTTTTAAAATATTACGGTATTAGATATACAACCAATTATTGGAAACTAAATAAAAAACAATATTTTTTATATCTGGTCGATTTTTATGCAATATTTTGTTATTTACATACAAGGAATTTGGGAGTTTCTTCCGCGGAAAAATCAAAGAATTTGATTAAGGGTTCTGGGTTTACTGGATATTTCTGTTGGAATCAAAAATTTAAATTTAATTTTCCAAATAATACAACCGTCAGTTAAAATTTACATTTCTCCAGGAGCTTTTGAGTACGCACATTAATTATTACCCGTTCATTGTTTTCAATGAATAGATAAACATACACAGAGAGAGAGAGATGCTCATTGCAGGGGAGATAAAGAACAGTTGTCCAAGTTTGTGAAGAGATCCGAAGAAATCTCTTCGTAGACAGCTTCATCTTCAAAACCCCATTCATTGAAGCTCCATAATGGGGACTCTGGCCGCCATGTGAGTGGCGGAGAACTCTGCTCGAACTGAGAACCAGAGAGAGAAGCATAAACGGTGTCTTGTTCTATCTCATCATCCCCCTCTTGAAGTTTTTTCTCTGTTGACTCTCCTAACGGCTGATGAGTGACCGGGTCGATTCCCATGTTCACCAGCTTCTTCCTGATTCGAGTGTTCCAGTAATTCTTGATGTCGTTGTCGGTTCTTCCCGGAAGGTGGGCCGCAATTTTCGACCATCTGAATCCAAATGATTCAGTTTTTAGAGAGAGATAGCGAGAGAGAGTAGAGAGAGAAAGAAACCTGTTGCCTAGAGTTGCGTGAAGATCGATGACAAGATTTTCCTCGCACTCGGACAGAAGACCTCTCTTTAAATCTGGCCGGAGATAGTTTGTCCATCTCAGCCTACAGCTCTTCCCGCATCTTGACAGCCCTGAAATAGAACCAATAACAACATTGAGAGAGAGAATGAGAAGAGAGAGAGAGAGATGGGATACCTGCGAGCTTGGGAAGAGTCCTCCAAGAGCAGGGACCTCTTCTAAAGATAAACTCCATGAGTCGTCTATCCTCCTCAGCAGTCCACGGCCCCTTCTTCACTCCCACTTTATCGCAGCAAGGTTGCCTCCCCATTATCTCTATCTCTCTCGACAAAATGTACGAGAATCGAAACCAGAGAAGATCGAAGATAGTTCGAAGACGAGATAGCGGCCACAATATAAGAGGATACGGCCAAAGGTTGGTGAAGCGCGTGAAGTTCCGATTGCTGGAAAAGAAATTGAAAGTCCGTTCATTTGATCCTCTGACCGGAAAGTCAAAGTATTTTTACTTTATTCAATTAGCCGATTTGGGGAAGACGACATGTTTTATCTCATGCGACTGTACATAGATCAGCTGGACAGCATTAAAGGTGGGCCCGCATAACGTACTGACCGAGAGATATAGATAATTTCAGATAGAAGAAAAGACAGAAGGCATAAAATAACGGGAGATGTTGAAAATAGGAGAGAATATTATTTCCATGGCTTTGTTTTTTAAGTCAAAGCTGCTTCACGAGTCTTGACCAAATTTTTTTTAAAGCGGATGTGACTTTTATAAAGCGGATTTGTTTTATTTGGGAGTCCGTCACAAATATAACCTTATTAATTTGTTTTTCATGGACAACATATGTATTTCACTATTCCCCATCAGGATTTTCTCGAGCAGGTTAACTTCAGTACTTTTTTTAAAAAAAACTAATATTCTGTATTTACTATATGTTCTTAAGCTGTTACTAGAAGATTTTTGAAATATGAGTACCTATAAAAAAGAGAAAAATATTACTCACAATTATAAGCATTTTCCAGAATTTGAAATAATGAATTTTTTTTTTCTTATTGTTGATTTCTATGATTCGCATGTGGTTTATTTTTACAATATAGATAAAATTAAATTTCTTTAATTAAAGTCACATGCATTTGCTGTAACGAGGTGTTTGAAGTGCCCACTCTTGGCAAAAAAAATTTGGCTTATAATTATACCATGAGCAGCGAAAGACCTCAAGGTTTGATTCCAAGTCAAGGGGGCCTGTAATGTTAAACTTCCACGTACCCCTATTTTTATCATAAATAATCCAAATCAATATATAAAGTTTCACAATCAATCATACCATCAATATTCACCTATTCATCATTTTACATGCTTAACCCCTCTTAATGCCTTTCCATCCCTTGGCTCTGTCTCACTCCTCTTTTCCTAACAAATTGCGATTCAAAATGAGAATGAATTCATTTTTTAGCAAAGAATGCAGCTACGTAAAAGTCAATCAATTGTCTTTCAACATAATGACCCAAATATCTATGTATTTTGTAGGGCTTCAAAAATAACATTTAGATGAATTGAAAAGGAGAAAAATATCTAATTTATTATTCCCTCTAAAGCTAGAAACTCTCATGATTCCAGGTTAATTTTCTAATTTTATATAAAAACTTATAATCTCTTTAATTTCTCAAATGAACCATGTCAAAAGTGAGGTGACAAGAAGCAAATAATGAACAAAAAACCTCACTAAGGGAAGACATATTTAGCACTTATGCAACGGATGCCCTTATATAGGCCTACAATGGAGAGAGAAGACATATATTGAAACATGCTAGACTCTATTGAGTTTCGCTCTTCCTCAAGAACTAGAGCACAAATACATACATGATCATTTTGGAACATGCAAAGAAAAAAACAAGTATGATTGTCACGGTAGAGTGACCTTGTTTGTCATTTGTCATGGAGATGATAGTTCTAGTGAGTAGCCAAAGACATGACCACATAAAAATGTTGGTGATGGTTGATGATCTCGATTACGCGTGTTTTCCGTCGTTGTTGTGCATCGATTTCATGCAATAAAATTTATATTTCCTTACTTAGAATAGTGTAAGCAAGGGTCAAATCCACAGGGAGTTGAGGTAATGAGATTAGATATTCAAATAAAAGGTGAGAGAGCGTGGAAGAAGTGAGAGCTCGGAAAGAAGTGCAAACGTAAATGCGGCATGTAGAGATGAATATGAGTGATACTTTTTAGGTTTCTTTTTTAATTAGGAGAGAAATATGAATTCCAATGGAAAAACAATGTAGAAAGAAATTTAGTGGGGATGAGATGATGAAAAGGTGAGAAGAGTGGTCGGCGGTAGCGATGGATCGACGAATCAATGTGCAGCGATAGGGATCAATGTTGCAAGTCTATATGATGTCAAAGCCACTATATTAAAAGAAATAATAAAGAAAAAAATACAAGCTAACTGTTTATGGAGATGATGAACTAACGAGACGAGACCGCGAGGTCGTCGATTTCACACGGTCTCGTGTCAAAAATTAAGCCTAACTTATCAATTTGGGGAATTAAGAGTGAATTGAAGGGTATAATGGTAAATAAGGGTCGAATCCACAAGGAATTTAGGTATTTTCGAGATATCTTTTGGAATTTGGTCAAATTGGACGATGAATTGAGGTGAGAAATTAGGGAAAATGGTGTTTTTAGAAAGAAGACTTTAAAACGAATCCACGGAATCAAGAATCATCGAATTTAGACTTGATTTCGCGGAGAAATCGAAATTTGAAGTGGAGAGAAATTTTCAGACGTTAAAATCATGATTTTGAGCTAAATTTGATGAAATTAAAATCTAAAACCTAATATAAACGAAAATTAAACATAATAGGAAGATAATCTAGGAAAAACCGCTTCCACTAAACCTGTTTAGCGATCAAATCGTCGCGATTAAATCGATTAATCGTGAAAAATGCCAAGAACGTCACGACGGGCTTCAAGCTGCGATTTCTCCTTCGATTCTCCACCAAATCTTGATTTCAACCCCTCCATGGATGCGGAAATGAAAGAGGAAGAGGATGGAATCAAGAGAAATGAGAGGATCAGTGTCCAGACAAGTCAATTTGATTGAAATCCAACTCGAATACATACAACCGTGAAGAACAAGTCTATTTAAAGGGCATCATTTCGTAACCGTCCGATCGCTTGATGAACGGCTGTGATGAAACGGTTCATCACGAACCGTTTCCATTAAATCTTGATCATCCGATCGCCAGTAGACGGCCCGATGAAGCTTGGATCGTGTGCGTTATAAAACGCATCAATCGTCGTCCTTTAGATCGCGATCGAATGGCTGAGATGCGATCCGCGCCGGCGCATCTCGGCCGTTATAACTCTTTTAAAAATGCCACGTGCGTTTTGTTTTATCGGTGGTCCACGGCGCATGTGATCGACGCGTGAGACCGACGCATCAACTGGATCCAACGCCCCTCGTTGCGCCACGTCGCCTGGATGGTAAGTAGAGTGTGGAATTAGTCCCACACAGAAATAAAAAGAGGAAATCTTCGGGTTTATAAGACCCGACGATCTAAAGGGTTAATAACCCTTCCCTATATGGGAAGGCTGAAGACCCTTTATATATAGATTAAATATAAATATAATATGTAAAGTGCGCCACGTAGGCGCTGCGAGGGTCCGCGTGGCGCTACCACGTGGCCTTGCGTGCCACGTCGCATCCGCGTGGGACCCGTGCGCATTTTGCAATTTTTTTATTTATTTTAATCTATTTTAAATCAAAATTAAATCGGAAAAAATCCAGAAAAAAATCCTAAAATTGTAAAAATCATATCTTTTAAAATACAACTCCAAATTAATCCAAATTTCTTTCATTTGATTTGAAATTTAATTATCTATCATTCTAAAAAGTCAAATTATTTAAATAACAAGAGATTTAAATCTTATTTCAAAAATACATTCATTTCTTTAAGATTTTAACTTTAGAAAATTAAATGAATGTTTATAAAAATGATTTCTCTCATTATTTAACTTTAAAAACCATTTATAATCTCAAGTAAATATGGGTTATAAAATCTTTAATCTTTAATTCGTCATAATTAACCCTAAATTAACGCATTTTGAGATTATAACATAAAATTGCATAGAATGATAGAAATGCACTCAAAGTATGATAACATGCACATAAATGTAATGTTTTATGCCTTAAATTGCATTAATAATCATGTTTTATCATGTTAAGATTGCATGTTATCATGAACACAAGCAAGAACTCAATCTGGATCGTCACACAAACCCCGTCGGTGTGCCCGTCCTAGGCCGGGTGATGCTCGATCCACTCCGATCACGATCTTTGCTTGCTCCCTTCTCCACTACAAGGTTGAGCATCAACCAATGCTCCTCCTTGGGCCTTAACCTCCTCTCCCTTTCCTTCTAGTAGACTGATGCTAAGAGAGAGCCAAAAAATGCAAGGAGAGAGAAAATAAAGGCTTTTATAGTGAGTTCTTAGGGTTTGAGTGTAAAGACGGGTAAAAGAGTTTAATTATTAAAATCATTTTTTTTCAAGCTTGATTTTTTTTTCCAAGGGTATAGATGGTTATAGGGTTAAAAGATGAATCTAGAAATAAAATTTCAGCTCAAAAATCCCTCTAGATCATGAGATATCATGATTTTAATTTAGAGAAATCATAGTCTTTGATTGAGATAGTTTAGAGTGGCATTTCTGTAAATTACTGACTTCAAAAATTCTTGTAAATCAGAGGGGCATTTCTATAATTTTTCACTTTAAAAATCAGAGTGGCATTTTTGTAAATTTCTGACTTCAAAAATTGGAGCGCATTTTTGTAAATTTTTGCTTTAAAAATCGGAGTGGCATTTTCGTAAATATTCTCAAAATCTGAAAAGTCCCTAAAAAATTCAGAAAAATTCTAGAAAAATCCCTTAACTTAGAAATTGAATATCTCACAAAATACAACTCCTTTTTTCACGAAATTTTCTCCATTGGATCAAGAATTTAATCCTCTATCTAAAATCATGAGAAAAAAATTAAGGTCACATTTAATAAAAATTAAGCTTGGTCCAACCTCTTTAAAAATAAGGAGATTGGCCCAATATTCACTCTAAATCAATTTTGGATTAACCTAAAAATCTTATGATGATACCTTTACCAAATCCAAACCTCATTTACAATATTTCATAAAAATATTGTTGTCTTGGTGTTCAAATTTAGTAGAGAGTTGTTTCCTCTTTCCTCTTATCGTCATCCATATCCATGCTTTCCTACTTGCATACCTATGTCCCTACATCCACATAACTCATAGAAAATATGAGAATTCAACCACTTAACTTCGAAAGAGTCAAATGGAGTTAGTCTCATAGCATAAGTAATTGAAAAGAATAGTGCATGATAGGACATATCTATTTTTTTACTAAATTAGCACTAAATAAATGTAAGTTGAGTATATGAGTGGAATTTAATGATGAATGCAAAAATATCATAAAAAGATGATAACGTGTATTATATGACTAAAAATTATGTGTTAAAACCCATTTATAATTATGAAAATGAATGCATCAATGACACGTTATCAATGGTCCATTGAAGGGGGCCGCCACTTAGAGAGTTTTTGCATCTTGTCTCCAATCTTAGGCCCAAATAAGGCTGTGTCATAACACTACATATTTCAATGGCATAGCACTGACTACACACGAGAAGGGAGAGAGAAAGAGTTCAAAAATACAAAACTCAATGTGTCACCACAAGTATAGGGTTTCTACATGCAAGTTGTCTCCATACATTCAAAGGCTCCAACATGCTGGTGTCTCCTACATGCGAGGGCTCCTAAATGTAGGTATCTCCTAGACGAGTTCTCTTATTCAACATGGAATTTTTCTTGTGGACCTAGTTGAGGAGAGGGACACAATTAAGATGATACTATGTCCAAGGAGACCTAATAAGTGCTCCCCTACCTCTAGTGGTGTTGAATATCATGATGATAGAGGAGGACATCATGGAGGAGATTTCCATTGTTGAGATGATTTTATTGCTAAGGCATAACAACAGATACACCATAGGTTGGCCCTTCCCCTCTCTCTAGTAGTGGTGAAGATGATGAAGATGGAGGAGGACATGATGAAGTCTCACCTGAGCTAGAAATGGTGGCACAAGTGAATGTTGTGTGATGAGGGCTCACCAAAAAATGATGGCAAGACTTCCCCACTGTGTAGTTGGGGAGACTGGAAGTCATATAGATGAAAGCATTGCAAGAGAGGCATGACAAATTTATCCCTTTCTCTCTAGTGAAAATGAAATGATAAAAATGATCATGACAAATACCCATGGAAGCAACAAGTAGTAGAGGTTTTGCAAAATGTGTCTTGATTTCAAACACTCCTTGGACGCAGAAATGAGTCTAGAATAGGAAGAAATCAAGAGATTCAAGGATTGAGTTGTCTAAACAGTTCAATTTACTTGAAACATCCAAGAATACATTTTTCGTCAAAGAACATGCGTATAAATAGGATAATTTGGGTGTGGTCGTTGGATTTGGCTCTCCATCTACAATCAGCGGCTCAATTATATGCTTGAATAATAATCATTGCCATTAATTTATGTGCGTTCGATCAAAGATGGAGTGCTCAAATTCACCACATCATGCGTGAAGCAGAAGCATCACGTGATCACTGATAACATGCTATTTATGCATGTAATTATATAATTATTAATGCAAATTAAGGCATTAATCATTACAAATATATGCATGTTATCATATTTTAAGTATATTTCTATCATTTTGTGTAAATTCATGTTATGATCTAAAAATACACCAAATTATGGATTATTATAAATAATTACACATTACAATATTTAATCCTAATTAGATTTAAGATCATAATTATGTTTTAAGGATGAAAATATAAGAGAAAAGACTTTTATTGACATTTATGTGTATTTATGAATATATTTTATAAGATGCATAAATGAGGTTTGGATTAATTAAATTAATTAAAATTTATTCTCTTATTATTTTAATAATTTGACTTTTTAGAATTATAGATTATTCAATTCTGAATCCAACAAAACAAATTTGACTTAATTTGGAGTTGTATTTTTGAAGTTATGATTTTTCCAATTTTATAGAATTTTCTGGAATTTTTCTGATTTTATTTAAGTTTATTTTTTATTTTTAAATGTTTGAAATAATTAAAAAATGCAAAAACTTGGTTATATTAGGCGCGGGCCCACGTGGATGCAAGGTGGCACGCAAGGCCACGTGGCTCTGTCACGTGGACACGCTCGCCTGCTTGCATGGCGTGGATGTGACGTGGACGCGTATTTATATTTACTATATATATTTATTTTATAAAGTATGTAGGTCTTCCGATTATTGGAAGACAGATTATTAGTAACATAAATCAGTCTACCTTTTTAAACGCATCAATTCCAATAATATCTTCCGTGTGGGACTATGTTCTCGTCATTTCTTTAACTGCAGGACACATGGCACGATGTGGAATGTGGGATCAATTGTGCGATAAATGACGCGCATCGATACGGTATACCTTTGATCCACCAGATCAAGAATCAGCCACGTGCTTAAATCGCGATTTAAGTGAACCTCTCAACGAATGAGTAATCGACGCGTGGACTCACCTTGTTTCGTCCCGATGAAGATCTAACGGCGATCGAAAAATAAAGCACTTTCTTCTTCACGCGATGAGGGTTCATCGCGACCCTTCAAACTCGATCAGACGATCATCAGGAGAAGGCGACGATTCAGTGAAACGAAGCGCGATCACGGCCGTTGATCGCGATGATCGGCTTCATCCAACGGCTGAGCCCAAATTCGTCTCTTTTCAATGCAGTTCTTCGCAATGAAGAAACTGTCAGTGATCAATCATCAAATTCTCCTTGTTTAGAGCATCATTTCACGAGCCGTTTGATTCTGAGTACTATTGATGCATTTCCGCATCCAATGAATGCTTGAAATCAAAGTTTGATCGAAGTAGAAGGAAGAAATCACATCTTGAACTCAATTTTCGTCTTCATCAATTCGGAATGAAAAGCCTTGCATCCGGAAATTAATTGGATCATTTCGAATGCTAATTTGGGTTAGGTTGCGTGATTTCATCTTAATCTTTCATCTTTTAGTATTAATTTTACATTTCGAATAGTAGATTAAGTTTAATTTCGTTTTAATTTCAGTTTTTAATCATTTTCGCGACACGATTTTTCTTCTATCTTTAATCTTCGATTACTCAACGAATTCTTATCCAAATCACCTACTTTTTTATTTCGTGGATTCGAAATTGAGTTATCTTTCTTAATGTACTAAAATACCCAATTTCTAATCTCAATTCGTCGTCTGATTTGACCGAATTTCAAAGATATATCTCAAATTTCCCTAATTCTCCGTGGATTCGACCCTTAATTACCATTATACTAATTAATTAAATTGATTAATCATAAATTGGTAAGTTTAGGACTTTGTTTTGACACTAAGTCGTGTGCATTCAACGACCATACGATTTAGTCTCGTCAATCACGTCCATCAAAACCTGAATCAATGTCTGAGATGTTGACACGCCTCTACTTAAGTCCATCAGACACATTTAATCTCAGTTGTTATAACTCCTTGACAAAGAAAATCTGCAAGGTTGTTGAAACTCCGCGG
This sequence comes from Lemna minuta, assembly GCA_024174645.1. Classification (NCBI taxonomy): domain Eukaryota; kingdom Viridiplantae; phylum Streptophyta; class Magnoliopsida; order Alismatales; family Araceae; genus Lemna; species Lemna minuta. The sequence continues at coordinate 14,795,590 of CM044107.1, read as the reverse complement.
ATACAAATCAAAATAATTACCAAACTCACCAGTTTAGAGAAATAATCATGAAATAGAAAGCATAGTGCTGAATAAGGGTCGAATCCATGAAGAATTAAGGTATTTTTTAGGTATTCTTTGAAATTCCATCAAATTGGACAATGAAATGAGGCGAGAAATCCTAATTTTAATAATTAGTATTTTAATAATTTTGGAAAGATAACTCCAAGGAATATCCACAAAATCAAAAAAATCATTGAATTTAGATCAAGATTTGCGAAGAAATCCACGAGCAAATCAGAGAGAATTTTTTGAACAAAAAAATCGTGAAAAATTGAAATTAAAATTGGCTAAATCTATGATTCAAAATTTAAACCTAATGTTATAGGAAGAAAGAATAGAACAAAAACCTGATTTCTTACCCAAGATAGTGCTCGAATTGATCCAATTTCTAGCCGGATCAAATACTATTCATCGGGCGAATTCGAAAGACGATCGTTGGCATTGAAGAATCGATATCTCCCTATTCTCTCAACGATATCTCACTTTCAAACACTACGTGGACGCAAAAATTGATCTAGAAGCGATTGGAAGCAAGAGATTCAAGGATTGTGGTGTCTAGAGAGTTCGATTACTCAAAAACCCCAAGAATGATTTACAACGTCGAAGAACATCTCAATTTATAGAGAGATTTGGGTGCAACAGTCATATCGGTGTTTCAATCTTAGATCAACAGCTCTGATGGAAGGCATGGATGCGAATCGTTACACTTAAATAGTGTCTGTTGGATCGGAGATGGACGTCCGAGATTTCGCCATGTCGCTCGTGAAAAAGAAACTCATGAAACGTCATCTGTTTGATCTTGATATCATGCTTCGGATGCGTTTTGAATGGTTTCAATATCAACCATTATAACTCCTTAGATAAACGGATGAGATTAAATCATTTTAAACGATTCACTGGCAAACCAAAGAGCGTCATGTCCCTTTCACTTGAGTGACGATCAACGATTGGGATTAAATCACGCAATCAGACACTCCAAAAAACACTAATAACGTGCAATTTATACATGAATTTACATGATTATTAATACAAATTAAGGCATTAAATATTCCATTTGCATAAATGTTATCGTATTTTGAGTGCATATCTATCATTTTATGTAATTTTAGGTTAAGATCTACAAATATATCATTTTAGGTATAATTATGAATAATTCCAATAGCATAAATTATTCCGTCTATATTTACGATTATAATTGCATTTTCTTGATTAAATGATAAGAGAAAATATTTTTATTTACCCTCATGTATTTTTATAAATTTATTTTCTAAGACAAATGAGTGTATTTTTGAAATTAAAATTTATTCTCTTATTATTTATTGAATTTGAATTTTTATAGATAAATTTGGATTACTTTGGAGTTGTATTTTAAAGGTTATGAATTTTCTAATTTTCAGGAATTTTCTAGAATTTTTGTAATCTATTTAACCCTATTTTTTATTTTTAAAAGAATAATAAAAAAAATTATTTATCGCGAGCTGATGTGGCGAAGCGTCACCATGTGTACACACCACGTGGCGACATATGCATTCGCATCTGTGCACATGTGTGTGCGTGTGTCACGTGTTTGAGTGTGTGAGTAATTAGTGGTTTAGCATCCTTTTCAGGATATCAACTAATCCATTAATTTCACGCATTTTATATACTCAAAAAAATCATGAATTTATGTCATGTGGGACTATTTCTTTTTATTTTAATTTGCAGGTGACGTGGCGTAACGAGACGCGTCCAATTGCGTGATTTAATCTCGAGGGGCTACGTGGCTGCATCTGATTAGGCGACGATTTGTTTTAAGATGATTTAATCTCAACCGCTCATCTGGGGAGTTATAACGGTCAAGATTAAATGTACCCTCATGAATATGTCGACTCATCTCGATCGTTTGATGAAGATCAAACGGACTCAACATAAAGACGGCGATTCGGGAATTGGCATTTAATCTCAGGTGTTGATCAAAGATAAAGAGGGGCATCCAATGGTCAAGCCCAATCTCTCTATAAATTGAAATGTTCTTCCACATAAAAACTAATTCTTGGGTTTTTCGAGTAATCGAATTGTCTAGACATCAAAATCCTTGAATCTCTTGCTTCCCTTCGCTTTTAGATCAATTTCTGCATCCAAGGAGTGTTTGAAACTGAGATTTCATTGAGAGAATAGGGAGAAATCGATTCTTCAATGCCTACAATCGTCTTCGAATTCGCGGAATGAAAATCATTCAATCCAACAAGCAATTGTATCAATTCAAGAAATATCTTAGGTTAGAAATCGTGTTTTCATCCTAATCTTTCTTCCTATAACATTATATTTCAATTACGAATCGTAGATTTAGTCAATTTTAATTTTAATTTTGGTTTTTTTGCGATCTTCTCGTTCGGAAATTTCTCTCTGATTCGCTTGTGGATTTCTGTGCGAATCTTGATCCAAATTCGGTGATTTTTTATTCCGTGGATTTGCCTTCGAGTTCTCTTTCTAAATATATCAAAATAATTTCTCACCTCATCTCATCATCTGATTTGATCGAATTTCAAAGAATACCTCAAAAATATCTTAATTTCCATGGATTCGACCCTTATTCACCTCTATACTTTGAAATTAGTGATTTAATATTTAACTTGGTAACATTTGAACTTTTTTACACTAGTTTGTGTATTCAACGACTGCAGGAAATCGTCTCGTCAGATGCCACTTCACATGCGCACATAAAAACAAAAAAATAGTCCCACATGATGAAAATTGACGAGATTTAACACGTACATAAAGTATAAGTGATATAGAGAGATAGTGTTATCTTGAAAACGAAGCTTAATCTCTCTTATCACATGTGTGCACACACACGTGCACACATACACATGCATACAAACGCGCGAAATCATCGGCGTTGCCACGTGGCGTGTCCATACATCACCATGTGCTGACGTGCTTTTTCGTCTGCGCCATGTGCTGCCACATCAGCACACGATATAAAATTAATTTTTTATTCATTTTAATTCAAAAAAATCAAATTAAATTTATTAAAAAAATACATATCTTTTAAAATACAACTCCAAATTAATCCAAATTTGTTTCATTAGATCAAAAATTAAATTATCTATCATTCTAAAAAGTCAAATTCAATAAATAACAACTGAATAAATCTTTACTTTAAAAATCCACTCATTTCTTTTAGAATTTAAAACTTAGAAAATAAATGAGTTTGTAAGAACTTAGCATTAAAACCTAATTATAATCCCAAATAAAAAATGGGGATAAACTAATCTTAAAAAAATTCTCTTTAATTTATCATAATTATCCCTAAGTTAGTGCATTTTGAGATTATTACTTATTTTTATAGAATGATAGATAAACACTAAAAATATGATGACATGTATTAGAATGGAAACATTTATGTCTTAATTTGTGTTAATAATCATATATTTTCATGTATAATTTTTATGTTATCACTCCTCAAAGGAACAACTAAGATTATATCATTTTAAAATGAATCGTCGCCCAATCAGAGTGTACCGCGTACCCCCTCACTTAAGTGAAGATCAACGATTACAATTAAATCGAGTGATCAGACGCTTCTCATTCTGTCACGTCACCTAATAATAAAAACAGAAAGAAATACTCCCACATGAAAAAAATTGATACGATTTGATGAGTATATAATGAGTATGAATTAATGGGTTTAGCTTAAATCTTGAAAAGGATGCTTAACCCACTAATTACACACACGCACACACACGCACATACACGCGCACACGTGCGCAAATGTGCGCACGCACATGCACATGCATAGACACACATGGGCCACATGGCGCGTATACATGTCACCACGGTTATAACATACAAATTAAACATGAAAATACATGATTATTAATGCAAATTAAGGCATAAATCATTCCACACTAATGCATGTTATCATATTTTTTAGTATTTATCTATCATTCTATGAAAAAGTCATCATAATCTCAAAATACATTAATTTAGGGTTAATTATGATGAATTAAAGGATAATATTTTCATAACCCATCTTTACTTGAAATTATAATTAGTTTTATGGTTAAATAATAAGAGAAATCATTTTATATACACATATAGTTATCTAAGTTTTAAAATCTAAAAGAAATGAGTGTATTATTTCAATAGAAATTTATTCTCTAGTTATTTAGTAAATTTGACTTTTCATAATGATAAATAATTTAATTTCTGATCCAATTAAATAAATTTCGATATATCTGGAGTTATATTTTGAAAGATATGAATTTTCTAATTTTAAGGGTTTTTTTATTTTTTTTGAATTTTTTCTAAATTTAAAATCAATTCTATTAGTGTGCAGGTGACATGGCACAATCTGGAGCATCCGATCACGCATTTAATTGTGATCTTTGATTGTCACTTAAAGTCGGGGATATGTGGGGCAATCTGATTCAGCGGTGAATCGTTTTAAAATGATTTAATCTCAGCTATCAATCTGAGGAGTAATAACGGCTGAGATTAAAACCGACGAAATGGATCTAGAGTGTCCAATCAAGATCAAATGGCGGTGGTTCAATGCATTACTTATAACGCGCACGACATGGCATCATCTCGATAATCCATCAGAAATCTAACGACCACGACTTAATCATAATGATTCACAATCGTGCGTTTCATCAGACCCGTTGTTCGAAGACTAAATGCTTGATCGAACAGTTATGTCAAATTCACACTATAAATTGAGATGTTCTTTGACATTATAAAGCATTCCAAGGAAATTTGAGTAATCAAAATACTTAGACACTAAATCCCTTGAATCTCTTGCTTCCAATCGCTTCTAGACTCATTGCCGCATCCACGGAGTGTTTGAAAGTGAGATTTTGTTGAGAGAATAGGAAGAAATCGGCTCTTGAACATTAACGATCGTGTTTTCAAAATTAGGAATGAAAAGCCTTTGACCGGCAACTAATTGGATCAATTTGAGCGCAATCTTTGATTAGCGATTGTGGTTCATCCTAATCTTCCTTCATATATCTTTAGATTTAAATTTTGAATCATAATTGAAGTGAACTTCAATTTCAGTTTTTTACGATTTTATTTTTCAAAAATTTCTCTTTTGTTCATTTGATGACTTCTCCGCGAATATTGATCCAAATTGAGCGATTTTTTATTGCGTGGATTTATCTTTGAGTCTTCTTTCCAAAAATAACAAAATCCCTAATTTCTATCCACATTTCATCGTCCGATTTGACTGAATTTCAAAAGATCCCTTGAAATTACCTTAATTATCCATGGATTCGACCCTTATTCACCACTATACTCCTTAATTCGTGATTATTTGATAAAATTGGTCAGTTTGGTAATTTGTTTGACACTTTATCGCGTGTTTTCAACGACCTCACGATCTTGATCCGTCACACGTGGTGACACGTCACTCCGATACGACATCTGCTGCCACGACAGCGTGCGGTAAAAACTTGATTTTTTTATTTTTTATTTAAAATCTAATAAATCCAAAATAAATTTAGAGAAATTCAAAAAAATTCTAGGAAAATCATTAAATATTGGAAAATTCATAACTTTTAAAATACAACTCCAAATTAATTCTTTTTTTTATTAGAAATTAAATAATCTATTTTAAAAAGCCAAATTTAATAGATAACAAGAGAATAAATTTGTCATTTCAAAAATACACTCATTTCTCTTTAAAAAATAAATGAGTATATAAAAAATATTTTCTCTTATTATTTAACATTAAAGCCCAATTATAATCTCAAATATAGATGGGAATAATCTACTCCAAAAGATATTCTTTAAAAATTCATAATTATCCCTAAAATAGTGCATTTTGATTATTATAACTTAAAATTGCATGAAATGATAGACATACGCTCAAAGTATGATAACATGCATAAGAATGGAATGTTTTATGACTAAATTTACATTAATAATCAGATAATTTCATGTATAAATTGCATGTTATCAGCTACCACAGACTTCCATAACACCCTTGGCTCATCTCCTCTTGGCCGTGTCCTTCTCCCACCTCCACCTTGTTCTCTCCACCTTGCCCCACAAGCTCTCAAAGGAGTGCTCACCCATTACTCAAACGGGTAGTGTATTTACATTCCTTCTTCTAAACATTACATTATCGTGGCTAGCCTTGCCTTTCATGAAACACTCCATTTTTCTTTCTCCCTCTGGCAGCATCTCCTAGGTCTTTAGATGCTCCACCTTCCTTGAGACCTCCAGCCAGATCATTTTCATTGAGGAGGTTCCATTTACATCTCCCTCACTCCCCTTTCTTTAGGAGTCATCCTCATTACCCACAACCAACTCTAACCATGTCACTCTACCAATAGGTTTATCTTCACTACTTCCTATCCCTAAAACTTTATCACCTACTCATAACATGCAATTTATATTTGAGATTACATGATTATTAGTACATTTTAGGTCATAATTTATACCATTCTTATTAATGCTATCATACTATGAGTACATATTCATCATTCTATACAATTTATGTCAAAAATCTCAAAATGCAATATTTTAACGAATAATCATATCTAAATATTTTTTTGAATTTCAAATAGATTATCTTCTTCTTCTTCTTTTGAGTTTTGAATGCAAATAAAAAGAGAATTGTTTTCATATATACTCCTCTATTATTTGGTTTTCCTTTTCAAGACATATGAGTGTACCTTTGAGCTAAAGATTATCTTGTCTTATTAGTTCTTAAATTAAAAATTCATAGAATGAGATATTTATTCAATTTGTGACCAAACAAAAAACATTTTCTTTATAAAGGTGTTGTATTTTCAAATACTTTTTCTAATTTTCTGGATTTTTTTGAATTATTCTGAATTTATTTTTCTTTTTTATGGATTTATTTTATTTTAAAGTATCTAAAATATTAATTTTAAAGTACGGGCTGAAATAGAAATTGACATGTTTCGTGTGCTTGGGTGTCGCCACGCAGCAATGTGTGAGTTTGTCACATGGGACACATGTGGGGCACACGGGGCACCGTTTAAGGAGAGTATCAATGTTACACGCCCTTAATGGGCAAGAATTAACTACTAAACCCACCATCATATATATATATTTGATGTTAAACTTTAATATTTTAAATGTTGGATTAAGTGCTTATCAGTAGGTGACATGAATGCATTGGGAGCATTCGGTCAATATGAAAAAAAGGAGATCAAATCTGGACCGCTGATGGTCGTTTAAAGGTGGTGGGTACTGATGGATATTATGTGGCCTATAAGCCAATCACACTTCCATGTATCTTGTTTATGTTCATTGAAATGAAATTTATTCTTTTTCATTCTTGTGTGATGTTTGCAATGAAGTCCATGAGCATGTGCAATGACTAAGTGAATTATGATGAGATCATAATATATTCATCACTAGTCTTTAAATATATGTTCTAAAAATTCTTATTTGTGGGATATTTGATAAGGACATCGAATTATCCGGAAAGAATAGTACTATCTAATCCAACTCATATGATGAGTATGGCTGATCCTATAGCTATAGGTATGGAGACACTAAGGATAGATAGTTGATGCTCTTTGGAGACAGAGTTCACTTAATTGATCCGTATGAATCCCTGAATGGGTATTATACCTAACTTCCATGGTTGTGTATGTGGTCCTTTGACTTGAGACACCAAAGAAATCTTGTAGATGGATGATCATGTTTCGATTATGACTTACGAATCCCTAGCCACGGGATATCTAAAACTTCATATATTGGATACTACATGAAGTCCACAAAGATGATTGTGTGATCAATATGAGATCATCCACCCTTGTTATTTGAGGAGATTGACTCAAGGAATGAGATGGGATGAAATCCTTGGCAAAGGTATTAGAACTATTGGCGAAGGAGTTTCACGTGTCGTTTTCGTGCGTCGTTAAAACACAAAGACGATGGTCAAAAAAAATTTATAAAACCCAAATCACTAAGATAAGATATAATAATCAAGTATTGGGTAAGTATCGGGTCGATCCACAGAGAGCAGGGTTGACTTTAATCACAGAGTTGACTTGGTCAAACTTAGGTTTAAAAAGAGTTTTAAATAAGAGAAAATAAGATGTAAGATATGAAAATGATATAAATAAGCTAAATAAGAAGTTTTAAGAATTGAAATCTCGGATTTGATAGAGAAAAGTCAAAAGTCAAAGTCAATGTGTTGACTTTGACCAATAGTATGTGTTCTGAAAAATCAGAGAATCAAACAGAGTCAGAAGATTACAAAAATAGATATTTGGAAACTAGAGAGAAAATTGAATTTATTGATATATATTTCGTAATTTTTGAATAAGAAATAGATTTATTATGAATTATTGAAAATCAATGATCAGAAAATCCCCAAAATTAACACCTCAGAGGAAATCTTCAAATTGAATGACCAAATGAAATTCAAATCTTGCAATTTATATGTCAATAGAAAGCTAAGAACCAGAGGAATCTAAAAAGACTGAAATTATCAAATTCTGATTTGTCAATCGAAAGTAATTGACCCCGAAAGTCAACATTTGACTTCTGATGAAAGATGAACAGTCCTTGGTCAAACGTTAAATTGGAGGGTCAAATGAACTCGGAATTTAATTAATTTGCTATCCACGGAAAGCTGACAAAAAGAGGAATGCAATGAAACAAAAATCAAGTGATTTGGAATTATAAGAGAGAGATATCCTATTTTCAAAATCAGCGACTTTTCGGACCTAAAATTGGGGAAAATGAAGAACACTATGAACTAATTTGCAAAATTAAACTTCTAAATCTAATAAAAACTCAAATTACCTCCTGATAATCGATCGAATCTCACTACTAACCTGATTGCCGCAAGGATGGGGCTCCCATTCTTGTGGATTGAAGCGAATTTGCTCGGATTCTTCCTCGTGGACGTTCGGAATTCAAGGGGAAAATTCGATGAAATCAAGGAGAAATTCGTGATCAATCCCGCTCCAATTGCTTCGCAATCGAGTCTAAACGCGGGGGGAACACGATGAACTAGAGATCTTCCTCGAAACTCGCTTAATTTCTTCACGAGTCGTTCAAAAGTTCAAAACAAAGAAGGGAAGATACACGGGTTTTAAAGGGGAAATTGGCCCGAAGATCGTGGCCAATTGAAGGTGATCGTGGAGGCTGTTTGATAGGTAGTGGGAAGGAGTCCTTGGGGCGACGTCGCAGCTTCAGGATTGGCCATGAATTGGCCTTAATTTTGCCACGCTTTCCGTTTCTTCCTGGCCACGCTTTTCACCGGGACCGACCACGATCGACCACGATCGTGGCCTGATCGTGCGTCGATTTGGCGTCGATCTCGTTGCAGATCCTCACGAAAACCTGTCTGACGATCGTGGGGTTGATTCCGCATCAAATGTCCACGATCGCGGTTCGATCGCGCCGCGATCGCGTTTCGATCGGACCGCGATCGTGGAGTTCTTCCACGTGTCCTCGTAGCCGTCCGATAACGCCTAAGGTGAACGAATGGCCACGATCGCGCGATCGCGTGGTCCATGATTCCGATGACCGTCCGCCGTCAGATGGGAGAAGATCGCGGTGATGATCGTGATCGCAACGCCCTCCATTCGATGAAGATCCAGCGCTCCAGCATCGTCCACGTGGCGCAAGGTAAGCCATCGATCTTAATCCACTTACTCTCTTTTTTTTAGCACGTGTTGTAATCAGTGATCGCGTGGACTCCGGTCCACGCGATCGAGAGCTTCCAACTCGATCCGACGCTCGTCGCGTCGCCACGTCACCTGCAATAAACAAAATCGTGTGGGAACATAGTCCCACACGGAAGAAATTGAGAGGGAAAACGCGCTTAAATAGTGGAGCGGTTAGAGACATTAGCTAGTTCTAAGAATAGGCTTATATCTATAACCTATATTAAAATTGTCAGCCACGCGCACACGTGTCAGCCACGCGTGGGCCATCGGCGGCCCTGCCACGTGGCCATAGAGCCGCGTCGCACCCGCCGGTGGTCACGCGCGCCACGTCCGCTCGCCACGTCAGGTACGCATGCCACGTCAGCCTTCGGGGGCCTGTGGACCAAAATAAACCCCTCTTTTTCGTGATTTTATTATAAAAAATCAATTTAAAAATCAAATAAAAATCAGAAAAAGGCATAAAACTTCAAAAAATCATATCTTAAATTATACAACTCTTTTTTAATCCAAATTTTTTCCATTGGATCACAAATTCTTTTCTTTTTAATATCATGTCATTTAAAATATATTTAGAAAGAAGAAATTAAGATGACTTATAATTTACTTAAATTATTTCTCATTAAACATTTTAAATCATAAATTCATCATAAAATCATCCTTCCAAACATTTACTAAAGTCAAACTCATTCAATAACAGAGATTAACTTCTATTAATTTAAACAAAAGATTAATCATCTATTAAGCATGAAATTATCCCTAATTTATGTATAAATATCAACTTTAGTGAAATGACATGCCAATGGAGAAAATTACTAAGAAGTATGATAACATGCATCATATTCATATAAAATAAGCATGAATATGAGTTAATTAGGGTAAGAATTCAGGTTATAAATGCATGTTATCAGAGTTCCCGATGATTTCTACACGCATCAATACAGACTTGAGTGACCGATTAGGGTTTGACAGTTGACCATACCCTAAGTCATTCACGAGTCTAATGTAGATGAAGGATTATACATACATGGTAATCGATGACGGGAAGGTTCCATAAGTGAGTTCTTACATACTCCATATCTCCTAGTTTACGTGGTGTAGCTTGGCACCCAACGGGCTAGCAACTCAACCTGTCGATTGAGTTAAATTGATCCTTGATTAATTAATCTATATGTGGATGTAGATGTGGATGTGGATGTGGATAATTAATTAAGATTGATCAATAAGGTGTTATTAGGTTTATAGAGTTATTAACTAGAGAGATATATGGACCTATAGGGTCACACACATAAGGTCTATGGATGTTCATGGATATAGACATAATTATGAGGGTTTTATAAAAAACCTCATACCAAATGTCTATAAATACGGGGAGAACGACCACAACTGGAGGTTCCCATGCAAGCCTTGTGGGAATTCTCTCTTTTCTCATCTTTCTCTCTTGGTGAAGAGGAGATCCAACCATCCGGAGACTGTGTGGATACCGCTAGAGCCTATACACTTGAATAGCTTCAAGAACTCCTTCAAGGAAACCATGTAAGTACGTTTTCTCATTCATATTAGATGATAGGATTATCTGCTCTTGGTGGCTTGGTATTTTGAATATCTGATTCAATGAATTCTGGTGCATTCGATGTTTTGATCAAAATTTCAGAAAGTTATCAACCTCAGATCCCAACAGGTATGTGGAACTGTTTCATTGAATGTCAATTTGCTTTATAAGCATTGAAAAATCTGAACCATCCGTCAAAGGAGTTATAATGGTCCAAATCTGTCCCAACCGATACACTTTTGCTGGACATGTGGCGCAATCTTGAGCGCTCCATTGAAATCAAATGATACTCATTACACGATGTTTGGCATACACGAGATGATGCAATGAAATCATAACGCTTCGATGAAAATCCAACAGTTGAGACTTAACGGCATCAATTCATCTCACTCTGATTAATTTAAACTATCGATTGCATCTGAAGGACGCAATCGATGAAAGATGTATTCTTACATGTTTCAATTAATTAAACCTTTTGGACATCTCAATCCCTGAATCTCTTGTTTTAATCACGTTCTAGACTCATTTGCACGTGTTTATCAAAAAAAGGGGGGAAATCATCCCTTGAACTCTGAATTTCTGTTTTTGAAAGTGCAAAACAAAACGCCTTGATCCGGTGATTAATTGGATCATTTCCAATGTGAATTTGGGTTAGATTTTATTTTTTCCTTCTAATATTTTGTCATTTAACATTAGATTTTAATTTCAAAGCTTAGATTAGCTTTATTTTGATAAATCTAGCTGTTCTCTCTCTCTTCACAAATGATTTTCTTTCTCTCACTTCACTCTTTGATTTCTCCATGGATACAAATTCGATTTGAGTAATTTCTATTTCATGGATAGATCTTTAAGTATTCTTTCAGTATAGGTAAATTTTTTTTTATTATTGATCTCAATTCTTCATCCAATTTGATCAAATTTGAAAACAACTCAGGAAAAAAACTAATTCTTCGTGGATTCAACCCTTACTCACCTCGATACTAATTAATTCCGAATTAATCTATAAAATAAGTGAGTTTAGCTTTTATTTGATGTGGGACGTGTGTTTATTACGACAACACGATCATGCTACATCACTTACCCAACCTCTAACCTCCACTACATTGAACAACCTCAACCTTCCAATTGCTCTTTAGAAGGGTACCCACTCTTCAACCATTTTTTTATGGCTTCCCTCAACATAGTCCCTCAACTCTGTGAGAGAGGTCTAAATCACGTTCATGTTAAAATTAACAAGTAATTGAGAGGATTCTAACAGAGATTGGAGGATAAGTTCTATGCTCATCTCAACGAGGAGTTCAACTCAGAGCATTAACGACCTCTCACTCCACTCTATCATCTTTGGTACATGAGCCTATATAAAAGACAACTCTGACATCTAGCTCTTCGATATCTCATATCTCTGAGTCCTACTTTGCTCAACAAACAACTCCATAAGATGAAGCATCATGGCTCTCGGTTCCATGTCCATATTTACCTTTACAACTCACTACACATGATGGGTAGCATGTAACATTGAACCACAGTCGAATCATCCATCCATCTCTAGTAGTCCCATATTTCATCTTTGGATGCATCCATTTCCAGCTCAATAGGGTCATCTCAATCTAGGACTTAGGCGATACACTTAGACTAAAGCAAAATCTATGAGTTCTTCAGCTAGTCAATGAAGTTCATGCCAGTTAAATGATTAGCATTTAAAATACTACGAAGAGGATTACTGGATGACATCTTTCCTTCTAGGAGATGAATTAGAAGTAATCGTTAATTCTTTCATAGGTCATATTCATTGAAAATCCCACTAAAATTAAGAAAATCATACAACCCTCATATGCATTAAAAGGGAGAAACGATCATCTCCAACTAGGAATCAAAATCTCGACAATTATATTATAACCTTGAGCAACTCCAATCATAATATATCGTTGAGAACCCACTGACAACATGCAATTTATACTAGTAATAACATGACTATTAATAAAATTTAAGGCATTAAACATTCAATTCGTATGCATATCATACTTTGAGTGCATATCTATCATTCTATGCAATTTAAAGCTATAAACTCGAAATGTATTATTTTAGGGATAATTATATATAATGAAAGAATTTATTTTAGGGTAAATTATATGTATATTTATTAGAGATTCTAACTACATTTTAATTGCAAACAATAAGAGAAAATATTTTTCTATATTTTCATTTATTCTCCTAGTTTTATTTTCCAAAGAAAATGAGTGTATTTTTTAGGTAAAAATTTATTCTCTTGTTATTCATTAAATTTAACTTTTGAGAATGACATATTATTTCATTTATAATCAAACAAAAAATTTAGATTAAAAAGGAGTTGAATTTAATAAGTTATAAATTTTCTAATTTTTAGGGATTTTTCTTGAATTTTTCTAAATATTTTAATTTTTATTTTGAATTTATTTTAAATAAAAATAAATTTTGATTTTAAGTGCGCATTGACAAAGCTGACGACATGGCATGCATGCTTGTGTGTCGCCATGTCGCGGTGTATATGCGTAACATGTGGCGCACATGTGGCGCACACGTGGCGCGTATTAGCACATCATTATTGGTTAAGCACCCTTTAAGGGCATAAGCTAACCACTATTTTCCCAATTTGTATTTATTTGCAAAAATTTTGTGATTTTTTTATGTGAGACTATGTTTCTTTCTGACATATCGCCAGTGATGTGGCATGCTCAAGAGGGTCTAATTGATGCAAATAACAAACATTTAATCTAAGCCCTTCACTTTCACTTAAGTGAAGGAGGTACGTGGCACCATATGAGTGGATGAAGATTTGTTTTATTAAAAAAATCAATCCTGGCCATTCATCTGAGGAGTTATAACGGTCAAGATTAGAAGAGCCATTTGAGATCTACAACATCAATTCACGTTTAGACAAACGAGATTTCGCGTAACATGCATATTTAACTTAAATTCTTATCTTATTTAACTCATATTCATGCTTATTTTATGTGATTGTGATGCATGTTATCATAGTTTTTATGAATTTTCTCTATTAGTATGTCATTTTACTAAAGTCCATATTTATGCATTATTTAGGGTTAATTATGTGCTTTCTAGATGTTTAATCTTTTCCAAGGTTAAATAAATAGAAATTAATAACTTCCCTTGATTTATTTTGACTTTACTAAATGATTAGAAGAATTAATGGATGATATTAAATACACTTCTTAAAAGATTACTTAAGTTTATTTTAAATTCATCTTATCCTTCGTTTAATTTATATTGTATATGCATAATATTAAAGATGAAGAAATTTGTGATCTAATGGAGAAAATTTGAGTTTAAAAGGAGTTATATTTTTAAAGATATGGATTTTTGAAAATATGGATTTTTCTGGATTTTTGTAGAATTTATTTTGATTTAATTCTCTTTAAAAAATGTAAAAAGGGGTTTTACATCTCCACAGGACTCGCGGAGCTGACGTGGCGCGTGGGACCCGCGCGGAGGAGACATGGCACGCAAGGCCACGTAGCAGCGCCACGTGGAACCACACGCAGAGGTGGCACGGACGCGTGGCAAGGCCACGCAAGTCCACGCGGATGCCCGGGTGGCGCCACGTGCCAGTGCAGAGGCTGGCAGGTGATGGGCCCACGTGTTAGTGGGCCCTAGGTAAAAGTATTGGGGTGGTAACGCAAAGGCGTTACGCCGCTCTACCTTTTATACTCACCAAGTTCACCGATTTCTTCCGTGTGGGACTATGATCCCGTGAAATTTAAAATTGCAAGTGACGTGGCATTGTGTGGCGCGTCGGATATGATCACGATGTGTCGATCGCGTGGACTCAGAGTCCACCGGATCTTCATCAACGCACATGGTTAATGCGATCCGTCGATTTCATTAGTGAAATCGAACGGTCGCAATTAATCAGCTAACCCGATTAATCGTGGGAGTGACAAGTGGACTCACCTCGACGCGACGATGGAAATCGGATGGCGGAAATGGCAAGATCATGAAATCGTGGCCCTACAATCAGCACGCAATCGTGGCTGTCGATCGGTCTTCACCGTATCAAACGGCCTGTATTTTTCGCGCGGAAATCCCTTATAAATATCGATGTTCTTATGTATCCTTAACTCTAGATTGAATCGTGAAAAGATTAAGCAATTTTGGAGCAAAATCTTAAGTTCTTCGTGATCATGCATTTCTAGACTTGATTGCGATCCAATCAAGACGAGATTAATCATGAATTGTTGCTTGATTTGATCGAATTCTCCCCTTGAACGCCGAAGTTACGCCGAGGAAGAAACTAAGAAAATACTCTTCAATCGGCGTGAATTGAAGCCAAATCTTTCTGTCAATCGGGTTAGTAGTGTGAATCGATCATTCATCTTGCAACAATTTATATTTAGATTAGATTTAGGTAGTTAATTTTGCTGTAAAAGTCGTTTTGTTCTTCATTTTTGCCCAAATTTGATTCAGATTTTTGATGATTTTGAAATAAGGATTTATCACTGATCTTAAGTCCAAATCACTTGTTTCCTCAGTTTTCCATGAATATCAAAATTGTGAAATTACATTATCATTTGACCCCTCAATTTAACGTTTGACTAACTACTATTCATTTTCAATCTGAATTTGGGCGTTGACTTGCGAGATCAATTACTCTTAAAATCTAAATTAAAAATTTGACAATTTTGGTCTCTTTGGAATCCTCTGGTTGATAGCTTTCTATTTTTATATTAATTTTAAGATTTGGATATCATGTGGTTAGTCAATTTAAAGATTTTCATCGAAATGCTCATTTCTTGATTTTTCTGATCTTTAATTTTTCAATAATTCATAATAAATCTAATTCTTCTTAAAAACTCACGAATTTTATATCAATAAGTTCCATTTTCCCTATAGTTTCTGAATATATAATTTTCATAATATTTTAACCTCAATTTATTCCATGATTTTAGAAAGTCAACGCTTTGACCTTGACTTTTGACATTTCTTCTTAAAAATCAGTTTCTAAAGTCTTAAAATATATTCTCTGATATCATTTTATCATTTCCATCAATAAATATTATAAATTCATTTCTTAAAAACCTTTATTAACCCTAAGTTTGAACAAGTCCACTCTGCAATCAAAGTCAACTGTGTTCTTTGTGGATCGACCCATTCTTTACACTATACTTGATTTTATATCTTTGTTATTATGAGTTCAGAATTATAAATTTTTTTCTTGACCAACATTTGTGTGTTTTAACGACCGCATAAAATGCTTCGTCAGTCGCTCTCTTCACACGATCACATGACGCGATCTTGACACTTCAATGAAGATTCAATGGTCGCGACTTAACCATAAAAATTTGCCTCTTTGATCGCTACCGTTAATCTCATCAAGGATAAGATTTGATAGTCACACCCAATTTCAAAATATTATAAATTCTCTCTCATCACGAGAAAATGGATTTTTCAATTGTTTCGATTGATCGAACGTTTTGGACACCTCAATACTTAAATCTCTTTATTTCTTCCTCTTCTAGCCTCATTTTCGCGTCCAATGAGTACTTGAAATCAAGATTTCATCAAAATAGTAGGGACAATTCATCGCTTGAACTCTGAATATCTGTTTTCAAATATACAAAATAAAAATCCTTGATCCACATACCAACTAGATCATTTTGAGCACAATTTTGGGTTAGATTGCTTGTTTTTCTCCTAATCTTTCATCATTTATCATTAGATTTTAATTTTAAAGCTTAGATTAGATTAATTTTTATAAATTTTATCAAATTCTCTTTCTTTGCGATCAATTTTTCTACCTTGATTTTGCTCCTTGATTTCTCCACAAATATTGATACCAATTGAGTGATTTTTTATTTTGCGGATTTATTTTGGAGTATTATTTACAAAAAAATTAATTTCTCTATTTTCTCACCTTAATTAGGCATCTGATTTTGATCGAATTTCAAGAATACCTTGAAAATTTCCTCAAATTTATGTGGATTTGACCCTTATTCATCATTATAATAATCAATCAGTGATTTAATTTTCAAATTAGCGAGTCTGGTATTTATTTTGACATACATTTGTATTGTTGATGGAACGGATCGATGCGGTCATTAATTGCACACTGATTCGTGTCAACATTAAAACCAAATTTACCAACTTAATGATTAAATAACAAATTGAGGGGTATAATGGTAAATAAGGGTCGAATCCACGGAGAAATAAGGGATTTTTGAGAGATCTTTTGGAATTTGATCAAATCGGATGATGAATTGGTGATAGAAATTAGGGAAAATGGTAGATTTAGAAATATAACTCAAAGACGAATCCACAGAATCAAAAATCACTCGATTTGGATCAGTTTTCACGGCGAAATCAAAGAGCAAAGTAGAGAGAAATTTCTGAAAATTAAATCACGAAATTACCGAAATTAAGACTGAAATTGAACTAAATTACGATCCTAAATTACAAATTGATAATACATGACAAAAGATTAGAGGGAAAACACATAATCTAACTTGAGATAGTGATCGAAATGATCCAATTAATCGCCGGATTCAATGCTTTTTATTTCGTGATTTCAAAAACGATCGTCAGTGTTCAAGAGACAAATTCTCCTTAATCGATCGATGAAATCTTACTTTTAATCACTCCGTGGACGCGAAAATGAGTCTAGAAGTGATTAGAAGCAAGAGATTCAAGGATGGAAGTGTTTAGATAGATCAATTGAGCAAAATCATCCAAGAATACATCAAAATGTCGAAGAACATCTCAATTTATAGTGAATTTTGGCGTAACCGTCGGATGAGGCGTTTAATCTTTGATCAACTGTCCAGATTAAATGCATGAGGGTGAATCATTACGATTAAATCTTGGCCCTTGGATCATGGATGGACGCACAAGATGAAGCCTTATGATTACATGAAGTTGATTCGTCGCGTAACGTCTTCCATTCGATCTTGATCGAACGTCAGAGATATCTCCACGTGTCCACAGAAGTCCATCGGATGCGTTTAATCTTAGCCGTTATAACTCCCTTGATAAACGGCTGAGATTAAATGTTTTGAAATATAAATCGTCGTCCAATCACAATGCGTCGAGTACCCCTTCATTTAAGTGAAGATCAACGGCTTAGATTCTTTGTACAATCGGACGCTCCACATGCTGCCACGTCACACCCCGCTATTGATTGTTGATCGCGATTGATCGGACGCTCCAGATTGCGCCACGTCGCCTACGCGTTAATATTAAATTGAAAAATTGATTTAAAATTAGAAAAACTGATTTTTAATTCCAGAAAATCCTTAGAAATTTATTAAAAATTCAGAAAAATTCAAAAAAATTCTAGAAAAATCCCTAAAAATTAGAAAATTCATAACTTTCAAAAGACAACTCTAAATTAATTCAAACTTCTTTCATTATATCAGAAATTTAATTATCTATCATTATAAAAAGTCAAAATATTTAAATAACAAGAGAATACATTATTATTTCAAAAATACAGTCATTTCTTCTTAAAAAACAAAACTTTAGAAAAATAAATGAGTGTATATAAATATTTTCTCTTATTATTTATCATTAAAAACGTAATTATAATCTCAAATTTAGATGTGAATAATCTATTCTAAAATATATTCTTAATTGTGCATAATTATCCCTAATTTAGTGCATTTTGAGATTATAACTTAAAATTGCATGGAATGATAGAAATCAACTCAAAGTATGATAACATGCATACAAATGGAATTTTTTATGCCTTATTTTGCATTAATAATCATGTATTATCATGTTAAGATTGCATTTTATCAATTGTCGCACATCTCATAGGACTTCTGATATTTGTAATAATCGATCATACTTTGATCCTCGATGCTCATGCTACTAGGAGTAACTCCACCAACCACTAAGTTTTCTCTAAGCCATTGATAACATGCAACATATGCTTGTAATTAGACAATTATTAATACAAATTAATACATATAACATTACATTCTTATCTCTGTTATCATACTTTGAGTACATATTCATCATTGTATGCAATTTAAATTATTAATCTCAAAGTAAATTATTTTATGGGATAATCATGTATAATCAAGTAGAAATTTTAAAAGTAGATTATCCACATTTGTATTTGAGAATATAATTGAGTTTTACAATACAAATAAGAAGAGAAATACTTTTATATATATACTCATTTATTTTTCTAGTTTATTTTCCAAAGAAAATGAGTGTATTTTTAGTGAAAATTTATTCTCTTTTTGTTTCTTAAATTAAAATGCATAGAATATAGATTATTTAATTTCTTATCAAACAAAAAATTTAGATTAAAAAGGAGTTATATTTTGAAAGTTATGATTTTTTTAATTTTTAGGGAATATTTGGATTTTTTTTCTTAATTTTTCTTAATTTATTTTAGTTAAGAACATTTTAAATGTTTTCAAAACACACATGTGACGCACACATGGCGCACGTCATTGGTGTTAAGTGTCCTATTAAGGGCATAAGCTAACCATAGAAGTAGCATATCTATTTATATACAAAAAAAAAATTGTAATTTATTCAATAGATGACTGTGTTTTTATTTTTATTATATAAGCGGTATGGCGCAACAAGGAGCATTTGATTTTCATGATTTAATCAGCACTATTGATCTTCACTTAGAGCTAGGGGGTACATGGCCAATCACGATTTGTTGTCGATTCATTTTATTTGAATCACACGATCTAAGCCGTTCATCTAAAGAGTTATTATGGTTGAGATTAATCGCTCACAGTGGACTCTGTGGACCAATGTATGGATCTAGAGCATTCAATGAAATTCAAATCCAATGAAGATCTAACATTATGACTTAAAGATACTTATTCACCTCTCGTATTTTAATCGCAGCCATTGATTGAAGATGAATAGATGATCCAATGGCCACGCCCAAATTCAACTCTAATTACACCTCTTTTCTTCTAATAGTGTACTCATTCTTGAATTTTTCATTGATTGAAAATTTTGGACAATATAATCCTTGAATATGTTGTCTTCATCATCTTCTAAAATCATTTATGCATCCAGGGAGTATCGAAAATCAAGATTTTCGTTAAGGGAATATGCCGAATTCATCTCTTGAAAAATCAAACTTTTGTTTTTTTTACAACACAAAATGAAAAGCCTTTATCCATAAATTAATTAGATCATTTTAAGCATTAATTTGGGTTAGATTACATTTTTTCTTTCTAATCTTTCATCCTATAACATTAGATTTCAATTTTGATGCGTAAATTAGTTTAATTCTACATAATTTGATCATTTTCTCTCTCTTCATGATCGATTTTTCTCTCCTTATTTCACTCTTTGACTTCTCCATGGATACTAATCCAAATTGTGTGATTTTTTTATTCTATGGATTTTTCATGGAGTCTTCTTTCTAAAAATATCAATTTCCCAAATGTCTTGCCCCAATTCATCATCCGACTTGATGAAATTTTGAAGATATCTCAAAATTTTCCCTAAGTCTTCATGGATTTGACCCTTACTCACCATTATGCTAATCAATTTATGACTAAATCCTCAAATTAGTGCATTTGAAATTTATTTTGACACATAGACATGTAATTTTGATGACCTCACAATCACTCTTCATTAGACATACCCATGTTACTTGATGAGAATAGATTTTTGAGTAGTCGTAGAGTAACTCCACCAAAATAAATGGTTCCTCTACCCCGGACTTGTATCATACATGAGCTCTTAGTTCCTCCTCTTTGATAATCAGGCCTAGAGTAACTTCATCAATCCAGCTTAAGGTGATTATGATAGAGGCTATAACTAGAGAGGACAACACATCAGTTTGTAACTCTAGCATTTCATCACAAAGTTTATCTTAGGGGGTTATAATAGGGTCTATTGTTTAGGGATATCTCTATACCTATACCACAAGATATGATTATCTCAATAATATGTGTATCACATATATGTCATGTGCGGTGTGCTACCATGAATGTATTATATAACCAAAACAATAAAAATTAGGGAATCCTTTATTAGGTACAATTATGTTCTAGGCTTCACATTCAATTAAATTACATCACATTTAATTAAATTTCTAGAAAAATTTACTCACACCAATGTTGTGCAAAATAAAATTAAAAATCATGTTCAATAATTAGGAAATAACCATTTATAAATTTTGAACTGATCTCTAAAAATTCTTTCAATTCAAAATAATTTAACTCTTAAATTATTCAATTGAATAATCTCAAAATAAATATTTAACGAATTAAAAGACATCAAAAATTAAAAATTAAATTATTTGGGTCAATAAATCCATTTTCCAAAAAAATTCTAGACATTGATCGAATTTTTTTTAGAAATTTTCATTATCTAAAAAATAAAATAATATTAGAAAAAATTTCTTTTGCTTTTCCTTGAAAATCTGGTTATTGGATTTGACATATTTTTTAACCAAATTCACCAACTAGGTTCAAACTTGATAGCCCGAATCAAAATTGTTGAATGATCCAGTCTAGTTTGACCCTATCCAACTATGTTGGGGTGGGGGACGGGTTGAAAAGGCCCCATTGGAGACCCACATCATCACGTGGGTCCCACATAGACTAACATGCTGCTTCCCACATCAGTGTCACAGCCAGAAACGCACTTTGACCTATCAATTAATCAATTAAAAGTATTAATGACCTATCAAGCTTTCTTTTACACATCAAATCTCTTTAAAATCTCATAATTGACCTCGCTAATTATCAATGATGCCTTTATCTCCTTTATCAAGGAAAATCTTCATTTTGTTGTGAACTCATGATAACATGCAAAAAAATCAATGGTTTTGACATTATAAGACTAAAATATGACGAGAATGAGCACTTTCAATGCAATTTTTTGAATGTTATTGATACCATATAAATTTTGTGCCACTAATATAAATTTTCAATGCAATTATGGAATTTGATGCTTAATAGGCTTTCAAAATTTTATCAAAATATTAAACGCAATGGAATGCATTGAATTGAACATTCAAAAGACTAAAGCACCAAGAACCAATGATCTTATCATCTAGTATATATCATAATCCATACTTACAAGGTTCCGTTGAATTTTTTCTAGAAGCCCTTGACGAGACAAGACCACGAGGTCGTCGATTTCACACGGTCTCGTGTCAAAAATAATACCGAACTTACCAATTTGGGGAATTAAGAGAGAATTGAGGGGTATAATGGTAAATACGGGTCGAATCCACAGGGAATTTGGTCAAATTGGACGACGAATTGAGGTGAGAAATTAGGGAAAATGGTGGATTTAGAAAGATAACTTCAAAACAAATCCATGGAATCAAGAATCGTTGAATTTGGACTTGATTTCGCGGAGAAATCGAAATTTGAAGTGGAGAGAAATTTTCGGACGTTGAAATCGTAATTTTAGATGAAATTCTATGAAATTGAAAGCTAAATCCTAATCTAAACGAAAATTAAAGATAATAGGAGGATAATTGAGGTAAAACCGCTTCCACTAAACCCGTTTAGCGATCAAAACGAGGTGACTAAGCCGATTAATGACCGAAAACGTCAAGATCGTCACGCCGAGCTTCAAGCGTCGATTTCTCCCTCGATTTTCCACCAAATCTCGACTTCTACCCCTCCATGGATGCGGAATTGAGAGAGGAGGAGGAAGAACTCGAGAGAAACGAGTGGATCGGTGTCTAGACAAGTCAATTTGATTGAAATCTAACTCAAATGCATACATCGGTGAAGAACAACTCTATTTATACTAAATTTGGGCGTAACCGTCCGATCATTTCGATCAACGGTTACGATGAAACGGTCCATCATGGACCGTTTCGATTAAGTCGTGGCCGTCGGATCGTGATGGACGGCCACGATTTGATCCGGAGATAAGCGTTATAAAAACGCTTCAAATTTTGCCCTTTCGATCTCGATCCAACGGCTGAGATTCGATCCGCGCCGATTGATCTCAGCCGTTATAACGCTTCAAATTGACGCACGTGCTATGATGTTGATCCGGTGGTCCGCGCTCCGCCCGATCGACGCTCCTCCGTCAGCCACGTCGCCAAAAAAATCTGAGCCGTTATAACTATTTAATTCCGCACGTTTTCTTGATCGCGATCAATGGTCCGGGCTCACGCGATCGACGCGTGAAATCAACGCGCGCCGTCGATCCGACGCCTATCGTCGCGCCACGTCACCTGCAAGGTAAGAATAGTGTGGAGATTAGTCCCACACGGAAATTATTTCTGAAAATGTCGGGTATATAATACCCGACATTTAAGAGAGTTAATACCCTCCCCATCTAGGCGAGGCTGAAGAACTCTTTTTCTTATGTATATAATAATAAAATAATATATAATATATACGCGCCACGTGGGCGCTGCGCGGGTCCGCGTGGCACTGCCACGTGGCCTTGCGTGCCACGTCGCATCCACGCGGGTCCCGCGCCCATTTTGCCCTTTTTTTATTATTTTTTTTAATGTTTTAAATAGAAAATAAAATCATAAAAAAATAAGGAAAAAAATACAGAAAAAAATCCCTAAAAAAATTGTAAAAAAATCATATCTTTTAAAAATACAACTCCAAATTAATCCAAATTTCTTTCATTGGACCTGAAATTTAATTATCTATCATTCTAAAAATTCAAAATATTTAAATAACAAGAGATTTAATTTATATTTCAAAAATACATTCATTTTTAAAAGATTTTAACTTTATAAAATTAAATAAATGTTCATAAAAATGATTTCTCTTATTATTTAACTTTAAAAACCATTCATAATCTCAAGTAAAGATGGGTTATAAAATTATTTATCCTTAATTCATCATAATTAACCCTAATTTAGTGTATTTTGAGATTATGACATAAATATGCATAGAATGATAGAAATGCACTCAAAGTATGATAACATGCACATAAATGTAATGTTTTATGCCTTAAATTGCATTAATAATCATGTTTTATCATGTTAAGATTGCATGTTATCAGCCCTTCAAGTGTCCAGCCTCTAGCAATATCCACACAATCATTGGACAGTTAGAAATGCTCCTCGAAGATAAAAAGAGAATAAAGGGTAGAATTTCCACTAAGCTTTCATGGGCACCTTTAGTTGTGGTTATTCTCTTGTTATTTATACACATTGGGTATATGAACTTCTCATAAAACCCTCATAATTATATCTATATCCCCCAAAATTTATAGACATTATGTGTGTGTCCCTTTAGGCTAATATATCTAGCTAGTTAATATATATAAAATAATTTATTATTGGTTAAACTTATTAATTATTTATACAATCACTTATATTAATTAATTAAGGATCAATTTAACCAAATCAACAAGTAAAGTTACCAACTCGTTCAGTGCTAAGCTATACCATGTGCCCTAGGAGATATTGAATGTAAAAGAAACTCCCATAGGGAACCTTGTCATCATCAGTTACCATGTACATATAATTATTCATCCATATGAGACTCATGAATGACTTTGGCTACAATCAACTATCAATCCTTAATCAGTAACTCAAGTTAGAAATGATGCCCCAAAGAAATCATTGGTAACACCTTGGACAAAGATTTCATCGCGTCTTATTCCTTGATTCAATTTCCTCAAATATAGAGGGCATATGATCCTATCTTGACCACACAATCACCTTCGAGGACTTCATGTCATATTTGATTTATGATATTTTGGAGATCTATAGGCTAAGATTTTTAAGACATAATCGAATACAATCATCCATTAATAAGCATAAAATCACGGTTGTTGAAAGTGCAAAATCGCATATCAAAAATTATACTCAACTCTTCGAATTTGATCTTAAAATTTATATTAGTGGCAAGTCAAGATGGGTTATGGAAGGGACCAGATTAATGGAGAAGGAAGATAGAAAGGGAGAGAAGTAGGAGAATTCAGTCAAACTTGAAAGGTGCAATCAAGTGGGTAAGAAATTTTGACTCTCTCTCTCTCTCTTTGACTCTCTCTCTCTTTGACTCTCTCTCTCTCTCTCTAATTTTGGGAATAGCCCAATATCTTTCCTCTCTTCTCCTCTCTTCTCAAATGTACATGATTCTCCCTTATTTTGAATAACTGAAATACCATTACCATTGTCTACATTACCAGACCAACATCATCCAAATAACTATAACATAATTTACTTTAATTTCTACACAATCAACCAATCCTTCATTTGTGGAGAGTTAAAATAATTCATTATGAACTAATTTTAATGATTTCATGTCTAGATTCATAAAATAAATATACTACTGAATTGAGTAAAGGAACTTATGTGGCACTATATTTCACAATCTAACTTTCGTAGAAATAGATGAAACTTTTCATATAACATATTTTTTTATAGAGATATATATAGTGATTTATTGGAAAAATAAAGACAAGAAAAAGCCGACATCTGATGGAAAAGGCCAACAACAATAAATTGACACAGTGTTAGTTTCTTTGTTCTTAAGATATTTTAGTTTCTTTGTTTTTGGTATTTTTTAAATAAACTAGTATTTTTGTTGATGAGAAAAAAATGATTTTGAATCAACATAAAGAATCTATCAAAAACTATAAAAACTTCTATACACAAATGTTTTGGGGAAAAAAGTTTGATTTGTATCATCTAACTAAACCAAAAATTCACTTATTAATGAAAGATGTTGAGGCTGATATATTTATCAATATTTCTACCTTACAAAAAAAAAGATAGAGAATCTCCTAATTCTAAGTTTTTCTTGAAAAACTATGTCATGAAGTCATCAATAATCAAGTTAAAACAATCAAAGGTACATAGGCTTTTAGAAAAACTATTACAAATTACTCAACAAGTTGTCTCATAACTATTAGACTTGTTGGAGGAAAGCCCCTCATTCATCTTGTGAAAACATGTCAACCATCCCTTAAAAGGTTGGAGCCATGTTGTGGAAACGTATTTTACCATAATCATGGGATCGAGTCATTAGGAGAGAGATGTATTATCCTCAAAATTTTATCTTTTATGTCCTTGGAAAATTAAAATAATAAAGCAAAGCTATTAGAGTGCATTTACTTCCATTATTTAGGGTTTAAAGACAGTAGATAGTTGCTAATTCACGATGAATTTCCATTGATTCTCAAGGTTTTTCATTTTTCCCACTCTATCCGCAGTGTGATTGAGAGATTTTTCCTTCATTAGTTCATTTAAAATCATCAAAACTGTTGAATGTGAAGATATGTAATGTTGAATTTTTACATCTATTGAATGGGGGTAACAACATTTTAAATGATACAAACGATTCAAAATATGACTAAAGAATTGTCACATTTGATGAATGTCTTATTTAGGAGGAGAATAAAGAAGGGCTTCTTGAAGTATGAAGAAAATTATAAGATGTTCTACTGAATAGCCAGCATCCCTACAAGCACATGCCCGCTTCGCTTCGTCCTTGGTTTGGGGCAAAGCCAAGCCAATAGATACATACGATAGGTGAATGAAACTCCCCTTCGCTTCTGATTTTCCCTAAAGGCTTGTTTAATCCTTAAAACTGCAAATTCAGACATTTTTGGACAGGCTTGTACTGAAAGGTATGACTGTGATGCGTCAAGTGAGCCATAAAACTATTCAGGCCGCCATGAATGAGGGTTAATCCTCCCTAAAACATGTTCCTCGACCTCTTTCATTAAGCTTGATTCAACAAGGACCCTTAAAAGAATGCACACATGTAAACTCGATCATCAAGATTCTTTGAATTTCAGAGAAAGGACAGACAACTCCACGGATTGGCTAGGGACAAAGAGAAGAAATTAAACAAAAAAAAAAAAAAGGACCAGCAAAATCGCAAGCTTTTACGATTTTAAAAGAAAATATTTGACAGACGCGAGCAAAGTTGAGAGCGATACTACATCGGCCATCTTTATTTATAGCGGGCTTGCGAGTTGAGAAGTCTCAATCAAGAATATCCTCAATCTTATACTACCGACCATGTTGCTTTCAAAAGTTTGTTGGAGAGTCTCATATATCGAGAATAATTGAAAGAGGTCCTCCTACAGAAACCCTATTTGTAGATTATACTTATAACCCTGTTATTTGCTGCCATATCCCTAAAGGCTTAAAACTTGGATTCTATCCACGCTTTTCGTGCCGAGCTGTTTCCCTGGCAAAGCCTGCTCGCTGATGCCCTAAAAAGAAGCTGAATTTTCTAATAGTAGTTGACTATGATTTCTTATTTCCTCGAATAAAAATGTGGGCCACAAATTGACCATACTACAATGAATATCAGAGAATTTACACAATGATCGATTAATTGTGTATATTGCACTCGCGAAAAAGAGGGTGATTGTAGTCAATGTACCTGTTCCAGAGGGCCTTGTACTTGGAGAGGCCCACTTCAAGCCAAGGCTTCAAGTTGCCATCATAGTGGATGACGGAGGCACCTTCCACATCTGCCTTTGAAGCGTCGCCTGGTGCCTGGCCGAGCCCTTCCAAGAGCCACCGCCGCCGCAATAATCGTGTCTCGTTGTAGAAAGTCAACAGCCCAAGAGGGAGTGTTCCCACCTTCAATGCCGGCCTCTTCTGCATATGAAAGAGGTGAATGGAGATGGAAGAGAGGAGAGAGAAAGAGAGGAGAACTCACCTGCTGGAGAAACTTCTGGTACACCTCGGTCAACCCCCGTTGGCGCCACTTGTCAAGGTCAAAGATATTCATCCCGAATGCCCATGCAGTTGTTTTAGGGTCAAACTGTCCAGCCAAAGCAGGGTCAGAAAAGTCAACAAAAGATTCCAGTCTGAGGGGGGTCTCCACTGCTCCGTTGACCTTCTCCTTTAGGTCTACTCTCCACAGGGGAGTCAAATCCTTGCGGACCACAACATCATGGTCAACCAGAAGGACCTTCCGTAGGAAAGGGAAGACCTGAGGGAGGTAGAAACGGAGATGACTAAGAGGTGAATAAAATCTCCCATGGACTCCAGGCTGCAGCTGAGAGGAGTGAAAGTCAACGGGAAGAAAGTCAAACTCCTCAGTGCTAGTCACGTGAACTGACGCAGGGCGAGCTGGATTCATCATGAACCACATTGTCATAGCCGGGAAAGTCAATGGGTCAGTCACCACATGGACCACCAGCTTTGACGGATCCTGACAGAAGGATCAAAACAGGTAGAAAAAGTCTAAGAAGAGGCATCCTCACCAGCTTTAACTTTTGAAGAAAAAGTCTAAGAAGAGGCATCCTCACCATAAAAGAGGAGACCGCCGAGTTTACCACTACGGAGCATGCAAGAATGTTATCAGAGAATATGGCCATGTGGTAGAGATCCAAGCGGCGAGACTTAACTTTGATCTTTTTCGGGAGTTGACGGTCCTCTGGTGAAAGATCAAAGTATCGAGAAGTCAACTTCATGGACAGGCAGTGGAGACCCTTGGAGATGGTCCTCGTGGCTAAGTCAACAAGGTAAGAGACTTGCTTCCTCTGTGCTCTCAGCTGATCCTCTGTCGTGTATGCCATGGCCCGCAGCTTTGTTGCCATGGCTGAGCAGTCCGGGTAGGCTCTGTTGGCTCTAGAGAGAGAAACTTCCATGGCTCTCATCTTCATCATGGCACTGTTCATGGCATTGAACTCGAGTTGGAGAACAAAAGATTTCTTTTAAGCAAAGAAAGAGATAGGTCTTTCAGTTGACCTTCGGGAGAGTTCGGAGTCTTTGTTGACCTGGCTGACGATGGATTTGATATCCTTTATCCGAAGCTTCAACTCTCTCACTAAACGTGAGTTGCTATTGGGTGGGGTAAATTGTAAGTATGCCCTCGCCATGAGCAGCTGGTCCCGCATGTTCCTGATTTTCTCATTTGCAGGCGGTTGCTAAAAGAAGCAAACACTAGTAGTACATTAAAAAACACTGACCAGATGATATTCACTTCAAATGTTCTTTATCTGATCATAAACATACCAATCTTTGTATAGAATTGGTCTTGTTCCTGTATCTCACAGATCCTTCACCACCGCTGGGAAAACTCTTACCTGAGATCAATTAAAAGATCAAAATAACCAAGTTTCAATTTTTTAGAGAAACTTCCATTGATTATGAGGATCTGACCACTCAATTTTGTCGGATCGCCAATTGATTTCCCGTTGTTTTCACCGTTAATACTGACTTGATCAGCCGATCTGTTTCCACCGACTACAGGATCGATAAGAATCAATTCTTCCAGTATTTCTCTTGCCGGTTCCTTCCGCCCATCGCTCCTTTCCTGCTCAAAATAATCTAGGTCAAAATATGCTAATATCTTACTCCAATTTTTCACTGAAAAAGCATAACATTGACAGACCTGTTTAAGCGAGTTTAAGCGAAACCCATCTGCCCGATGCCTCTGCGTCAAAAAAATCAACATTTCTCTTAATCTAAGCGCCAGAAAAAACATTTTACAGACTCAGAAAAAACATTGCGCGGACATATTACAGAAAAAACAAAGATTAAAAAATTATCTAGATCCTCACTATACTAGAGACGTCCTCCACGAGACCTAAAGTCTCATCTGAATCATAGAAAAAAAAAATAATCAGGATCAATTTTAAAAATCAAAGTACGCGAAAAAAAACCCCCGAAAACTCTTACCAGACGATTGTGGCAGCCTTCCGATCCGATAGATGAAAATAATCGGAGAAATTACGGTTAAACCGAGCAACGAGAGGATGATAGTCCTCTGTCTCCAGAGAACCTTCTTCATCAAATCCTGACTTAGTCAATGAGAACGCATTGGTAGATATCCAACTTCTTCAGCAATCAGGATTTCGTCAAACCCGGACAACAACCGACGTACTCTTGACTCCGCTCTTCTTCCCCGCTCCCCTCCGTGATTTATTTATATAAATTTATTCTTTAAAATCGTAGCCTTTTGCTCTAAAGTCCTCAATTTTGTGTCTTCTTGTTAGCTGAGGGTTTAGCGGCAATAAAATATTGTCATGGATCGATGGCCGTCGGATTGGGATCTAAAAGTGGGATGGATTCTTGCCGTATTTGGATGTGACTTGAAGACCTGTCACGTGAGGGAGGGGGAGAAGCACGTGCTTGCAGGTCTCGAGTGGGATGGCTTTATTTATTGACCCACTGAAAAAGGCAAGTCTCGAGTACTTGTACAGCTGTAAGAGATTAAAGATGCACTAAAAACTCAAAAAACTTTGAGGGAGAGAGAGATGAGTAATCATGTGTCATTTTGTTAATCCGATGCATATATCATGAGCACTGCATTCGAGAATTATTTTGTTGCTATTTCCAAATAAATTATCATAAGACATGCATAAGAACATGTATGACTCGATGGACATGGAAAGATTAGAAGGAAAATAGGAAGGAGAGAGATTGAAGGTGGATTTGATTAAGGGATACATGGATTGAATAGAAACTCTTTTGCACTTTTGGGAAGGTCTTTATGAGTCCATGCAAATACATGGCACATTTTGTGTTGTCTCTTTTGTATTTCTATAGCTAGGATACCATCAAATGGCACCAACCATCCAATGTGCATTGTCAAACATCTATCATGAATCATGATGCATGCAACTATCGTGCGTTTAACCTTGCGACAAGCCAAAATGGTGTGTGTTTTTAAATATATGCAATGATCAATCAAAAATGATTCCTAACTCATTTAAGTTCATAATTAATTAAGTATATTTGTGACATCCCAAATCCAAGTAGCATTGAGTTTAAAACACGACTTGTGTGCCAGCGCATCAAATCACCTCAAGTCAATCCAATTGTCGTCTCTACTAGTAGTTATCATACTAACCTAAATTGCTCTAATTTCTTGGCTACCCATTTAATTTATTCATTTTAGGAAAATACTCAAAAAATACTAGTCGCTTAGCTACGCGATCCTTGAGTGACTAAACCTATTCATACCCACCAATTCTATGCACAAAATATAGTAATTCTAAGAGAAGGCTACATGTGAGAGATTATTATGTTTAACACATGTAAGTGAATGAATATTCTCCTCATGATATTTTAGATGTTAACTCTAAAAAAAGGGAATGTAAATGCAAGATTTTAAAAGGCATCAAAAATGGAGTATTGATAAGAATCTCTAAATGAAGATTAATGTTCCCAATTACGGCACATAGAGCATGTGGCCCCCATTATGGGGACATGGCTCACATCACTGCCCGCTGTAAATGTCTCGATGTGAGGATTAAAATATCTCTTTGTTATTTTGAATCAATGCCCTCCATGGTTTTCCCACGTACCCACCACATTAAGTGAACATTCATGCTTGATATCTTGTCATATTGTCCGCACATAAAACAGATAATATAAGATGATGACTCGGGAAATATTTTAAATGCAGCGCCATGCAAGCACCTAGTGTCCGTTGTGTGGGTGTGCACTAACCAACAATATGGCAATGTTGCTCAAAACCCATATATAACTCATAAAAATCAATTTAAGGCCCAATATTAATTTTATTAACAAACTAAGGAAAAATTAGAAAAATCACAACTTTCAAAATATTAGACGTTTTCAATGAAATTTCCAAAAATAGATTGGAAATTTTATTTTCCAAATTATCTTTTTGTTTTTAAACTAAAAGTAAAACATATACGATGAGAAATTTAATTTCTTAAATGTAGTGTATTTCAAAAAGCAACTACATCAAAAATAAGAGAAGAGTTAGTTTACCCTCATTTTTCTCTTATTATTTTCAGCATGTAAATTTCCTAAGTCCAAAAATCATGAAAAATCAATTATGTGAATAGATTTTATTGTTTTTAACTTTAAGAAAGGTCAAATGTGTTTGAAGAAAGGTGATAACATGCATCTATAACTTTAATTCTTATCATACTTCTCTAATATTCATTCTTATCTTATGTAGTTATGATGAATGTTATCATAGTCTTATGAATTTTCTCCATTGGCATGCCATTTTACTAAAGTCCATTTTTTACATTATTTAGGATTAATTATGAGTTTTATTGATGTTTGATCTTTTGCAAGGTTAAATGATTAAAAATTAACCACTTTCCTTGAGTTATTTTTTATGGATATTATATATCCTATAAGCCAATCACACTTTCATGTATCTTGTTTATGTTCATTGAAATGAAATTTATTCATTGTCATTCTTGTGTGATGTTTACAATGAAGTCCATGAGCATGTGCAATGACTAAGTGAATTATGATGAGATCATAATATAGTGATCACTAGTCTTTAAACATATATTCTAAACATTCCTATTCGTCGGATATTTGAGAAGGACATCGAATTATCCGGAAATAATAGCACTATCCAATCCAACTCATATGATGAGTATGGCTGATCTTATAGCCATCGGTATGAAGACACTAAGGATAGATAGTGGGTCCTCTTTGGAGAAAGAGTTCACTGAATTGATCCATATGAATCTCTTAATGATATTTTATCTAACTGTTAATCAGGTTGATTCATGTCATGGTTGTGTATGTGGTCCTTTGACTTGAGACACCAAAGACATCTTGTGGATAGATGATCGTGTGTTGATTATGACTTACGAATCCCTAGTCACGCGATATCTAAAATGTCATATATTGGATACGACATGAAGTCCACGAAGATGATTGTGTGATCAAGATGGGATCATCCACCCTCGGTATTTGAGGAGATTGACTCAAAGAATGAGATGCGATGAAATCCTTGGCCAAGGTATTAGAAATATCGGAGAAGGAGTTCCTGATGATTTCTACACGCATCAGTACTAAGTTGAGTGACCGATTAGGGTTTGACAGTTGACCATACCCTAAGTCATTCATAAGTCTAATGTAGATGAAGGATTATACATACATGGTAATCGATGACGGGAAGGTTCCATAAGTGAGTTCTTACATACTCCATATCTCCTAGTGTACGTGGTGTAGCTTGGCACCCGACGGGATGGCAACTTAACGTATCAATTGAGTTAAATCGATCCTTTATTAATTAATCTATATGTGGATGTGGATGTCGATTTGGATAATTAATTAAGGTTGACCAATAAGGTGTTATTTGGTCTATAGAGTTATTAACTAGTGAGATATATGGACCTAGAGGGTCACACACATAAGTTCTATGAATGTTGGTGGATATAGACATAATTATGAGGGTTTTATGAAAAAACTGTTGGAACTTTAATATGCATCATGATTCATCAGAATAATCATATTCATAACACGGAATTAAACTTATACCTCGATTCACCGGATTGATCTTCATCGATGTAGATTACTAAACCGGAGAATAGTCTTCTTGAATATCCTTGATGTAACCTCCTAATCTCTAGAGGCAATGGGATTATCTCTTGAGGGTTATGAGCATCCAGTTATCCAAGTGCACTATGGCCTCCTATTTATATAGATAGAGGGAAGCTTAAGCCTCTAGTCAGTCATTAGTCAGCCCATTTATGACTAATGACTGATTTATTGCCTCGACACATAATTAACCTCCACACACATAAATAAATATCCTAATCCCCAGATTAAACGTAATTAAATCACTTAATGGGATTAAAATGATAGCTAATCCACAATAATACATAACTATGTCCACTTAATAGAGATTAGATCTAACAAAAACCTCATACCAAATGTCTATAAATAAGGGGAGAACGGCCACAACTAGAGGTGCTCATACAAGCCTTGTGGAAATTCTCTAAGTTCTTCTCTTTCTCTCTTGGTGAAGAGCTTTGAAGAGGAGATCAAATCATCCGAAAACTGTGTGGATACTGCTAGAGGCTAGACACTTGAATAGCTTCAAGAACTCCTTCAAGGAAACCATGTAAGTATGTTTTCTCATTCATACTAGATGATAGGATCATCTGTTCTTGGTGGCTTGGTATTTTGAATATCGGATTCAATGTTTTATACCGCATTTGATATCAGAGCCAGGTT
>CM044107.1:14032074-14160994 GCA_024174645.1 Lemna minuta | reverse complement strand
CTCTCTGTGTGAAATCTGTCACTTATCAATCGTATCATCAAGTCAAGGTTCAGCAGGTTGAGATATGTTCTTCAATATTATGACATCTATCCCTCTCTATATTAGTGTCTAGTATCCTCTCTCTCACACACACTCCCTCTCTCACACACACTCCCTCTCTCATTAATGCAGTAGATACATAGAAAAGAAAGTGAAAGCACAGGAATAAGGAGTTGTACTTGCACAAGGTCAGGCCCTTCTCAGTTGAACTTGGGACAAACCACAACTTGCGCATGAAGGGAGACTCGAACTGCACAAAGAAGCCATCGGAATTGCCATGCTTCCACTTCCTTGATCCTTGTCCTTTCCAAACCTAAACAGCATTACACCCAAAACCAATAACTTTTCAACAACTCCCCACCATCATCACTGGAAGGGTGTGAGATTCATACAAATGGGCGACGACTGAATTTGGAAGAAATGCAGGATATGATGAAGGTTTGTTATACCTGCGGATAGGATACGATATTCTTTGGAACAACTATACATGCAGCCCGGGAAAAAGATTCCTCTGCGTACTGTCTTAAGAAGGAGAAACAGCTGGTATGGGTATGAGGTGATTCAAATGCCTGTAAAGAAGAAAAAAATTGACAAAAGACACAATATCAATGTTTCGGTTATCAAGTAACATCATAGTTAAATTTTTCATGATCTACCTTGTCAATGTTAACCAGAGGAGCATATTTGTCTGTCTTCTTCTTCTCTTTGTCTAGAAGGAAATGTCCCCGTGGGTCAACTTTTGAAGAACTATGCCAAGCTTTTATGGATCCTTCTAAGGTTTCTAAAACAAAGGAAAAGATCTCCTCCGCTTCCTCTTTCACCCTTATCTTCTCAGACTAAAAAAAATCATGTTTGTTATAAACAAATCATGAAACAATGTCTAAGGACCATATTTTGACCAAAGATTCTCAATGCAATCCAAAATGTCTAAAGAGATATACTGAATTAAAATACATTGAGTAAAATGAATCTAGTTCTGATTGGCAAGTCACTGAAAAGGGCAAGTGACAGAAAGGGAATGGCTCGATAGTTTTATTGATTGATGGATGAGCTGCATTTATACAGATTACGGACCGAGGTAACTTACAATAGTAATCTTAGGAAGGGATATAAAATTAAAAATTAAAGATGAATAAGTAAATGCATCAATGACTACGAAGAGATCACTCTCCACTGTATAGGATATGGGAAAAGGAATGCGGATGAACGTGATTCACTTACCAGTTCAACTTTAAGGGGATCAAGGTACTTGCTCATGCTAATATTAGATCTCATGCTTTCTAATTCTAGGGTTCGAGATTGCTCAATAGAAACTTGAGTGAGTCTCTTAATTTTCCTCAACACTTCCATATTCTTGGGATTGTGCTCCAAAGCAATTTGAAGGGCAGCCACAGCCTGATCAAGAAATCAACGTTAATATTAAATGAAAGCTAAAATTAGGAGGAAGTTTATCAGTGAGTTTACCAGGAAAATCAAATAATCTTATAAGTTTAACCAGTTCCAAAAGAAAACACAGTGAATAAAAATGACATCATTTCATCAGACTGAAGCATGAAGATACTTTGTCAGTTAGGATGAAGATACTCTAAATCTCTCTGTGCGGTCAAGATACGCCTCTTAGGGTCTTAAGAGAGGAAAACCTCCACTCATTGCACAGTTAATCGATCTTTAACTTTCAGAAGAACCTAAAACATATTAAGGGGATTCCTTAAGTTTGGATCTAATTCGGACCTACTTCAATTGCTTTTTAAACATCAGAGATAACTACTCACAAAAGTTACAAATATACGAAATAAAAAAATAAAGGTCATGAATTTGGGTTTGTAACGGAAAAACTTTCAAATTACTTCAGAAATCAAAATTATACCCAAATGTTAATCACTGTTTGTGGGCCATTGTCTCTCTCTCTCTCTATTTGTGGGCCAATATGATTTGGATTTTCTTTAGCAGTTTTTGTTATCATGGTATAAGAGCGAGACGTTGCTCCTCATTCTGACAATTAATGGTATCACACCTGCATATTCTGACAGTGTTTCCTCTTTGCTGTGATTTGTTGTGGCAAATCACGCGCCTGGTTTATTTCCTGTGCATTACCTGCGGCAGTTTGAGCTTCAGCACTTATAGTTGCAGCTCTTGGTCTTTTGACTTGCAGCTTAGTTCTTTTTATTTGGACGCTGATTGTTTTTTGCAAGGGTCACATCTGACGTGATGCATCTCAGATTTACCATGGCCGCACCTATTGTTTCTCTCTCTCTCTCTTCATCAAGGGTCACATTCAGCAGTAGGTCATCAATTGCAGCGCTCTCTCTCTCCCACAATTCATTGCGACGGCATCTGTTTTACAGACCTGATAATCAGTTTTACCCCAAGTCACTCCCTCCTTGACTTGCCTTGTGGAAAAATACTCTGCATTCTGTTTGCTAATAGCCCCCCTGCTGAGTTCATCTGTTTCCTCTAGTCTTCCCAGGTTGACAGGAAGGAGGAACCCCTTTCATCTCCCCTTCCATAAAAAATGGTCATGCCCTTGGCCCCCGTGACTTTGCCTTTGTTGTGGCTCTTACCATATCGTGCATCCAGCTATACAACAGAACTTACTTGCCATCTTGTATATTTAATCGCTGTAATTACAGTTCGTAGGTTGCTGGCTTTGAAGACTGTCACGTAGCTCATAATTAGTAATTGCATTTGATAGCTCTACTGCCTGCAAATAGCGAACCCTGTTTCCGCCACATGGGAGGCTATTGATTCTGTTATTCTTACTTGAATCGGTCAGAATATGGAAATATCCCTAGGACAGTTCATCATTTCCATACCATTGAGACTATGTATGCCAATAAAACTATTATCTCTAGGACAGTCGTCATCTTTGAGTCACTTTTCATTTGCAAGCAAGACAACCTGTCTCTCCAGCAACATTTCAGAAAAATCCATACCATCATCAAGGATCTATCCATTAACTAGCTTACCACAACAGATTTGGCCACACTTGAGCACTAAAAGTTAGAGGTTTACGTTGGGCTTTGCCTTGCATACTGCACTCTTCTATCACTTCCCAGATTCATGGCAGGAAGTCCCTGGCCACAAGGCACTTCAGATTATCTCTAAATTTTCTATTGCTCTTGAGGTGACCACTGGTCAACTTTTGAAGGTCAGCCTTATTTACTTCTTGGCTTACTCTTCTTCATCTACTTCTCTTTGTGGCATAAACATCTTGGCGACCCATGTTTGTTCAAAATCAAAGATGCTTTATCTTGGCTTGCTTCATAGGTTTGTGTACGAGTCATGCATCCTGGCAAACATTTTACAGCTTCTTATACTGCTCATGACATCACTCTGTTGACAAACCCATTTAATCTTATTCATTGTGATATGTGGGGTCCCTCTTGCACGTCCTCGCTCTCCAGATTTGTGGGGTCTCAAATTTGTCTAACATTCTCTACGTACCTCCTGCCTTAACCATGAAATCCTGCATCAAATCACATATCCCTGCACCTCCCAACATAATGGTGTTACTGAATGAGAGCATTACATTCCACTTGACATCATTTGCACACTACTTATTGAGATAAATATCCTTCATTATCTATGATATGAGACTTTTCTCACCGCTCACTGCCACCTATAATTGTATTCCCTCCTCTCCTTTTGGCAGTGCTATTCCCACTCATTGTCTTTCTCTGACCTCCACCTTGTTCTCCCTTCCTCCCCATGTCTTTGGGTGCACTACTTTTGTTCATAATCACACTCCTCTCTCTTAACTTACTCTCTGTGCTCTCAAAGAAGTATCTGACAGTCACTCCTGAACTCAGAAGTGGTAACGTACTAAAATTTCTTCCAAATGCTAGAAGACTTCGTTGTCAAATTTCTTCCAAACAATAGACTTCGTTGTCAAATTTTTCATTACCTTAATGAAAACTGGGGGCACCGTTTGGGGTGCACCCCTCCCTCTTATCAAAAAAAAAAAAAAAAACATGACTTTCTTGAAGAAACTCCATTTTTCTCTCTCCCTCCAGCCACCTCTCCTCTGCCTTAGGCTTCCCCACCTTCCTTGCTACCTTCTCCACCCCCCAACATTCTCGCTAAGGAGTTTCCTTATGTGTCTCTGTCACTCCCCTCTCTATTGGGGTTATACTCATTGCTTCCAAACACCTCTGATCTTGCTGATCCACCAACAAGTTCGTCCTTGCCATCTCCTTCTCCCGGTACTTATTCCCTTTCCTAGCCTCTCACTCCCCTATACTTGATGACCTTGACCTTCCTATTGCTCTTTGGAAAGGTAAATGCTCGTGTACATTGCATCTCATCTCTAACTTTGCGTCCTATGACCACTTGATCCCCAGCATTCACACATTTGCCCTAGTTGTCATATCTAAGTCCTTGCCTAGAGCGTGTGTTGAAGCCCTCTAAATCCTGATATGGTGGAAGGCTGCCATGCATCTTGAAATCTGTTCCCTAGTCGATCATGGCACATGGGAGCTCATGCCTCATCCTGTTAATGAAGATATTGAACTTCAAATGGCTGTTTACACTAAAATATAACCCTGGTAGCTCGATTGCTCGACGTGGAATTGCCAATGGCTTCAGCCAAGCTTACAAAATTGGTCATTGGGAAACATTCTCTTTGGGTGATTTATTTAAAAGCACATCGTTTCTTCATCAGTTGCATATATCTAATGCCTTCCTCTACAGTAATGTCTATGAAAAAGTATTAATGAAGCAACCTTTAAGATAAGTTTTGCTCAAGGGGAGACTTCTCCGTTGTGTTTGTTCCACTGTGCCATTTGTGGACTTAAACAAAGTTCGAGTGCCTGGTTCGAAAAGTTTAGCCACCTTCTCTCTACTATTGGTTTTTGTTATTGCTCTGTTTATCCCACAGTTAGGCAGAAAATCACATCTGGAGGTATTGGTTTTGTTCTTGTAGTTCATGTTGATGCTATTTTTTTGACTAGGAGTCATGAGGTAAGGATATTTACTTTTAAAGCCCATCTTCGTCAGCTCTTTGTCACACGAAATACGGGGACATTGCGCTACTTTCTTGGGATCAAGTTTGCTTATCAATTAGGCTAACTTACCCGATCAACCACTAATTTTGCACATATGTCAGAGGTAATAAGGTTGCATGCCATTCTCGCAAGCAGAGGGGTTGCTTGCTTTTTTTCATGGGCTTTGCACTTATATCGTAGTCATGGGCTTGGCCCAACATCTTCTTTTCAATTCTCCTCTCTTCTATAAATGTACCCTACTCTCCTCTATTTCTTTATGCAACTGCACATGATTTGGGTTTTCTCTAGCCGTTTTTGTAATCAATAACTGAAAAAGATGTAATGTTCCACTTCCTAATCATCGTGTAAGGTCCATGCATCATGCGACAAACATAAGATTAAATAGACTCCTCTTGTCCTTTCAGAGGCATGATACCATCTACAAAGCCCTTGGATCTCTCTCTCTCTCTCTCTTAGGGTTCCTTCCACAGCATTTTCCTGACTCACTTACCCGTTCTTTTCTCTATAACTCTTGCTTGAACTTAGTCCTCTCTTTTTGTCCCCCCGCCCTTTCCCTAGAGACACTCTCCCTAACTGATCTCTCTACATATATTTACTTGCACCCTTCTTTCTTAAGTCCTAGGGCCTTACCCTGACTCTCTTTGCCTCCCCCATGTCTTGATATCTCTTCCTTGTCTCTACACAGGCCTCTGCCTTTCTTTCTGTCTTTAATCAAATTGATTTCCCTCTATCTCCAAAACCTACCTTCACCTTCAGATTATCTATCCTTGCCTATTTCTCTTTCTCCTCAATCACCCCATTTGGAATCAAGATACTTGTACAAATCTAGGAAGTTCATATCAAATTACAATTCTACCTGAGTAAGTGATTGGTCAAAAGTCAACATGGATTTAAAATAATAACACAAAGCTCAATGACCAAAATGAAAAGATACATACTTCATCATAGCGGCCCATTGCCTCAAGAACACATCCTTTCCTGAAGTAGCCCTGGATTTTTTTAAAAAAAATTTCTTTCTTTCAGGAACAATGAATATTAGTTTCAAATAATAATAAGTATTAGATTGTACCTTTTCCCACTGGGGTTTCAAAGAAATGGTAGTTTCAGCATCAGCAAGCGCCTTACTGAGCTTAACTAAATGAAGAAATGCTGCGGATCGGTTGCTGCAAAGGATATTAGAACTTAGGCATTGTTATAACAAATTAAAAAACAACTTCAAAATTAAAACTTCGGTTTTCTTTCGTTGTTATTGCAGTTAATAAGGAATGTCATCCAATAAGATGACAATGAGAGCCAAATCAGGAAGCCGAGCAAGTAATAGTTGCTTTGCAAACAACCCATATTAAACTTTAAAATCAAATAGGAAAAGGGGGGCATGAACCCACAATGAATGGTTGATGTTCAACTGGGTACCTGGGGGTCCCACGGCTGAGTAGGTAATAAGACAGTAATAACCAAATTAACTTATCTCCTCCTACTTCACAAGGACTGAATGAGGGGCCAGAATTAATCAGAAGTCATGAAGAGATTGACTGGCGAGGCTCTCAAATCTTCTTTTCCAAAATCTCAAGACCTCTGCCAATCCCTCTCTGAATTCTTTTCCCAGCGCTTCTTGAAATAGAAGTGTTCTTTCCAATCAAGAACAGTTTTTCTGGTCCAGTTTTTATGCCTTCGATAGAATTACAGCCACCAACCCAGCACCCACAGAAGAACAAATAGAATTATTGTTAGTAAAAATGATCTTCCATGACACTCTAATTCATTGATAGTGCACCCATAGTATAATGAGCATGGCCAATGGAAGATCTCGGTCCGGTCCTTCATCAATCCATCAAAACCATCATTTCAATCTAACTGAGGACATAAGGAAATCAAGGAAATGAGACATTTTTCTACATCAGCAAGCCCCGAAACATAGAACTTCCCAATTAACTGCACTGCCAAAAAAGACCCAATTTCCCATTTTAAGCATCAGAAAACCACATGTTCATGAAAATAAATGCGGGAGCGGCTAAACCTCTAGGGTTTATGACCCAATGAACGACGCAAACGCCACTCAAATGAATAAAAAGAGAGAGGAAAAGGAAGCGAGATAAACCTAAAAAGGGCAGCGTTGGAGGGTTCAGCCTTGATGGCTTGGGTGTAGAGAGCAGCTGCTTTCAGATAATTCCCCGCTTTGAAGAATTCGTTGCCCTGGTCTTTGAGAGATGGATTCTCCTCATTCGCCTCAGCCGCCATGATGAGAGCTCAAAAAATCTCCCGGAGATGCAAGACCAAGGGTTATTCTCTGATTCCTGAACCCTCTTCAACGTAACGACGTCGGAGAATAGTAAACTGCATTCGTGACGACTGATAAAGTCGGTTTATTCGTAAAGATTAGATTTTTACCTGGGAAAATTCTAAAAAGATTCGAGAGGACTTGGCAATTTTTCTGGGTGTTCCTTAATTTTAATAATTTTCTGGGTTAGATGAAAACATAAACCCGGATACTGCAGGCATACTCAGTAACTTTTTTATTGCTTCTCTGAAAATAATCTTTTTTTAAACTGTAAACACTCATTATCTTTTAATAAAATTCTGAAGAAAATAAATAGGGTGAAATTCACCATTTTACACTTTTTTCGTGCCAATTAATCATAGATTAACTCGATGATGTTTGTGTTCAGTCCTTTCCACAACTTCTGTTGTCAATATGACCCTGTTGAATCATCGTTTATCTATTTCAAATCTTGCATATTTAGGCAAATAACCTTCCTTTTTTAGTCAACTATCATGAGAACGCCGTTGACTATCCAGCAAAGCCGTCTTTCACGCCTTCTGTTAATTTTACAAAATAACCCTCCACTGAAAAACTGCCAATGAAAGAGATTCTTTGACTGTTTGGCACACCCCATCTCTGCAGCTAACTGGTCAACTTTGATCTTTCTATCTTCGAACTAAGAAAATCCCAGCCAGGCCTTAAAAGTCAACGCGGCTTCCCTCCTCCTGAACTGCGCTTCGGTCTGAATCTTGGGGGCCTTTCCCTTGTAAAGCTTTCTGTGGTATTTCAGCCACAAAGTTCGGTACTTATATTTATCAATGAACATCTTTCCCCTCTCCATCATCTCCGCCACCTCATTAGCCCTTAGAAAAAAACCACCTCTCACAAAACAGTATAACAACGAGTCAAGGAGCTCCTGGTCAAAGTTAATTTTGGTTGACTCAGTCAACACCTTCATCTCCCCCCACAAATCAGTGACCTCTGCATATCTACCCCCTATTGCCGCATAACCATTGACCAGAGAATGAAAAGTCTGTGCATTTGGAGAGTGACCCGAATCCCTCATCTTCCTCAATGCCTTCTGCGCATCATTCATCATCCTCTTCTTGCAGAAAAAGTCAATCACGTTGTTCCAGTCGTGGACTGCACATTCTATTGGACTATCTTCTTTGACTTCCATCAACAGTCTGGTCATAAAGCTCTCTTTCTCATTGACTTCATCCTTCTCAGCCACCTGTTGACCAGATCTCAACAGCCCGGAGGACTCCATCTCCCTAAACAAGTGAAGGGCGTTGACCATGTCTTTTTGGTTGACTCGGGCCTGGATCATTGACTCGTAGCAGCTTGACTCAAGCTGGATTCCAGCTTTCTGGACATCTTTCATTAAGGCAGTAATCTCTCCCATACAACCTTCTCTACAATATGCCTTCAATAAGTCAGAATAAACAGAAGAACTGACTCTAATTCTGCGGAATCTAAGTTCATCCAGCAGATCATGAGCGGGTTCTAAAAGTCCTAAGGCAATACATGCATCAAGAACTAGGTCAACGACAGATTTTTGGCCAGAGGCAGGAGGCTCTTCTTTGTTTATCTTAATTAAAAAACCTGCTAGATCATTAATCCTCCCTGACTCTAAGAAACTCTTAACCAATTTTGCATAAATTTTCTCTGATGGGTAAAGAATCCCGCCATCAAGTTTGACCAGGTCAACATGGGCCTGAAGCTCATCAGACAAGAATCGGAGCACAGCCCGTGACTCGTCATCAAGCATCCTGAATCTTCCATCTCCAGTGAACTCTAGAAAAGTTAGAGGCTGGGATTTGAGAGCGTTGACATTTTCCTCTTCTGTTGACTTTGAAAGTGGTGTGGATTTCCTGACTCCCTGCACTGATTGCAGGACGGATTTTGCTGCCGCAAGAGAGCTCTTTGCCTTGTTTGCTCTCTGGAGCATGGCCACAACAAGATTACACGCAGGAGTCAACTCTCCGAGCTTAAGATGGCAAGAGAGCAAGCAACTGTAGAACTGCTGAAACTGTAAATCAGTCAACAAACCACATGCGTCATCTATATGTCTTCGGAGTTTCTTGATCTCTTCCAGCCGTCCATTCCTCTCAAACACATGAGCCATGACTATCAGTAAATCAGGGTCAGCCTTGACGCCTACCCGAGGCATGAGCTCAAGAAGTTGCTCCGCTTTCCTCGTGGTCCCAAACACCAGACACCCGATCAACACAAGCTTGAAAGCCATTGGATCTGGTTTCATCAGCAGCATTGGACGGTTGGATTTTTTTGAAGGATCGACACGATTGTCCCTGAAGAGATGCCCAATTTCAGTCACCAAATCTGCCGCGAGAAATGCACTGGATTTTGTCCGTGAAATGTATGCAATTATACAAATCCATAAGTTCTTCGGAAAAAATTCCCCAATTTCAATCAATTTCCTTAAAAGGGTTGATGCAGGAAGAGCTAATTCAGCTCTAGCAAGGACATAGGAGAGATAAATAACAGCGTTCTTGTCCAGCAGCTCATGTTTCTTCTGCTCAAAGACTTGCTCCACCAAGGTGTAAGCTTTGATAAGCCATTCACGGTCAAAAGTCTCTGAAAAGCCACGAATGAGAGTAGTCAGCACTGATTTTCTCAGAAATCCTTCCATATGAATATGCTTTTCGTATACTCTCCAAGCCTCATCAATTCTCCCATCATCAACGGCATTCTTCAGCTGCAAAGCTACTCGACCCGGATCTTGAGCCCATACCAGGATAGATTCCACCATGGTGGAAAACGACACCGTGGGC
Organism: Lemna minuta; assembly: GCA_024174645.1. Lineage (NCBI taxonomy): Eukaryota > Viridiplantae > Streptophyta > Magnoliopsida > Alismatales > Araceae > Lemna > Lemna minuta. Next base: position 14,150,897 of record CM044107.1, on the reverse strand, counting down.
AATCTGATTTCACCATTTATCCAAATGGGTAAGGTTCTAATTATCGGAGAGAAAGACTCAATTCCTCGAAATGCTCTGTCGTGGCAATAATATGGCGAGTCGCGAGTTGAAGTGGAGAGTATTTGAGGTTTTAGAAAACGGGAAAAAGATGGAAAAAGAAGAGTTTTTCGGTTGAGCACTCTCTCTGTCCGAGGAAAGGCACCCATAGAAAGCAGGCTATGGAAAGGCATCAGAGATGAAAAAAAGGACTTTTATGGTGTTTGGGTTCTTCATTTCTGGAAGACTGAAGAACGAAAAATCCATAAACGTCACCGATCAAAGGCGATGAACCGGAGAAATCCGGCTAGCTGGGCAGAATCGGAGTACGTGCAAAGCAGCCAATCGGTCTGAGAACACTTCAGCTCAGGCAGGAGTGCCAGCTTCCAAGTACAAGGGTGAAGGGTTCTTTCTGAAAGAAAGAAAGATATCCCGGTTTTGCCCTTTATGGTGACAAATAAGTTTCATCAAGTGAAAGCAACCCCTAAAGTTAAAAGCCTAGACTGGTCTAAAGAGATCTTCCATCATGCATAAATATAAGTGCAGATGAATATGCAATCACTATAAATTTAATTTGAAATTTCATTTATGAAAATATAAATTTCATTTATTTCAATCCCCTTTGGTGCCATTAGGAAATCTTATTTCTCATTTATTGAAAATTTTGCATGAAATTGATGACTCACCATGCAATGTCAAGAATCAATATTTAGAAGTTGATCAAGTTCACTAAGATATCAATTGAATATATTTGATTCCATATTGTCAGAATATGATGAGAAAAAGGTAGAGAATACTTGAATTATTGGCAATGTTTACAACTCATGCGTTGTATAAGTTTCGATTGAAATTTAGTTTTTCTTAAATATGAGCTCTTATAATGTAAGCTTGCACATAGTTCTATTCATATAGACAATCTTGATTATGATAATTATTTTTTTTCATGTACATATAACTACCAATTTACATAAAACCTTAGTTTAATCACATTTGAGGTGGACATTATTCAAATCACGTGGACTAATTTTTATTAAACTATTTAGTTCTTTCTATTGATGATATCATTGAATTTAAATTTGATTATCTGCATATCTAAGTGCAAATATATTGATGATATCTAAGTGATTATATGAAAATGCATTTTATGGATTTAAAATTCCTTTAGAAACCAATCTATGGATTTGTGAAGAGACTCGTATTTCCATATGAGAAAATATACAAAAATATAGACCTTGGTTTCAGCAATTGCAAATATATTTTGGATGGTCCAGATGGGCTAGAAAATGGAGAATCATGAAGATCAAAATATATTAGTCGAAGCTCTTGTTCGAGTGCATTCAAAATCATAACAAAGTTCATCAAATCATTAAATTCTATCAGTGTGAAATTAAAAGAAAGATAAAACAATGAAAATAGTCATAGTTTTTTATTTATCCATTCAAAAGTCGTATGATTCTTTTGCTCTAGGTTTTGATCAAATAACTAAAAGTGTAATAAATATTCTATTGTGTTTTTAGTCATAATCTTTCAAGGAATCATTTTCATAATTTTTTGTCATCGTCAAGTCATGTTAGTTATCTTTATACGTGACAACATAAAGAAAAGAAGATCTCCATGTTTGATTGATTAATTCAAAACCTAGAAGTTTTTCATTTCTTGGAAAATAGTGCTATAGGTTTGGTCCATATTATTATGTGTCTAATAAATTATCCCTTATTTTATTAATCTTATCAATTTTTTTAATAAAGTAATTTGTATCACTCATCAAATTATGTTTATGTTTAACACACGTATTTGTCAAATTGACTACATAGTTCTTGAAGACATATCATCAGTTTTCATCACTTTTGTGATGTTTGGATCCTCAAATAGTGATGCATCATTCTTATATCAAGCATCATTAACCTATCAGATTTTTATAGATATTAGATCAGGTTTGTCATCATTTATCTTCATACATACTTCTAATGAGTTTTGAATTGACTATCCATAAATGCTTTAAAATTCTATAAACCATAAATTCTATAAGCTTCGATTATATCCATTATAATGCAAATATTAGTTGGAAAGACTATTTAGAATTGAAATTAATCCAAAGAAAGTAATTTAAAAAAAATATTTTTACCGAGGGTCAATACATTTACTACGACTGACTTGATATCTAATAAAAATATAATTGAAATGTATAGTTTTTTAGTGTGTGTATTGACGATACGAATGAGGGAGGTCGTCAAATACACAAGGAGATGTGTCAAAAATAATTCCAAAATCATTATTTTTGAGAAATAATCACAAACTAGATAGTATGGTGGTGAATAAGGGTCGAATCCACGGAGAACTAAGGTATTTTCAAGGTATTCCTTCAAATTCAATCAAATCGGACCATGAATTGAGGTAAGAAGTTAGGGAATTTGGTAAATTTAGAAAGAGAACTTCAAGAAAAATCCACGGAATAAAAAATCACTTGATTTAGATCAAGATTCGTGAATAAATCAAGAAGTAAAAATTAGGTAGAATTTTCGAACGCGAAGAGAGAGAAAACCAAAATATAATATAAAATTAACCTAATCGCTGGATCAAAGACATTTCATTTTGCGATTTTGAAGACAAATAACCGGGATGCTCCAGACGCGTTCTCGATACCGATATCCGGCATCACATCCACCTGCTAGCCGTCAGCGGATGCTCCAGACGGATGCTTCGTATCGAAACCGATACAGACATCTAAAGCTACCGCTACCGACATCTCTGGATGCGCGGTATCGCACCGGAGGTATCGGCACCGTTTAGACATCACCCGCACCCGATAACAAGCATACGCAACCGACACGCATTCGATACCGGTATCGGATCCGAACCCTAATATCAATTGAATATATTTGATTCCATATTGTCAGAATATGATGAGAAAAAGGTACTATGCACTTCAATTCTTGGCAATGTTTCCAACTCATGCGTTGTATAAGGTGTTGGGATCTCGAGGCTCCCACAAGCTCTCCAAGTTATCGACCAAAACAATGATTGCAAAGCATAAGGTGCTGAATCAAAACATTCAACATCGCTGAAGCACCAAGAATAGATGTGGAGACACATTTTTGCCCCTGCCACATCATCTGTCACATCAGTGCGATTTTAATCTTATTTTTTTATTCTTTTTTTTTAATTCAAAATAAATCCACATAAATTCATAAAAAAATCAAAAAAATTCTAGAAAAATCCCTAAAAATTAGAAAATTCATATCTTTCAAAATTTAACTCCAAATTAATCCAAATTTGTCTTATTTGATCAGAAATTAAATAATCTATCATTCTAAGAGTTAAATTTAATAAATACCAAGAGAATAATTTTTTATTTAAAAAATACAGTCACTTTCTTTAGAAAACAAAGTTAGAAAAATAAATGAGTGTATAAAAAGTACTTTCTCTTATTATTTAACATTATAGCCTAATTATAATCTCAAATATAGATGTGAATAATCTAATCTTAAATATTTCTCTTAATTATTCATGATTATCCCTAAAATAGTGCAGTTTGAGATCATAATTTAAAATTTTCATAGAATGATAGATATACACTCAAAATATGATAACATGCATAGGAATGGAATATTTTAGGCCTTAATTTGGATTAGTAATCATATAATTTCATGTGTAAATTGCATGTTATCATGTATCAACATCAATAGTAGTCATGAATAAATAGCTTTTATATGAAAAAATTAGAACCTGGTTATCATAAAAAAATAAATCCCATTCTATTTATGATACATTGATCAATTATAATCATCATAATTGATAAAAGAAAGCAATAGTGGATACATGTAGATAGGTAGTTGTAGAAGTGAGGGAGGATAAGATGGAGAGGGGTCCCAATCATGAGGGCAATTGTCACCTAGCCAATAACCCGAGATTATTTAGAAGCAATAAATCATGTATTCTTGAAGTGAAAGCAAGACTTGTTGATGAAGAAGCCTAAGATTTCTTCCATGCCTCTTTATTCCCATGTGGTAGAGGTCATCTGGATTGTTGACTTTGAAAGTGTCTCAAGAGTACTAGAGTGTATAGGGTTTGTAGAGTGGAGGAAAGCATTGCATGAGCCTATTCAAGCTCCCCAAATTCCTTTCAAGCATTTTTTCAAGGCATGGCTAGTCGTCTTTCCATGGTAATGTAGGTAAGTGACTTTGCTTTCCTACATGAAGAGGATAACCCTCACGTTGAGTGGGATGCTTAGAACTACAGCCCCATCCTAACCTCCATGACAAGATGCTACCAAAGCAGAAGGTCTTGGCAAGGTGAAGAGACCAAGAGAAGCCAAAATACTCAAGGAAGTCCCCATAGTGACATGTAAAGCTATTGAGAAAACAAACATAGAAAAATCCCTTACTAGATGGTAAAATAACTATGAGGGGGCGGGGGAATTAGTTTCTTCTATAGATTAGATTTTCTAGTTCCTTTTTATAAATTTTTTAATTCTTCCCTCAATTTCACAAAACATTCATACGAAAGATTTTTTTATGTTGGATAGGGTAACAAAACCGCTGCACCAATCCTAGGAGGAAACACCTTGTTAGTTCCCCAATAGCAATTACTAATTAGCTGGGTAAATCAAATCAAAGTCCAAACACAAACTAATGATCTGACATGTTCATGCTCTTAGTTAGTGACGTCACTTCGTCACCATCCTTTGGTACATTTTCACTTGTCCTATCTCCACTGGTTGATTCCCGAAGCTTCATGCATCACTCCCTACTCCCCTTTGGACCCACTTGCCTCTTTGATGACCTCAAGCCTCTTCAATGATCCACGCATGCTCTAAGTAGGTCACTTGTCCTCGATACTGTTGACGAAACGAATCGATGTGGTCGTCGATTGCACATTGATTTGTGTCAAAATAAAGTCCAAAATTAACCAATTTAATGAAAATAACTCTAATTGAGGGGTATAATGGTAAATATGGGTTGAATCCACAAGGAATTAGGGAAATTTCTGGTGATCTCTTCGAATTTGATCAAATCAGATGATGAATCGATAATAGAAATTGGGGAAAATGGTATTTTATGAAAGAGGACTTAAAGACGATTCCACAGAATAAAAAATCATCGAATTTGACTTTGGATTTTGTGGAGAAATTGAAGATTGAAGATGGGTGAAATTTTTGAAACTTAAAATCGCGAAATTAATGAAATTAAGGATGAAATTCAACTAAATTACTAATATAAAAGGAAATTAAATGGAAAGAGACGATAGATTAGAATAAAACACGATCCCTAACCCACAATTGCGATAGAATTGATCCAATTAATTGCCGAAATCAAGGCTATTCATAAAAAAATCCAAAAATCACGATCGTGGAGTTCAAGCGTCAATTTCTTCCTCGTCGTTCATCCAAATCTTGATCTTAAGAACTTCTTGGACGTGGAACTGAGTCTAGAAGAGATTAGGATCAAGAGATTCAAGAGATTTGGTGTCTAAATAGTTCAATTTGATTGAATTGCTCTCGAATGCTTTACAAATACGAAGAACATCTCAACCCTTATTTACCGATTTACGCCTTAATTCATGATTTAATCTTAAAATTAGTGAGTTTGGATATTATTTTGACTCTTGACCGTGTGTTTTCAGCGACCATACGGTCTCGTTCCGTCACTTTGTACGCTCATGAAAAGTAGAGATGCTAGAGGTGAAGATAGCGGCTTGATTTTCACAATACATGGGCATTGGAGAGGGAGAAGAGATGTCAAGATCTTTGAGAAATGATGGAAGCCATACCATTTCCATCGCAGTCTCAGCCATAGCTCAGTACTCGGACTATGTGCCAGAGCATGACCCCACCTTTTGTTTTTGCGATCGCCATGTGACAAGGTTATCTCCAATATATGTGCAATAGCCGGTAGTAGATTTACGATCTCCCTTGTCACTTGCATACCTTGCATCGTAGTAGGCCATGTCGTCGATACAGAGATGACCATGTTTTCGATAGATGAGCCCTCTTTCAGGGGCTCGCTTGATGTATTCTAGAACCCATAGAGCTCCCTCCCAATGGACTTGTCGAGGTTCTTGCATGAACTGACTAAGAAAACTAATCGCGTACAAAATGTCAGGGTGAGTGACGGTGATATATATCAGCTTGTCCAACAATCTATGATAGCAATTAGCATTATTAAGGAGTGGAGATGAAGCATCCCAAAATTGCGGGCGAGCTTCCAAAGGTGAAGTCTTTGGCTTGCACCCAAGAAGTCTTGTCTCATGAAGCATGTCAAGGGCATACTTCTGCTGAGTTAAAACTAGCTTCCCATTCTGATGCAAAAAAATAATCCCAGGAAAGTACCGTGGACTCCCCAAGTCACGAATATTGAGGTGCTAGTGTAAATAAGTCTTAGCATCGTGAATACTTGTGTCATCACTACCAATGAAAAAAATAGTATCCACATAGACTACAAGAATGACAAGACTGTCTTTAGTCGTCTTAATGTGAACGGTAGGATCGACGACACATGATGTGAAGCCAAAGGCAGAGAGAAGACCACTAAGTGTAAGTTAAACATGAATTTGATAATTTATCCTCTATCGTATCGATGTTATGAAATATTTTCAAATTTAACCAAATTGTTGGTGGAAGGTATATCTCTATCGTTGAAGGTACCGACGACATAGGCAATGGATGCACGTCAGCATCAAATCTCGGATGAAACTCAAACACCTAGAATAAGCCCTTCCAACCTTTTTCAACATAATCGAATTAAATTAGCTTTCAAGTTCTATTTAAATAAAAAATTACAAGTCTAGGCTGACTGAAGATAAAACTCATGTAATCACTTATATTGAACTTCATACCTATTTTATGATTTTAATCCCATCTTTAATTTGTATCTTATTTACTTTGCATTTGTCTTATTTCTAATTTTAATCCTATTTTACTTTATTTTTTTCATTTTATTTTTATGCTTAATTTCTAATGATAATTTAAGTTTTTTTAAGTATCATTTTAAACAGAAAAAAAGGAAAAAAATTTAATGAAAAAAACCCTACAACGACTCTCTCTCTTAGTCCCCTCTTAAAAAAACCATGAACACGAATTTTGACTTACCCCTCTCTTACTCTCATGATAAAAGTAGCTCATCTTCTCCAGCGATCAACTCATTCTCATCTGGCGATCATCTCGTTCTTGGAGACTTCAATCACTTGCTTTTTTCGAGGATCATTCTCACTGGTGATCATTCTTTTGCCCTTGACGAAGCCTTTCAAGAATTCTTGAGGTTGTTTCTTGCAAAATTGGAGCTTGAAACAATCTCCACCAAAATTGCCTCAAAGAGCCCTAGTTTGAAATAGTATTTCGGTTTTGTTTTTTTTTGTTAAAAATTGATTTCAAATATCTTTTTAAGTATGATTTCTAGACCTAGTGGATTGACTTTTGAATCCTTTTCTTTCCTTCATTTTTGTTGAATAACTAAATTTTTGTTATGTTCTTTTCTGTTTTTTAATTTATTTCTATTTTGTGCTAAATTTCTTAGTAAATTTCATTTTTTGTATTTTTTTTCTTCACTTCTAGTTCCTGTGTTCTAGTTTTTTAGAAGTTGCACTACTAAATATTTCTAACTTATATATATATATGCATATCAATCTTAAGTTATATATATATCTATAAACTAAATTGAATCTGTTTTGTAGTTAGATTCTGAAGTGTTTAGTTGTTATTTACCTTGTTCTTACTAGGCTTCATCACCGATTGAACTAGGGTTTATGTTATTAGTCTTCTTAGATTGTATTTCTTGGATTTTATTTCTTAGAATTTATTTCTCTGATTTTGTTTCTCAGATTTCTTGTTCTCACATTATAAAAATTAAAACCTTACATATTTCACATATTTGATGTTTAAACTATTAATATGGAATTGTAATTTACCTTGATTGTGTATCATTCTCACTCTTTAAATTAGGTTGAGTATTTGTGAAGAATCATTTTTCAGGTTAGTGAAAGAAGAATAGTGGACTGACACAGTAAGAAGTTGATAAATCATTTATCATCACATAGATACATTTAAGATCATCATTTTGACACATTTATAGGATCAATTACAAATACGATTATTCAATATTATTTAAGGGAAGGTATGCTAGAGGTTAATGCCTTCAACAAAAATTAAAGTCAAAGTGCAAGTCAGAGATAGAAGTCAAAGTCAAAGTCAAAATTCACATCAATTCTTCACGGAGTTCTTTTATTTGTTAATCTTTGTGTTATACACAACTTACATACCTTACATTTACTTTGTTGACTATTAGCACCTCTTGTCATGATAGTATTTTTTTTATTCTATCTTCATTTCATATCTATATATTGTGTGAATTTATTTTTGGAACTAGGGATAGTCATTATCAATACATATAGTGTGTAGACTCCGTGGCGAGTCATACTTACATGGGAGGGTAAGGGGGTGTCTCTTAGGGAATCGGTTGGTAGACAAGACAAGTCTAGACAGTTGACTAAAAAGTCAACTTGAGGGAAATTCGCTCATTGCCTTGTAGGATCATGAAGGATTGGGACGAGCAACCTAATGGGAGTGTTTTTTGGTGACGAGGCTTGAAGACTTCAGAGAGATAATCCAACCCGAAGAGGAGTAAGGAGCGACGAGCAGAGCTTTCAGAGTTAGCCCGTGGGAGACGGGACGAGTAGCAACACATTGAAAGACATGGACAGAGTGAGGTCACTAACTGAGAGTGTGAGTAGGTCAGATCGAAAGATCATGCTTGAACTTTGGTTTGAGTATCCTGGCCAGTTAGTAATTACTACTAGGGGTTAACAAGGTGACGAGTGACTTTGGGAGGACTATCTCCTCGTGGGATTGGGGCAGGGGTTTGGATACCCTCTCTAGTATAATAATGTCTAGTGTACGAGTGGCAAGAGGTTGAGAGTGAACAATGAATGAATATAAAATAAATAGGAAAATAATAAAAAAGGGTAACTAGTTCACCCCCTAGTTAATTCACCATCCAATTGGGCTTTCTCACTAAGCTTTGCAAACAAAGCGCATGGACTTTGCTTGAGCCCAAAATAGCTCGTCATAGGAAACACACCTTGGATGACTCCCGATAACATGAAAAATTTGAGTTTAAAAGGAATTATATTTTTAGAGATATTGATTTCTAAATTTTTTGGGATTTTCCGGAATTTATTTTGATTTTTACGAGTTTTTATTCCTTTGAAAAATGGCAAAAAGGGGTTATTTTTCCGCAGGAACCGCGGGCTGACGTGGCTCGACGTGGGACACGCGTGGATGCGACATGGCATGCAAGGCTACATGGCAACGCCATGCAGACCCACGCGAGCGCTTGCGTGGTGCTGATGTGGCACCGACGCGTGGCAGGGCCACGCGAGTCCACGCGGAGGCCTGGGTGGTGCCACGTGGCAAGAGGGTCTTCGGGCTGGCAGATGATGGGCTCACGGGTTAGTGGGCCCAGGTAATAAGTTTGGGGCGGTAACGCAAAGGCGTAAAAGCCTTCTACCTTTTACGCATCATTTCCACCGATTTCTTCCTTGTGGGACTATGTTACCTCTTAATTTCTCCTTTGCAGGCGATGTGGCATCACGTGGTGCGTTGGATGCAATCACAATGATAGAGATGTGTTGATCGCGTGGACCACAGTCCACCAGATCTTCATCAACGCACGTGACAATTTCTAAGCCGTCGATTTCATTAATGAAATCGTACGACCTCGGATTAATCATGAATTCGACGCATCGTGGGGAGACACATGGACGCATTGAGACGCTCTGATCAAGATCAGACGGGCAAAAGAAAAGGGAGAATGTGGGCCCGCATCATGGGATCATCACTCATCTTAAGCGTGCGATTGTGGCCATCCAACTGATCTTCATCAGATCAAACGGTCTGTGATTTTTGCGGGGATTTCTTCTATAAAACGGTGTTCATCCTCTTTGTATCTCAAATCTTGATTAATTGTGAAGCAATTAAGTGATTTTGAAGGTATATCTTGAGTTCTTCATGATCCCCCTGCGTCCTAGACTCAATTCCGATCGGATTGAGGCAGCATTGATTGCGAATCGTTGCTTGATGTGATCAAATTCTCCCCATGAACGTCGAACGTACACCGAGGAAGAAACCGAGCAAATACACTCCAATCGACGCAATTTGAAGCCTAATCTTTGTGTCAATTAGGTTACTAGTGTGAATCGATCATTCATCTTGCAAGAATTTGTATTTAGATTAGATTTAGGTAGTTAATTTAATGATTTAAATTGAATTGTTCTTCATTTTCGCCACAAATTTGGTTCAGATTTTCACTGATTTTGAAACAAAGATTTCTCCCTGATCTTAAGTCTAAATCATTTGATTTTAGTTTCATTAGATTCCTTGTTTCATCAGCTTTCCAAGGATAGTACAATCATAAAATTTCATCATCATTTGACCCTTCAATTTAACATTTGACCATCTACTATTCATTTTCAATCTGAATTTGGGCGTTGGCTTGCGAGTGCAATTACTTTCAAAATACAAGGTGAAATTTGATAATTTTTGGTCTCTTTGGAATCCTCTGGTTGATAGATTTCAATTCATATGTGAATTGAAATATTTGAATATCATTTGGTTAGTCAATTTGAAGATTTACACTAAGATGTTCATTTCGAGAATTTTCTGATCTTTGATTTTCAATAATTCATAATACATCCAATTCTTCTCGAAAAATCACGAATTTTATATCAATAATTTCCATATTTTCTTTAGTTCCTGAATATATAATTTTTGTAATATTTTAAGCTCTTTTTATTCTCTGATTTTATAGAAAGTCAACTATTGGACAACGTCAACGCTTTGACCTTGACTTTTGACATTTCTTTTTAAAATCAGTTTATAAATTCTTAAAATATATTATCTAGTATATTTATATGATTACCATTAATAAAATATCATTTTCACATCTTAAAAACCCTAATTATACCTGAGTTTGATGAAGTCAACTCTGCGATCAAAGTCTATGTGGATCGACCTGATCTTTACACCATACTTGATTTTATATCTTTGTTATTGTGAGTTCGGAATTATAAATTTTTTTTGACCGACATTTGTGTGTTTTAACGACCGCATAAAACGCTTCGTCACTCCCCCTGAGTAGCATATCCAAGAGGTTGCTCCATAAAGACTTGCTCCTCAAGATCACCATAAAGAAAGGTGTTAAAAACATCTAATTGATGGCGAGAGAGAGGAGCACGCGAACAGATTGGAGATGAACAACATGAGACAACATCTTGGTCTAGTCAATGGCATATGCCGTAGTGAAACCACAAGCAACTATACGAGCCTTATGACGTGCAATGGTACATCCATGATGATATTTGAGGGTCAAGACCCACTTGTATGTGGCAATGTTGACAATGGCGACAATGTGGTGACAATGGTGACAATGTTGGCATTTGCAAGACATGGAACTAAGGTCCAAGTCCTACGAGAAACTAAAGCCTCCACCTTTGAGTCCATCGCCTCTTTCCATGCCGGTACGTGTGGTGACTCAACATGTGATCGTGGAATTGACTCAGAGGCTATCAAAAAGGCAAAGACATGAAAGGAGGGAGAGAGGCGATCATAGGAAACAAAGTGAGAAATGGGATGACGAGTACAAGCATGTGTACCCTTGCAAAGAGCAATGGGAAGGTGAAGATCATTGGGAGGGGCGTGAGGAGCGGCGTCTAGGGATGGCGAGCTCACAATAGAGGAGGGAGACAACAGATCTGTATCCGGAGTAGAGGAAATGGGTTGAATTAGGGAGACACGAGGAGAAGGCGAGGGGAGAGGAGAGAGGAGATAGAGGAGAGGGAACCAAAGGGAGAAGATAAAGAAGGAGCATGAGGGGACAAAAGCCATGCAGAAGAGATGCAGCTGCAAGAGTCAAAGAAAGCAAGGGAGAGGAGTAGAAGGGAGAGTCCTTGATAACATGCTATATTGACATAATAAAACATGATTTTTAGTGCATATTAAGGCATAAATGATTTCATTTCCATGCATGTTTTCATATTTATATGTATTTTTCTATTACTCTCTTAAAAAGTCATTATAATATCAAAATACTTTAATTTAGGGTTAATTTTGATGAATTAGAGTTTAATAATTTGATAACCCATATTTTTCTTGAAATTGTAACTATTTTTAAAGTTAAAATAATAAGAGAAACAATTTTTATAAACATTCATTTCATCTTCTAAAGTTTAAAATCTTAATAAATGAATGTATTTTTGAAATAATAATTTTAACTCTCATTATTTATTAATTTTGACTTTTTAGAATAATAGATAATTAAATTTTGGATCAAATGAAAGAAATTTGGATTAATTTGGAGTTATATATAAAAAGTTATGAATTTTCTATTTTTAGGGATTTTTTTCCGGATTTTTGTGAATTTATTTCCTATTTAAATTAATTAAAATAAATTAAAAAAAAATGCAAAAGCGGGTTTTAACCGCGCGGGGCCACGTGGATGCGACATGGCAGCGCCACGCGGGCCCACGCGACATATAGTATGTATATTATTATTACTATATATATATATAAGTTCTTCAGCCTTCCCTATATGGGAAAGGTTTTTCGATCTTATAAACCGTCGGGTGTTATAAACCCGACGGTTTCCTCGAATTAACTCCGTGTGGGACTAAATCCCACACATTCTTTTGATGCAGGTGACGTGGCGCTATGGAGAGTGTTGGATCGGGCCGAGCCATCGATCGACGCGCGTCGATCGAATGGACGCGTGGACCACCGCCGATGATCAACCACGTGCGTCAATTGGAGCGTTATAACGACTGAGATTAATCAGCGCGGATCGCATCTCAGCCGTTGGATCGCGATCTAAGGGGCGATATCTGAGGCGTTTTATAACGCTTACCTACGGATTAAATTGTGGCCGTCCATCACGATATGACGGTCACGACTTAATCGAAACGGTCCACGATGGACCGTTTCATCGTAACCGTCGATCGTTTTGATCGGACGGTTACGAGCAAAAGCCCTATATAAAGAGATGTTCTTCACGAATGTAAGCATCGGAGTGAGAGTTCAATCAAATTAACTGTCTAGACACCCCTCTCTCTCGTTTCTCTCAAGTTCTTCCTCTTCCTCTTTCAATTCCGCATCCACGGAGGGGTAGAAGTCGAGATTTGGTGGAAAATCGAAGGAGAAATCGCCACTTGAACGTCACGCTCGCACTCTTCACGTTTTCGGTGATTGAGAAGCTTAATCACGATTATTTGATCGCAATCGTGGGTTAGTGGGAGCGGTATTTGCTTCCTAATCCTCCAATCTAGTTTAATTTTCGTTTAGAATAGGTTTTAGAAGTTAATTTTATCAATTTTTACCTAAAATCGCTAATTTTCACGCTCGAAGTTTTCTCTCCACTTCGAATCTTGATTTCTCTGTGAAATCAAGTCCAAATTCAACGATTTTTGATTCTGTGGAATTGATTTGAAGTCTAATTTCTTAAAATACCATTTTCCCTAATTTTTCCCATCAATTTCTCGTCCGATTTGATCAAATTTGAAGATTACATCAAGAAATTCCTTAATTCCCTGTGGATTTGACCCATATTTACCATTATACCCCTCAATTCGAGTGAATTTCTTACAATTGGTAAGTTTTGGAATAATTTTTGACGCGATACCGCGTGAAATCGACGACCTCGCGGTCTCGTATCGTCAGTCCTCATGGAAGGTAACATCGACATAAGTCATATGATGACGGGTTTTAGGAAAGTATACCCAACAGCCTTTTTGTGTCTTAGAGGAGCCAACAAATATGACTTGAGAGCGTGAGGGGCGAGCTTGGACAAGGAAGGAAAGTGATCTTGGACAAGGGCTATACATCCAAAGACCCTAGGAGGAAGGGAGAAGAGAGGTGAGGTGGGTAGGAGGCGGTGAAGGGGAAAATCACCACCAAGGGGAGTAGAGGGGAGTCGATTTTGGAGATATGTGGCAGTCATGAGGGCGTTAGACCAAAGGTAAGCGTGGGACATGCATCTCAATCAATAGTGTGCCAGTGATATCAAGGAGCTGGCGGTGTTCCCGCTCAGGGACTACATTTTTCCCGTGAGGTGCAAGGAGAAGGGGTATGATGGATAATGCCATGATCATCACAAAAGGTACTTAGCAGGGTTTGGACAAACTCAAGAGCGATTTCGATATGAAGAATCTTAGGCATAATGGAATATTGAGTGACAACCTCCGTGGTGAAGTGGGTGACTGTAGTGACAACCTTAGAGTGGTAGTAGAGAAGGTAGACCCAACTCACATGAGTGTAATCATGACGAAACACAGTATAATAATGATGACTTGAAATATAGGGGAGTACAAGAGGGACCCCAAACATCACAACGAAGAAGATCAAAAGGTGCAGGAAAAGGGTATGCGATTGCAACTAAAGTAAGAAGATCGATGATATTTGCCTAACTGACATGACTCACACACAAATTGAGTAAGAGAAAGCTAGGGTAACGTCTTTTTAAGTTTTTAAAACATGGATGGCCTAAACAACGATGCCACAAAAGGGAAGAATATGCTGAAGATGTAACAAAAAGCTCGAAGACCCATGGAGGGTTCATAAAAAACTAGCTCATAGATGCCTCGCCTGCTCTCACGGCCCAAACCAATCCTCTGTGTGGTGTATAGATCTTGGAAAACACAATGAAAAGGAAATAAGGTAATTGTACACGGAAGAGCACGAGTGATGATTGATGAAACGATTTAGTGCGGTCGTTGAAACAAACGATCGTCAGTCAAACAAAATTTATAATTCCGAACTCACGATGATTAAAAATCAGAAATCAAGTACATCAATGAGATCGGGTCGAACCATATAGAGCACGGTTGATTTTTACCGAAAGAGTTGACTTGGTCAAACTTAAGTCTAATTAGCATTTTTAAGAAATAAAATGATATATACCACTAATGTTTGAGAGAAGATATTTTAAGAATTTTGAAAAAATATTTGGAGAAGAAAAGTCAAAAGTCAAGGTCAATATGTTGACTTTGACTAGACTTTGACTTTCTATAAAATCAGAATGGAAAAAGGTGGAAAAATATGATGAAAATTATATTTTCAAAAAACTAGAGAGAAAGAGGAGAATTATGATATAAATATTGTTAATTTTAGAGAAGAATTGGATTTACTATGATTTATTGAAAATCAATAAACGAAAAATTCCGAAAATGAAGATCTCGGTCAAAATTGTTAAATTGACTTATCAAATGATATCCAAACCTAGAAACTCAGCTATGAATAGAAAGCTTACGATCAGATGATTCCAAAGAAACCAAAATTATCAAATTACACCATGTATATTTGTAATAATTGCCCTTGAAAGTTAATGCCTAAATTCAGATTTATTTTGAATAGTAGTTAGTCAAACGAAAAATTGAGGGGTCAAATGATGGAGAATTATTTCCAAACATGAACACAAGGGTTCCAAGTGAATCAATATTCCTCCTTACTCATGAGTTTGAAAAACTCACCATCCATTAAGTGAATGAAGAAATCCTCTCTAACTAATTGAAAGAGAGTGTAGATCTTAAGGGAATTATCTTCCCTCCTTTCCCTATTTTACACTGATCCAAAGATTGACTTGGTCAAAGAACATAAACCTTCTATCTTTAGAAACCTAGAATTCCTTGAGTAGACCAAATCAACCACCCTTTTACCTTTGATATAGGTTCCTAATTTTCCAAGCCACATCCACTATATCATAGGTACCTTGTGTGAATAAATGATCTCAAAAGAAAAGAATAATAGGAACATCTTTGTTATTCCATTTTCTTCTTTCTTTGAATACCACCTCTAGTTAGAATCATAGGAGAGATCAATTACTTATGGAAGAAGCTATCTCCTCAACCTATTCAAGACCAAGACTTTATGAAGATAAACAGCAAGAGAAAATCTGTTGTTAAGGAAGATCGTCATGAAGACTACTCTCCTAAATTCCACATCCTTACAAGAAGAGTTACCCTTAAAGAAGACAATCACGAGGAAGTATGTCTGAGGATCAATCTTACAACTTTCCAAAATCATCTCAAGTACAAAAGGAAACCTCATATGGAAGAATTTCAAGCTCCACAATTGAAGAAGAAGCTGGAAGGAGACCCTCTTACCATTATAAGAGCACAAAAATAACTAAAGCCAAACAGAATATCAAGACACTGGTTGCTCAAGATTTTCAAGCACATCTCAGGAGAACTAAAGAAAAGAAAACTGTCCTCAATATCAACATCCATCTCAACCTTTCCTATATCTCATTCAGAGAACTTCTCAACATCAGAAGGTCTAAGTAATATTAGACAGTCATCATGGAAACCACCTATAATCTCCCTACTGGCGTGGAACCGTGCCGAAGCAAAGATTGCCGAGCATTTTATGGTCAAACTTCCCTATTCTCTCTGTGTCTCGAATACGAAGCCGCATCCTTACCTTTCCATTTTCGTCGCAAAATTGCATTTGCCACCAAGTCACCCATGACCATTTCCCGACCACGTCAACCTCTTATCACCAAGTACAGTGATCGATTACTTTTACGATCACAACTATCAAGCTCAAACGACAAAAGATATCGAACATCTCCAACGCAATCAGAACGCCGACGACATCACATCCACATCGCCGCAACTATCCAACAATCCCGACGATGAACTATCATCGAATACAGACTAGTTCTAAAGGGACGATCACGAAGAATGTCACGTGAAGACTTGAAGGACAGGAAGCAACCCGACGAATCGCCACTGCCTCCTCGTCATCCCGTCCAAGAACATTACTGGAGACGACAAGACGATTCATATCCACGGGAAAGAAACTCTCTTAGTCAACTGATTAGAGAGCAAAACTCCCGTCCATTGATACACATGAGAGTTAAAAGGAATTGAAGAAGACTTTTGAGCTCCTTCTGGTCAAAGCCTGTGATAGCGCAGAGGTTATCCAACACGACGTCAACGCCTGTAATGGAGTTTCTGACTCGTCAGCACGGATGACCTCATTCCAAGTTCGACTTGACCATCTGATCAGGATTGCGAGCATCAAAGAACAAACGCGGGGAATCGTTACTCATCCCCGCAGATTTCGCTTTTCGTCAGATCTACTTTCGCCTCAGCAATAAAATAACTAAACACAACAAGAGTTATTCCGGCCGTGACTGTTCAGTCGCGAACAAAATTTATCGCGATGCGACGTCTCACGTAACTGCCTTCTTCTAAATTTCTATAAAATGAAAGGTTTTAAACGAAGACAAAATGTTGTTTTTTGATAAAATTGGTTACCTTTGGTTACTTCTACCTGTGTTCGTGTTCATCACGATCACGTATCTTCTCCGTATCTCCATCATTCTTCTCGTGAATCTCTCCCGCATCCTCTCTTCTCCGAGTTCTATCTTCCCCGGTGTTCTTCCCCCACTCTTTCACTTTCACATACTATCGGTCAGAGATTCATCGAGGATATTTTCTACCATCAGGCGTATTCCGGAGCATCTCTTTCCCGTCTCGATCAGGTAATCATTCCTCTCTCACTTCCGGTAATAATAGTTCATTCGCAAAACTATAAGTCCACATTAGCCTCTCCGTTCTCCTCTAATCTTCCCTGCCACCCTGTCATTTTCCGACGCTCTTTCACCCATTTCGGATCTATTTTCGTCACCCTCGATATCTCTATCCTATATATTGAAATATATAATATTATCTCCTCTATCATCGCGAACTATATTATTTAATATCTATTCTCCTCTCATTCATATTTCCTCTCACTATTCCGATAATACTCTCTCTTCTCTTCGTATCCGCTCCCTTATTCACAATCTTCACCGATATCTCCACTTTCTTTTCACTCACACTCATTATTCGGGCATTCATCTTTTCTACTTCTTTTCCCAAACATATTCACTGATATAATTGAATCTTAATCCAGTTTCTTATAAATCCTAATACCCTTCTCATATATTCATTAACCCATATTGTTAATCATTCATAGTGATATCATTCTTAGGTCCTCCATTCATTTGTAGGATATCATTATCTTCATACATGTTAACGTATTTTGAAATATCCTACATTATCAAACCTTGATGAAATTTGACGAATAAGATATCCACAGAAAGCTGATAGAATACATAATCCAATAAAACCAAATTCGAATGAATTGGATTTAAGATCAGGGAGAAATACTTGTTCGGAGATCAGCAAAAATCCGTAATGAAATTTGGGCAAAAGGATGAAATTTTGATTCCTAAAATCTATTACCTATCTAAATCGAGTCTAAACTACCCAAATTGATAGGATTAAGAAGGAATAACACTACTTACTCGATTTTCGTGAAGATTTAGCCTCAAATTGCTTTGATTGTGGAGAATTTATTTGGTTCCTCCTTCGTCGTGATTTCGGCGTTCAACGGGCGATTTTCAAATGCTTTCTTGCAATAATTTGTGATTAACTAGCCTCAATTGATGCGTGATTGAGTCTAGAACGCAAGAGAATCACGAAGAACTTAAGATCTTCCTCCGAAATTGCTTAATTTCTTCACGTTTAATCAAAAATTTTTATTTTCGTAAGAGATAGCTTCTATTAATTGAAGAATTCATCGCGAAAATATCCAAGCCGTCCAATTCGCTGAATAATGCTTGAATGGCCACGATGCTGCCACGTTGCGCGCGATAAGTGGACCACGTTCCCTACGTTGCATGCCCATTTCTTCCTTGATTTTCGCCGTCTGATCTTCATTGGAGCGTCCACAGTAGCCGCGTGTTACTCCACGATTCGTCGAATGTGAAACTAAATCGCAACTGTCAGATTTCACTAATGCGATCGACGGCTCTGAATTATGCACATGCTTTTTATCGTGATCTGGTGAACAAAAGTCCACGAAAATCAAGGCGTGTCGATTAGCACGATGAAACCCAACTGTCCACGTGCTGCCACATCACCTAAAAACATAAAGAAACACTTTAGTCCCACACGGAGGAATGTGAGGTAAAATTCATCTATATAAGGTGCAAGCGCGTAAGCGCCTTGCATCGCCCACTAGGCCTAGTACACCCCCGTATCCTATCTCTTGGGCCCATTGTAGTTGTGGGCCCAATATGCTTTGCCCGATTGATGCCTTGGGCCACGTAGGCGCCGACGTGGGTTCGTGTCGGCTAACATAGGCGCCAACGTGGCGCTGCCACGTGTCCGCTAATAACATGCATATTTAACTTGAATTTTTATTATATTTAACTAATATGCATGCTTATCTTATGTAATTATGATGCATGTTATCATAGGTTTATGAATTTTCTCCATTGGTATGCCATTTTACTAAAGTCCATATTTTTACATTATTTAGGGTTAATTATGTGTTTTATTGATGTTTGATCTTTTGTAAGGTTAAAGAATTAGAAATTAACCACTTTCCTTGATTCATTTTGACTTTAGTGGATGATTAAAAGAATAAATTTCAAGGAAAGAATGATGAGATGAAACAAAATAGAATTCTTAAGGGTTGATTTGATATTATTGTGCATTCATCCTATTTTCTTGCTTGGATTTATATCTTAGGTGGCATGATATTAAAGATGAAGAAATTTGTGAACCAATGGAGAAAATTTGAGTCAAAAAGGAGTTCTAGAAATGAAGTTATGAATTTCTAAATTTTTGAGATTTTTATGGATTTTATTTTGATTTTTCAAGTTTTTTTGGATTTATTTCATTAAAACAATCGCGAAAAAGGGTTTAATAGCACGGGACCCACGCGAAGCTGACGTGGGGGGTTGCAGACACGTGGTGGAGCCACTCGTCCCCACGTGGACCCACATGGATGCCTACGTGGCGCGAGGAGATAGTTGGGCTGATAGGCGCATGGGTATAGTGGGCCCACGGAAGGCATGGGGGAGGGGGTACTAGGCCCATGCGGGCGACACAATGGCTTCAAGAGATTCCACATTTTATACCCGCTCTTCTCCTTTAATTTCTTTCGTTTGGGACTATCTTATTCTCTTAATGTGCAGGCGATGTGGCAGCTCGTGATGCGTTAGATCAAAACACGTAGAAGATCGCGCGTCTATCTAGTGGATCGCGGTCCACCGGATCCTCATCAGAAGCATGTGCGTAATCGTGAGCCGTCAATTATTTAAGTGACATCGGACGGTCGCGAGTTAAACGCTCACTCGATGAATCACAAATCAACAGGTGGCTTGATGTGGAGACTAATAACATGCTAATTAAACATGATAATACATGGTTATTTATGCATATTAAGGCATAAAAGATATCATTTCTATGCATGTTATCATATTTATGAGTGTTTATCTATCATTTTATGAAAAATTCATTATAATCTCAAAATTCAATAATTTAGGGTTAATTATGATGAATTAAAGATAAAGAATTTTCATAACCCATCTTTACTTGAGATTATAATTAGTTTTTAATGTTAAATAATAAAGAGAAATCTGAGACTCCGATGAAGATGGGACGGAGATAATCAAGGAGGAGTGGAATCAGTGTTATGGGATTGTGGCCCACCAATTTTGCGCAAAGCCCCTTCAGCAAATCGGACGACGCAGAATTTTCACGATAGAATCTCTATAAATTGATGTTTTCTCTCTTTCTAAACTTAACTTTTGATTGAAACTAAACATTTTTGGAGAAAAATCTTAAGTTCTTCGTGATCCCTCGCATTCTAGACTCAATTGCGATCATATTGAGGCTAGATTGATCATGAATCAGTGTGAGAAACACCCGGATTCGTCCCTTAAAAGCCGAACGCACGTCGAAGAAGAAACCGGATCAATACTCTTCAATCAACGCGATTTGAAGCACAATCTTCATGTCAATCGTGTTAGTAGTGTGAGTCAGTTGTAATCCTTGCAATTTATGTAGTTAGATTATATTTGGATAGGTAATTAGAGTTTAGAAATAGGAAATTTCATCATTTCACTGAAATTTGATCGCGGAATTTTGCTGATATTTCGAACAAGGATTTCTCCCTCATCTTAAAGTCCAAATCATTTGATTTTAGGTTTCATTCAATTCCTTGTTCCATCAGATTTCTGTGGATATCTGATTCCTAAAATTTTATTGACATTTGCCCCTTCAATTTGACGTTTGACCATTTGCTATTCATTTTCAAGCCAAATTTGGGCGTTGAATTTTGAGGGCAATTACTCTTAAAATGCAAGGGGAAATTTGATAATTTTGGTCTCTTTGATATCCTCCGATTGTAAGCTTTCTATTCATATGTGAATCGCTCGATTTGGATATCATTTGGTTAGTCAATTTCATGATTTTTATAGAGATCTTCATTTCGAGATTTTTCTGATGATTGATTTTCATAAAATCGTAGTAAATCCATTCTTCTCTAAAAATCACATATTTTATATCAAAATTCGTCATTTTCTCTCTAGTTTTTGAAAATATATTTTTGTATAATATTTTACCACCTTTTTTCTCTCTGATTGTACATAAAGTTAATGTGTGGTCGAAGTCAATGCTTTGACCGTGACTTTTGACTTTTCTTCGTCAAAGCATTTTCTAAAATTCTTAAAATGTCTTCCTTCATATATTGATATTATTTCCATTAATAATATATTCTTTTCAAATCTCAAAAGCCCTAATTAGACTTAAGTTTGACCAAGTCTAGTCTTCGATAAAAAGTCAACCGTGTTCTGTGTGGTTCGACCCGATCTTTTCACTGTACTTGATTTCATATTTTTAAATCATTGTGAGTTCAGAATTATAAATTTTTTTTGACCGACAATCGTGTGTTTTCAACAACCTTACTAAATTGTACCATCATCTGTGTCGCGCCACGTCAGCTCTACACGGGTGCATCGCTTAATAAACCCATTTTTGCAATTTTTAAGCCTTTAAATTTTATGAAAAATTCTTGAAAAATCAAAATAAAATCTAGAAAACTATATAAACTTCAATAATTCATAACTTTCAATTTATAAGGCCTTTTTGACTCAAATTTTCTCTATTAGATCACATCTTTCTATTTATTTAACCCCATGCCACCTGAAATATAAATTTAATCAAGAAAATGATGAATTCAAATTAATATTAAGTCAAGCCTTTGAAGTTCTATTATGATTCATCCCATCATTCTCTTATTCTAATTTCTTCTTTTAATCATCTACTAAAGTCAAAATAAAATCAAGAAAAATGGTTAATTTTGAATTGTTTGACCTTGCAAAAGGTTAAACATCAATAAAACACAATTAACCCTAAATAGTGCAAAAATGTGGACTTTTGTAAATGGCATGCCAATGGAGAAAATTCATAAAACTATGATAACATGCATCATAATTACATAAAATAAGCATTAATATCAGTTTAATATGATAGCATTTCAAGTTAAATATGCATTTTATCAATGACACTAATGGAGAGAAGGTTCACGAAGAAAATTAGGGAACATAAAATAGCAATGCCACTAGGGAATTAGTGACACGAGTAGTACCACGGCCTTTGATCGGACAAGGTCGACCATCCACAATGGTAACAAGGGAATGGGAGGGGGTAGGGTGATATGACGATAGGAGTGAAGAAGTCTCGGGTCATTTGAGAGGAAGCCCGCATAATTGATAATCCATGATGGTGAAGAGGAACTAAGGTGAGCAGATGTACCTAACGTGGAGGGAGCCGGAAGCAAAGTCGGGCTATCTGAGGAAGAGGCATTGGTACTCCTAGAGCAGCGAAGCGCATCATACTCAGCTGACGTCAAGGTCACATGATAGTGTGGAGTAGGAGTACCGGGTGAAGATGGAGAGAGGGTTGTCGAAGGAGTCATAATTGCTTGGGCAGTAGGAGGCTTGACAAATTGCATCCAAAATTTGTTGGCAAGATGATTTTTCTTGCCACAATAAGGACATGGCGAGAAAATTTTGTGGCCGCACACACAATGAGGATGATTGCCATTAGAGCTAGGAGGGAGACTGACGTGTCATTTTCGTGCGTCGTTAAAACACAAAGACGATGGTCAAACAAAATTTATAAAACCGAACTCACAAAGACAAGATATAATAATCAAGTACTGGGTAAGTATCGGGTCGATCCACAGAGAGAAGGGTTGACTTTAATCGCAGAGTTGACTTGGTCAAACTTAGGTTTAAAAGGAGTTTTAAATAAGAGAAAATAAGATGTAAGATATGGAAATGATATAAATAGGGTAAATAAGAAGTTTTAACAATTGAAATCTCGGATTTGACAGAGAAAAGTCAAAAGTCAAAGTCAAAGTGTTGACTTTGACCAACAGTAGGTGTTTTGCAAAATCAGAGAATCAAATAGAGTCAGAAGATTACGAAAATTAGATATTTAGAAACTAGAGAGAAAATGGAATTTACTGATATATATTTCGTGATTTTTGGATAAGAAATGGATTTATTATGAATTATTGAAAATCAATGATCAGAAAATCCCCGAAATTAACACCTCAGAGGAAATCTTCAAATTGAATGCCCAAATGAAATCCAAATCTTGCAATTTATATGTCAATAGAAAGATAAGAACCAGAGGAATCCAACAAGATCGAAATTATCAAATTCTGATTTGTCAATAAAAAGTAATTGACCCCGAAAGTCAATGTTTGACTTCTGATGAAAGATGAACAGTCCGTGGTCAAACGTTAAATTGAACGGTCAAATGAACTCGGAATTTGATGAATTTACTATCCACGGAAAGCTGATGAAAAGAGGAATCCAATGAAACAAATCAAGTGATTTGGAATTATAATCAGAGAGATATCCTATTTTGAAAATCAGCGAAATTTCAGACCGAAATTTGGGGAAAATGAAGAACACTATGAACTAATTTGCAAAATTAAACTTCTAAATCTAATAAAAACTCAAATTACCTCCTGGTAATCGATCGAATCTCACTACTAACCCGATTGCCGCAAGGATGGGGCTCCAATTCTCGTGGATTGAAGCGAATTTGCTCGGATTCTTCGTCGTGGACGTTCGGAATTCAAGGGGAAAATTCGATGAAATCAAGGAGAAATTCGTGATCAATCCCGCTCCAATTGCTTCGCAATCGAGTCTAAACGCGGGGGGAACACGATGAACTAGAGATCTTCCTCGAAACTCGCTTAATTTCTTCACGAGTCGATCAAAAGTTGAAGAACAAAGAAGGGAAATACATGCTTTTCAAAGAAGGGAACTCGCTTTTAATGCTTTCTTCACGTGGCCATTGGAAGCGGTCGTGGGCATTGTTTGAAGGCGTCGTGGGAGAAATTCCTTCGACATGAGTCGTGGCTTCAATTCCGCGACGAATCGGCTTGTGTTTAGCTTCAATTTCGCTTCGGATGTGCCACATTTTCGCCGCGATTTTCGCCACGATCGCGACACGATCGGGTCGCGATCGGGCGTCGATCGTGGTGTTAGGGCTTCGTCGATCGCTTGCCGATCGATGGGAGACAAATCCGCGCCAAGATCTCCTCGATCGCGGCTCGATCGCGCCGCGATCGCGGCTCGATCGCACCGCGATCGCGGCTCGATCACGCCGCGATCGTAGAGTTCTTCCACTAACCCTCCGCGTCGTCCGATCGCGTCCTAGGTGAGCGGACGATCAGGATTAATCGGATCCCGTATACCCCGATCGTAGATCACGTTCGATGATTTGATGCGAGTCCCCGCCAGCCGTCCGATCGCGATCGTTTCTCGATGAAGATCAGCCGTTCGATCGCGATCACTCAGAGCCTTCTATTGATGCCGATCGGGAAGTCCTCGGGTTGCCACGTGGCACGAGGTAAGTCGTCCGATTGAGGCGTGGTATCTCCTCGCCATGCCACGTGTCACCCATCCGCCGCTTCACTTAAACCGGGATTAGCGCACGTGTTGGATTGATGATCGCGTGGACTCGGGTCCACGCGATCGTAGCCGTCCGTGAGAAGATCGGACGCTCGCCGCGCGTCCATGTCACCTGCACAATATGAAACCGTGTGGAACGAAATCGACGCGCTTAAATAGGGAGACGATCTATACGGTTAGCCAGTTCTAAGAATAGGCTTATATGTACGATAACCCTATGATATGACTATATTATATGATATAAATGCCACGTGTCAGCCACGCGTCACGCGCGGGCCACACGCGTCCTGCCACGTGGCCTCAGCGCCACGTCGTAACGGCGCGGTGGACCCGCGCGCCACGTGGGCCCGTTCGCTACGTCAGCCCCGCCTGGGCCCGCTCGCCATGTCAGCCCCGCCTGGGCCCGCTCGCCACGTCAGCTCCGCGGTAAGCCTACCCCCTTTTTTTTGATTTTTTTATAGAAAAATTTGATTTTAAAATCAAATAAAATTCAGAAAAAAAGCTTAAAACTTCAGAAATTCATAATTTAAAATATACAACTCCTTTTTAATTGAAATTTTCTCCATTGGATCATAAATTCTTTCCTTTTTAATATTATGCTTTAAAATATATTTAGAAAGAAGAAATCAAAATGATTTACAATTTACTTAAATCATTTTTTTCATTAAACACTTTAATTCATAAATTCATCTTGAAATTATCTTTCTAAACATTTCCTAAAGTCAAAAATCATTTAATAATAGAGATTAACTCCTATTAATCTAAACAAAAGATTAATCATCTCTTAAGCATGAAATTATCTCTAATTTATGCATAAATATCAACTTTAGTGAAATGACATGCCAATGGAGAAAATTCCTAAAAAGTATGATAACATGCATCATATTCACATAAAATAAGCATGAATATTAGTTAATTAGGGTAAGAATTCAGGTTATAAATGCATGTTATCAGAGACCATCATTGCAAGCTCGAGGAGTTGAGACCGCCATAGCTGAAGGAGGAGTCATATCGCTTGGAGAAGAACAGAGAGGGGAGGATGGCGTACCTATCGTGACACAAAGAGCGGTAGAGAAAATAGTGGTGAGGATTGGTACACGATCACGAAAGGGATGAGACCCTTGAATCTTGGATGTGATGGAGGGGTGAAGCTCGCTCAAGTACATGCTAGCATAAAGCTCCTCTCGATAACGCTTCAATGTCTGCATGTCTGTGGTGGGTGGCTGAAAAAGATCCACCTCTTGAATTAAGGCCTTCAAGTGGGAAAAGTAAGCTTGAAGAGAGAGATCGCCCTACTTGCAAGTGAGTAGGGACTTAAAGATCTCGAACACACGACTGATGTTCATTTGGTCGGCATATATAGTCTCAAGAGTTTTCCAGATGGAGCGTGCATGCTTAATTCGTGAGAGAGACTCAGAGATGCTCTGATCAATGCTATAAAGCATCCAAGTGATCATGGCTAAGTCTGATTGCGACCAAGAAGCATACGATGGATCATGAAGTAGCAGAGGGTCATTTGTGAGATGATGACGAAGACTATGAGTCAAGCAAGAGCTCAAAACTATAAGTCCCATGTGGCATAGTTATGTCTCATAAAATTATATGAGTAAGTTGTGCCGTGATTGAAAGACAATGCATGAAAGTCAACGGAGTAGGGAGCACTATAGGTGGAAGAATCACCGGAGTGTCAGCTTGAGGTACTGGGATGGACGGTAATGAAGTATCGGAACCTGGAGTAGAAGAGGCTGGAGAGAGTGTATAATCCATAGGGGATGTCTTAGATAATTGTTCTTGGGATGATGGATGTAGGCATCACAAAGTGCAGCATCCAAAGAAAAGTGATGGAGAAGCTTGATGGTGATGACGGCTGAAGACAATGATCGAGAAGAGAGTGTGTTGGAGTGGGAGAAGGTGGCGTACAGAGAATGATGACATGAACGTCGAATGATGATGATAGTGGCGAGAGGAGTTATGGCTCTAATGCCATGTTGATGATGAGAAGGAGAAAACCCTAGAAATTTCTTAACCAAAAGAGAGTATGTAGGTCCTTATATTGAGAGTGAAGAGGAAGTGCCCTAAATGGGCCGTGAGCTTGAAATCACTATCAGATAGACATAATTATGAGTTTTTATGAAGAATACACTTACCAAATGTCTATAAATAGGGAGAGAACGATCACAACTGAAAGGTGGCCACACAAGCCTTGTGAGAATTCTCTCCTTTCTTTTCTTTCTCTCTCAATGAAGAGCTTTGAAGAGGAGATCCAACTGTTTTGGCATTCTTGTAGACACCGTAAGAGACTAGACACTTGAACAACTTTAAGAACTCCTTCAAGTTAACCATGTAAGTATGTTTTCTCATATATACTAGATCATAGGACCATTTCTTCTTGGTGCCTCGATATTTTGTATATTTGATTCAATGGATTCCATTGTAGTCAATGTTTTGATTACAATTTTGACCTAAGATCCCAACAATCTTAATGATATGTATAAAAAATATGGTCGTTGAATGCATAAATTCATGTATAAAAATAATTACTCAACTCATAAAAATTTGGATTCAAAATTTAGAACGGTGATGAGTTGAGGTGGAATCCATAGGGAGGAAGGTTAAAAGATTGAAAATCAGAATTGATTTTTTTGGGGGTACTTTTTATATTTAAAAAGCGAAAATGATCAATTAAAGGAAGATGTAAAAGAGAATGAAATAAGTAAATCAAATGTTTCAAAATTCCTTTCAAAGATTGATGTTCTTTGATTGATTGCGGAAAGAATAATTTTAGGGTTTGAAAAGATGAAAGTTTTGATAAAAAGATGAAGAAAATAGAAAATATAGGTGCAAAATGATTCTAATCTAAGGATTAATGATGAAAGCAAATCTAGTGATGCTCTCTAATACCTTTGAGAGCTCATACATTTTTGCTTGGACTTGGCGATTTGCATCCAACATGAGGAATAAAAGGAGAAGAAAACTCACTAAAAATCATGTTCCATACATGAAGAATGATCAATCGTTGCCTTCTTTCCTTTTGGCTAGTCAATGCTAGAGGCACACAAAGAAACATTCAAAACCCTTTTTTTCTTCTCGGAACTTAAATCAGCTTTAGTAGATTTGTAGAACTTGAAATGACAATCATGCCCTTAAAATGTCACCCTCTAACTCCATCAGGATCGTTGAATCTTATGCTTTTGAATTTTGATGAATTTGGACCATTGATTTCATTTCTCTCTCCTCACATCGCGTCCATCAATGCGCCTTGTCAATCCTCTCTGATCACCCTCGCTGGTCAACGTGTGCACATTTAAAACAAAAAAGGTGATTTTCTCTCTCATCCCTATCCCCTCTACTCTCTCCTCTCTCTTCTATTCTCTCTTTCTTTCTTGATAGCGAGAAATGCAGGGGTGAGGAGAGATGGGAAGAGCGGGAGGTGAGGAAGAAATGCAGGAAGTGGCGGAAAAAAATTGCAACATTTGCGGACTTCACACGTGAGGTTTCCTTCACCATGAGGAGGTGGGAAAAGAGAAGAAAAGATGTAAGGATAGAAGAAGGTGACAAGGAGAGATTCAGCTCTCCTCGTGACATGAATATTTCCGTGGCAAGAGAAAGACGGTGATGTGGAGTTGGGGGAGTAAGAAAGGGGAGAGAGGAGGAGGAGATCGCACGTGAGGAAGAGAATTTTATGCGTGTGAGAAGATAAATCCTTCTCGCGCGAGAGAGAAAAGTGATATGAGAAGAGAGGAGAAGAAAAGAAGGATAAGGTGCAAAAGAGAAAGAGGATGAGATGGGGAAAGAAAAGGAGAAGGAGAAAGAGAAGATCAAATTGGAGAAGAGGCGAAGAGACGATGATGGAGAAAAGAGACATATGAGGAAAGAATTTCAGTCGCGCGGATGTTCTCGTGTGCATGAGAGAAGGAAGGAGGGAGAAAAGGAGAAGGAGTAGGGAAGGACAGGGATCCCCCCTCCTTTCCCGTTACGTGCGCACACACGCACATAAGAGAAATAAGGAGAGATTGATCGCGAGGGGAAATAGAGTGATCAGGAGAGGGAGAGAGAGCGAGAGAGATCACGGGAGAGAGAGAGAAAAAAATAGAGGGAAAGAAAGAGTCTCACTCTTTTATTAGATACATATATTATTTTATTTTCCTTTTATAAAAAAATAATTTTATTCTAGATAATCCAGAAAAGATGTTAATTCATTTTATAGAAAAAATATTCTTGATAAATCTAATGTCATTAAATTCTCATAAAATTTTATTAATTTAAAAAAAATCAAGAATATCCCCTAAAATATAAAAATTACCATTTTAATGATTTTGAATTAGGATACATGAATTTATGATTATATTTTTAAGAAGAAATACATAAATTGCATGACATTAATGCTTGAAATTGCATGTTATCACTCAACATGATCAAACCTAAATCTATACAAGATCAAACCAAAAACCTATTTAAAATCAGACCTTAATCCATACATGATCAGAAAAATCTATACAAGATCAGACTTAGATCTGTACAAGATCAGACCTAGATCTATAAAAGATTACATGTAAAACCTTTGAAGATTAGACCTCAAACATATAAAAAATCAAACCTTAATCCAGACAAGATCAGACCTAAATATATGCAAGATTAGACCTAAAATCTATACAAAATCAGACCTTAATATATACAAGATCAAACCTAGAACCTACTAAAAATTAGACAAAAACCCTAAAAATCCGAGAATGAAACCTATACGAAATTATAACAAAATTGACACTTGAAAACAAATCACCGTGAACCTAATAAAATAATCACTAGAAATCTGTCAAAAATTTGAAATCGAGCTACAAACTAGAAGTTTGATAAAGAGGAGTGTTGGATGCCAATTTATGATTTAAAGAGAGTTGGGCAATGAATCATGATTAGAGAACTAGTGATGAAGCGATTTCGTGCGGTTGTTGAATACATAAAAACTCGTGTCAAAACGAATTTGAAACTCAGAAATTTAAATATTAAATCACTAATTAAAGAGTGTAGTGGCGAATAAGGGTCGAATACATGGAGAAATAAATGAAATTTTGAGATATCTTTGAAATTCAATCAAATCAGACGATGAATTGAGGTGAGAAATTAGGGATTTTAGTATAGTAGGAAAGATCTCCAATACAAATCCACAAAATCAAAAAACATAAAATTTGGTTTAGAATTCATAGAGAAATCAAATATTGAAGTCTAGAAAGAAAATCGACTACGATTCGTGATAAAAATGGAAAATAAATATAAATCTTTTCTAATCTACTATTCGAAATTAAAATCTAATGCTATAGGAACATAGATTAGGAGGGAAACACATAGTCGTGGAAGGCATTTCATTTTGCGATTTCAAAAATGAATTTTGGCATTCAAGAGGTGATTTCTTCTGATTCTCTCCACCAAATCTTGATTTCAAACACTCCTTGAACGGGGAAATGAGTCTAGAAAAATTAAAAATGAAGTGATTCCAGGACTCATTTGTCTAAATAGTTCGATTTTCTCAAAACATCCAAGAACGAGTTTTTCTGTCAAAGAACATTTTAATTTATAGAGAAATTGGGCGCGACTGTTGGATGCGCCTCTTCGTCTTTGATCAACAGTTGAGATTAAACGCCAATTTGGGAATCGTTGCCTTTAAGTTGCGTCTGTTCGATCTTCATTGAATGATCGAGATGAGTCCATGTGTCCATCGAGGTGCATTTAATCTCGATTGTTATAACTCCTTACATGAGAGGCTAAGATTAAATTCATCTTAAAATAAATCGTTGCATAATCAGATGCAACCACTTTCCCCCTCGAGTAAGTCAAATTCGACGATCGTGATTAAATCTTGCAATCGGACATGTCTCGTTGCGCCACGCCACTTGTAAATTAAAACAAAAAGAAATAGTCCCACATGACATAAATACATGATTTTTATGAGTATATAAGGTGCGTGAGATTAATGGGTTAGCGAAAATCCATAATGGATGCTTAACCCACTAATTACTCACACGCGCACACACGGACACGCGCACACAGGGACGCACACGTCGCCATGTGGTGTGTACACGCATTGCCACATGGCGGTGCTTTGTCACGTCAGCTCGCGATATATAAAAACATTTTTTATTATTTTAAAAGTTAAAAATAGGTTTAAATAAAATTAAAAAATTCTAGAAAATCCCTAAAAATTTAAAAATTCATAACGTCCAAAATACAACTCCATATTAATCTAGATTTATTTTGTTAAATCATAAATTAAATTATCTATCATTAAATTAAATTAAGTCAGAATATTTAAATAAGAAGAGAATAAATTTTAATTTCAAAAATACGCTCATTCCTCTAAGAAAATAAAACTAGAAAAATACATGTGTGTAAATACAAATATTTCTTTTATCACTGAATTATGAAAATGTAATTATGATCTCAAATATAAATGAGCATAAAACTATATTATTTAATTATATATAATTATCCCTAAAATGATATATTTTTAGATGATAACCTAAAATTATATAAAATGATAGATATGCACTCAAAATATGATAACATGCATACAAATGGAATATTTAATGCCTTAATCTTCATTAATAATCATGTAAATTCATGTATAAATTGCATGTTATCAGCTAGGCAATTTGTGAGGTCATTGCATGAAAAGAGGTCTTGATCGAGTTATTAAGGGTTTTTTTAATCAGAAATAGAGAGAGAAAACTTTTTGTCATGCTATTGTAGAGAGAGACCCTCGTTGCATCCTACCCCAGCCCTAGCTTATCCTCAATTCTAGTTTTTGACTGATAGAAGATGATATGACACATTGGATCAGATTAAGAATGTTTTTAAGGAAGAATATGATTGATTAAGTTTTTAGTTGGCATAGGGAATAAATCCCACCAACAACAAGAAAGCGAAGAGGTGTGGTGAATAGATGAAGGAGAGAACACTAATAAACATCTATTGAAGTAGGCTGGGACTTAAGGCAAACTTGATGATAAGATGGAGAACGTAGGACCATCATTTTCTCATGTGTGTTTCTAGTTAGGCTTTGTGGAGGAATGAAATAAGTCAAGGGATGAGCCAAACTTCTAGCTCTTCCATTTATTGGGATGTACACACGAGGACATGGTAATTGTCCAAAAATCATCCTTTTTTGCTTGACATTGAGCTTTGACATATCTAACCTAGTCCCCTATTGTCACCTAGATGTCCTTGTCCTCTACCACTTCTTTCATCTCAACCTGTTGGGCTTCCTTTTCTTCAACATCAATGTCTTTGATCTTACACAACTTTATCTCGTCTATGTTAGAAAAATTTTAGAAGATAAATCTGGGTTATTATGTAAATTGAAGTAGCTTCTTGTTTTTGGGCACAAATGAAGCACATATGAATGCATAATTGATTAGAAAGGACCTCTGGTATAGGAAGTTGTAGAAGAGTAATCTGATTCAATTTTTGAGTCCAACCACCTTTTTTTGTCTTAAGTGATTCAACACAAAAGAAACATTTTCCAAGAAAATTATACTTTCCAATGCATCATTGTGATATTCTTGATAAGTACACCATCAAGATTTTGTTCACTATGTTTGCTCCAATCTACACATTATTCTTTGAATCAAAGTGAAAACCATTATCCTCAATTTCCACAATGCTGATGAATATGATTTCAGAAAAAAAGTAGCTGTTTTTTAAAATCAACTTCATGAAAAAAATATTTAGATTTCCTTGCTTAATATAGTGATGGAGGATTGAATCCTTAAGGAGCCTCGACATTGAGATTAAATATTTTTTTATAGAAGGAATAGCTATCTAGGGAAGATGATATAGAAGGGAATGTGGAGAATGTGAATTATATGGATGATTAAAAAGGATATGGATATAATTCTAGATATATTTATATGTATAAATATTTGTTTTTGATGAAAGATGTAAAAAAGAGTGAAATGAAATGATAAAATGGAGAGATGAGAGGAACGCAGGGGAGATTGAAAGAATGATGAGTGATGGATTATTCAAAATATTTATGTGATAAAAAATAACAAAGCTAGAAAGGGTTTCTAAACTAGCCATGTAGGGGATTACAAGGCGAAACCAGATCCACATCTTTAAAAAATTCAGTTTTAATGCTTGTTCTAGGATGAGTAATGTTGGACCCATTAGGACCTCACTTATTTATTTGATCTTGTCCTCACCAAAAACTTGAACATCAACCAATGTCAAGCTTGGGCCTAAGCCTATGTTTTTCCTTATGATAGCTTGATGCTAAGATAGAGCTGAAAAAAATTGGGGAGAGAGAATATTAGGTCGTTATAAGGGAGGGACTTAGGGGTTCAAGGCACTCAAGGGTGGAGATAGTCCACCCTTGGGACCAAGGGTAGAAATCTCTCCCTCTTGATGCCCCATTGAATTTCTCCTAAAAGAGCAAAGGCCATCCTTTATGGAAATATGATTATCCCCTTGATGAGGGCATCAAATCCCACTTCCTAAGTGGATCCCCTTTCTGTATAAAGAGGCTAAACCTATTTAAGATGTCATCCTCCTCTTTTTAAGGATGGAAATGAACATAAAAATGACACATTATCAATTCTTGATTGAATTGAGTTAGATTTTAAGCCAAAAATGTAATAGTTTCATACTCAAGAATCATCAAAATACATTGAGTTCACAATATCAACTAGTGGTGTTTAAGTACATTGAGAACTTAAAAAATCCAAAGCCATCCAACACTGCACAAAAATTTGGTAAAAGTGGTAAAATTGGGAGGTGTTTCACAAGTCTTTGCTCATATTATGAGAATCACATAGTATTAGAAGCATTCATGTTTTTAGGGCCCACATTTATATTTAACTATTAGATAACAATGTTTTTGACACCTCTTAGTGATTAAATATGGCATTGACATGTTATTACTCATTAGAGCCTACTATGCATTAATTTTCAATATTTATATAGAATAAGATATTAAGCTCATTTGTATCCTTCAAAATCAAGCGGTATATTCACATCTTGTTGAGGACTATTTCAATACAAGGATTTAGGTGGATCAAATGAGCACTTTGGAGTTGAATGGTGGAGATGAGACAACCCAGCTTATGCCTGAGCCCAGAAAGATATCTAATTTTAAGTATTTCTAGTATTGTGGGCTTGTATTCATTGCATTTATAGAGAAGTCTTGAGATCAATTTAAACTTAAAATTGTGACGTATGTAGTTCACACACCAAGTCTATCCAATAGAAGGTGGTGCATCAGCTCCAGTTGAAGTAGCCATTCTCATCATTATACACCTTCCCCCTTGTTTGAGTGAATTTTTAGCCCTTTGTCTAGTAGTGGCTGGCTGAAAGAAATAGGGAGAATTCAAGGCCCCTCCTTGTGCATTCTAGAGTTCATGGGAGTTGTAAAGAGGAAGACTTGATTTTTCTTAGGGTTTTCCCAAGGCTCAACCACCAAGCAGCCTAGTCTTGGCATGAAGATGGGTCTATGAGAGTTTATGGCTTTGAAGACTGACGAGACTAAATCGTATGGTCGTTGAATGCACACGACTTAGTGTCAAAATAAAGTCCTAAACTTACCAATTTATGATTAATCAAAGTAATTAATTAGTATAATGGTAATTAAGGGTCGAATCCACGGAGAATTAGGGATTTTTGAGAGATACTCTTGAAATTCGGTCAAATCGGACGATGAATTGAGGTTAGAAATTGAGCGTTTTAGTATATTAAGAAAGATAACTCAAAATCGAATCCACAGAATAAAAAATCAGGTGATTTGGTGGAGAATTCGAAGAGAAATCGAAATTTGAAGAGAGGAGAAAAATTCGTTTCGAAAAACGATTTAAAACTGAAATTAAATCTAAATTAAACTAAATCTATGATTCTAAAACTAAAATTAATGCTAAATGATGAAAGATTATGAAGAATTCACCCAACCTAACCCAAAGTAGCCTTCGAAATGATCCAATTAATCGCCGGATGCAAGGCTATTCATTCCAAAATTTTCGAAGATGAAGATGGAGTTCAAGATGCAAATTCTTCCTTCTCTCTCGATCAAAGTTTGATTTCAAGTGCTCATTGGAAGCGGAAATCACTTACGAACACAAGGAAACAAACGGCACGCGATTTAATGGAGTATACAAGGAGTATTTTAGGATTGAACGCGAACGTGTTCTTCGTCGCGAAGAACCGTTCTTAAATAAAACGAAAAAGAATATGGACCGTCCAATGAAGCGCCGCATCGAATCGACGATCGCGATCGTGTTCTTTTAAAATGAATCGACGCCTTGATCTGGATCGTTGGATTTCCATCGTACGCTCGCGATTCGATGGGAGATCAGACGTGATCGACGATCGTGATTTAGTCACTTAAGTGAGAATTTAGCCACGTGCGTGATTGCTTGATCGCGTGGACCACGCGTCCACGCGATCAACGCGCGCGATCAATCGCGCGTTGATCCGACACTCCGGATGGCGCCACGTGTCCTGAAATCACTAAAAGAAAGCGACTTTAGTCCCACACGGGATAAATAGAAAAGAATGCAGCCGATATAATATGCGACGGTTAGAGGAAATTATTGTACTGTCCCCTTAGACACGGGGGACCCCTAAACTTTATAAAATTAATCGTAATATATATATAGTACATATATGATGACGCGTGCAGGAGCCACGTCACCGCCGCCACGTGGGCGGTCCACGAGTTCACGTGGCACTGCCACGTGTACACGCGCTGGTGAGCTTCCCCTTTTTCCCATTTTTTTTAATTAATTTAAATATAAAAATCGAATTAAAAATCTAATTAAATTCAGAAAAATTCCAGAAAAATTCTATAAATTTGTAAAAATCATAACTTTTAAAATATAACTCCAAATTAAGTCAAACTTGTTTTGTTGGATTCAGAATTGAATAATCTATCATTATAAAAAGTCAAATTATTAAAATAGTAAGAGAATTAATTTA
This sequence comes from Lemna minuta, assembly GCA_024174645.1. Lineage (NCBI taxonomy): Eukaryota > Viridiplantae > Streptophyta > Magnoliopsida > Alismatales > Araceae > Lemna > Lemna minuta. The sequence continues at coordinate 14,115,090 of CM044107.1, read as the reverse complement.
TATTAATTTTATACATTTATGTATTATATAAAATAAATTCATATAAATACATAAATGTAAATAAAAGTATTTTCTCTTATATTTTCACTCTTAAAACATGATTATGATCATAAATATAATTAGGATTAAAGATTATAATTTCTAATTATGTATAATAACCCCTAAATTGATGTATTTTAAGATCATAACATGAATTACACAAAATGATAGAAATATGCTAAAAAGATGATAACATGCGTAGATTTATGATGATTAATGCATTAATTTGCATTAATATCTATGTAATTACATGCATAAATAGCATGTTATCAAAGACCACTATCAATTCCCAACAAGAATAGGTAAACATATAATTTTATCGTGTTTAAATTTTTTCATCTTCGATTTGCTCTCTCACCCTCGGATTCAACCCTTGGCCTATACTAAGGCACGTTAGGAAAATTATTAATATTTTTATATGAGTTAAATATATTTTGAGGACATAAAATGAGCACATAATCTGTTTCATAAGGGGCTAAATACCCATGTGGTACATGACGTGTCGTTTTCGTGCGTCGTTAAAACACAAAGACGATGGTCAAACAAAATTTATAAAACCGAACTCACAAAGACGATATAATAATCAAGTATTGGGTAAGTATCGGGTCGATCCACAGAGAGCAGGGTTGACTTTAATCACAGAGTTGACTTGGTCAAACTTAGGTTTAAAAGGAGTTTTAAATAAGAGAAAATAAGATGTAAGATATGGAAATGATATAAATAGGGTAAATAAGAAGTTTTAAGAATTGAAATCTCGGATTTGACAGAGAAAAGTCAAAAGTCAAAGTCAAAGCGTTGACTTTGACCAACAGTAGGTGTTTTGCAAAATCAGAGAATCAAATAGAGTCAGAAGATTACAAAAATTAGATATTTAGAAACTAGAGAGAAAATGGAATTTACTGATATATATTTCGTGATTTTTGGATAAGAAATGGATTTATTATGAATTATTGAAAATCAATGATCAGAAAATTCCCGAAATTAACACCTCAGAGGAAATCTTCAAATTGAATGGCCAAATGAAATCCAAATCTTGCAATTTATATGTCAATAGAAAGCTAAGAACCAGAGGAATCCAACAAGATAGAAATTATCAAATTCTGATTTGTCAATAAAAAGTAATTGACCCCGAAAGTCAACATTTGACTTCTGATGAAAGATGAATAGTCCGTGGTCAAACGTTAAATTGAACGGTCAAATGAACTCGGAATTTGATGAATTTGCTATCCACGGAAATCTGATAAAAAGAGGAATCCAATGAAACCAAAATCAAGTAATTTGGAATTATAATCAAAGAGATATCCTATTTTTAAAATCAGTGACTTTTCAGACCTAAAATTGGGGAAAATGAAGAACACTATGAACTAATTTGCAAAATTAAAGATCTAAACCTAATAAAAATACAAATTACCTCTTGATAATCGATCAAACCTCACTACTAACCCGATTGCCGCAAGAATGGGGCCTCAATTCTCGTGGATTGAAGCGAATTCGCTCGGATTCTTCCTCGTGGACGTTCGGAATTCAAGGGGAAAATTCGATGAAATCAAGAGATGAAATCGTGATTATGATGCTTCAATGGCTGCGTCTCTACACTCTTGGAAGCAGAGGATCACGAGAACTTAAGACCTTACTCGAAACTCGTTTAATTTCTTCACGAGTCGATCAAAAGTTGAAGAACAAAGAAGGGAAATACATGCTTTTAAAGAGGGAATTAGGCCCGAAATCGTGGGCTGTAGAGGCGGTCATGGGAGCGGTTTTGCATGGTCGTGAGAGCGCTTCCTTGGGGCGAACTCGAAGCTCCCATGTTGGCCGTAAATTCCGCTTCGTTTTCGCTCCAAATAACCGTCTATTTGGCCACGATCGGGCCACGATCGCGCCGCGATCGGGCCACGATCGTGGTCCTGGCCGTCCGTCGATCGCCCTCTGATCGGCTGGCAGCGATTACTCCACGTCAACCCTCCGATCGCGGTTCGATCGCGCCGCGATCGCGGTTCGATCGGACCGCGATCGTGGAGTTCTTCCACGATCGGTCTGCGCCGTCCGATGACGTTTCAGGTGCGCGGATGGCCACGATTGCGCGATCAAGTGGAAACAGGTTTCGAGGAGCGTCCGCCGTCCGATGTAGATCTGAACGTGATCCATTTCTGCGAAGAGCGTTCACCGTCCGATGAGATTAGATCGCACGGCACACGGTACTCTCCTCGCGCGAGATCACGTCCATCTGATGAAGATCCCCCGGTCCAGATCGATCCACGTGCGTCGCCATTTTGCGAACAATCGCAGCCATTTTGGGAAGTCCTCGAGTTGCCACGTGGATCGGCAGAAACCGCGTTGCATTTAATGCACGCGGTTTCCTGCATTTAATGCAGCAGTGCGGCGCATTTAATGCGTCAAAAGCGGCCTCTGAGACAACTTGTCCTATTAGGCGAGGGAAAAGGGTCGCCTTTTTTTTCATTGGTCCACGTCGCGCTCGACCGTTATTCCTGAAAAAGAAGAATATTAAATGCATTTGTCCTATTAGGCGGGCAAAAATACCATCTTTTTTTTCATTGGTCGCCGCCTCCTCGACTGGCGTGCATCGGGTAAGCGGACGAAAAAGTTTTGTCTTATTAGGCGCCCTTTTTATTGGTCGCCGCCGTGACTGCCACGTGTCTTGATTTTTGCCGCTCTGATCCGATCCGACGCCCGCCAAGCCGCCACGTCACCTGCAAAATATGAAACCGTGTGGAACATAGTCCCACACGGAAGAAATAAACGAAATCGACGCGGTTAAATAGGGAGACGATCTATAAGGTTAGCCAGTTCTAAGAATAGGCTTATATTTACGATAACCCTATGATATGACTATATTATATGATATAAATGCCACGTGTCAGCCACGCGTCACGCGCGGGCCACACGCGTCCTGCCACGTGGCCTCAGCGCCACGTCGTAACGGCGCGGTGGACCCGCGCGCCACGTGTGCTCGCTCGCCACGTCAGCCCCGCCTGGTCCCCCTCGCCACGTCAGCCCCGCCTGGGCCCGCTCGCCACGTCAGCCGCAGGTAATTTCTCCCCCCTTTTTCGCGTTTTTTTAACTAAAAAAAATACTTAAAAAAATTCAATTAAAAATCAAATAAAAATCGGAAAAAATCGTATAAAACTTTAGAAATTCATATTTCTCAAAATACAACTCCTTTTTAATCCAAATTTTCTCCATTGGATCACAAATTCTTTTCTTTTTAATATCATGTCATTTAAAATATGTTTTCAAGAAGGAAATAAGGATGAATTAAAATTTCATTAAATAAGTTCTAATTAAACATTCTAAATCATGAATTCATCCTAAAATCATCCTTCCAAACATTTACTAAAGTCAAAACTCATTTAATAACTGAGATTAACTTCTATTAATTTAAACAAAAGATTAATCATCTATTAAACATGAAATTATCCCTAATTTATGCATAAATATCAACTTTAGTGAAATGACATGCCAATGGAGAAAATTCCTAAAAAGTATGATAACATGCATCATATTCACATAAAATAAGCATGAATATGAGTTAATTAGGGTAAGAATTCAGGTTATAAATGCATGTTATCAGTACACAGTGGCTTACGGGGCCTTAGATTGTGCAAAAATAACCCCAAATATCAAATGCACAAGACCAAGGTCTAGATCTTTTCATGGTCATTGATCTTCACTTAGATCAACAAGTGCAACTTAATGTGAAGAACAGAAAATTAGAAATCATCATGTTTTCCTATGCATCATTTTGAATTCACATTTGACATTTCTTGATTGAGTCAATGTTTATCTTCATATGGATCTTCATGACACAACACATGGTGTGATTTGGGATGTAACGTGCTTGAGTTGTGCAAATTAGGCAACCCAAATGTCATCTAAGTATTTACAATATTTTTTCTTGATTTTTAATTGGGCATGTGGCATAAACATCTGGATCCCAACCACGACAATCTTGATCTAATAGCCAAGAACCCTTACAATGCTTTATGTTCTTCAAATCTTGATTAAAGAGTCAATGTCAGCTAATTGTGACCATGTGCCGCCTTAGAAATGTATGATCACATAGCTAGAATAGTTTTTGATAAAATCAAATATCTTTGAAACTTTTATTCAAGTTAAGAGTGCTCAATCATTCTCCTAAATTAAGGAACATTGGTGGCGTACGACCTCCGTCGCCACCAAGGCATGACACTACGGCGCCAGAGGAGCCTATACCCGCGCGCGTCCAGTCCCCTCGACAGGCGAAGACGAAGGATGCCGATTTTCACTACACCAAGTGAGGACTTCATCTCGCCACGACACATCTCACAGGGCTTGCACGCGCGTGGAGTTATCTTTTCTATCATTCTTTTTATTATGAACTTTCTTAGCCCGCACGTGTTTAAGCAGGCCTTTGCATATCTTCTTCTTTCTCTTTTAGGCCTTTGGGTGGGTTCCTTCCTTTTCGGGATCCCAGTCATGAGGCCCTTTCCCTTTGTAAACCTTTAATTTTCTATGATTATGTTTAGGTGTGGGTTTTGGGCCTCAAGTGGGCCCTTTCCTCTCTAGGCCCACTATGGGCTCTATAAGAGGGGAAGGGACCCCCCCCCCCCACAAACCCTAGCCGTCATTTAAAGAAATAAAGGAGCAATCTCCCTCTCAAGTGGCTTCTCAAGGAAGACCAAGGAAGGATACTGATAACATGCATTTATAACTTGAATTCTTATCCTAATTAACTCATATTCATGCTTATTTTATGTGAATATGATGCATGTTATCATACTTTTTAGGAATTTTCTTCATTGGCATGTCATTTCATTAAAGTTGATATTTATGCATAAATTAGGGATAATTTCATGCTTTATAGATAATTAATCTTTTGTTTTAAATTAATAGAAGTTAATCTCTGTTATTGAATGATTTTGAATTTAGTAAATGTTTGGAAGGATAATTTCAGGATGAATTTATGATTTAGAATGTTTAATGAGAAATGATTTAAGTAAATTCTAATTCATCTTGATTTCTTCTTTCAAAATATGTTTTAAATGACATGATATTAAAAAGAAAAGAATTTGTGATCCAATGGAGAAAATGTAGATTAAAAAGGAGTTTTATATTTTAAATTATGAATTTCTGAAGTTTATACCTTTTTTCTGATTTTTATTTGATTTTTATTAAGTATTTTTTATTTATTAAAATCGCAAAAAAGGGGGTTTTTACCTGCAGGTGCTGACGTGGCGAGCGGGAGCTGCAGGCACTGACGTGGCGCGTGGGACCACCTTGAGGTGCGACGCGGCACTGAGGCCACGTGGCAGAGCCCGGGTGGCCCGCGGGAGCATAGGTGGCGCTGACGCGTGGCAGGAGGCCATGCGGACGGGCCCACGTGGACACCCGTGAGGGGTGCCACGTGGCATGTGGGGGTTCGCTTATGGAGGGACCACGGGTATAGTGGGACCCTTGTACTATAAGGGGGGCGGTAACGCAATTAATATCACCCTAGCACCCCCCTACTTAACCGCGCCACTCCCACGTTTTTATTCCGTGTGGGACTATGTTCCCACGGAATCTTTATGTTGCAGGTGACGTGGCCGCATCGTACGCGTTGGAATTTCTCACGAAGCGTCGATCTCATGGACCGGAGTCCACGCGATCATCCATTCAAGTACGTGCTTAAAAAAGGGCATAAGTGAAAATGATCAAGAGGCTTACCTGATGACACGTGGAGGCACCAGGTACGTCGGATCGCCATCGTGATTTGATCACGGCTTCATCGGACGTTGGCTCATCGGACGGTCGCGATCTTCATCGCGATCTTCTCACTGATCGGACGGCTGGCGGTGAAATCTCCTCACGATCGTGGTGCACTGGATCGGGGGATCGCGACCGTCCATCCAGTTGAAGCTCCATCGAACGGCGGGGAATGATCGCGGAAGAACTCCACGATCGCGGCCTGATCGAACCGCGATCGCGGCGCGATCGAGCCGCGATCGTGGATCCTTCGTCGTGGAATCGCAGCCACAATCGTCAGATGGTTTCTGTTGAGAATCGGAAGCACGATCGACGCCCGATCGTGGCGCGATCGTGGCCTGATCGTGGCGAAAATCGTGGCTATTCCGAAGAGAAATTAAAGCTCAATTCACCACCAAATTGGAGCGGAATTGAAGCCACGACATCGCCCCAAGGAACCTCTCCCACGACGCCATTAATCAGCCCCCACGACCGCTTCAATTGCCCACGATCCTCGGGCCAATTCCCCTTTAAAAACCCATGTATTCTCCCTTTGTTCTTCAACTTTTGATCGATTCGTGAAGCAATTAAGCGAATTTCAAGGAAGGTCTTAAGTTCTCGTGATCCTCTGCTTCCAAGAGTGTAGAGATGCAGCCATTGAAGCATGATAATCACGATTTCATCTCTTGATTTCATCGAATTTTCCCCTTGAATTCCGAACATCCACGAGGAAGAATCCGAGCAAATTCGCTTCAATCCATGAGAATTGAGGCCCCATTCTTGCGGTAATCATGTTAGTAGTGAGATTCGATCGATTATCAAGAGGTAATTTGTATTTTTATTAGGTTTAGATCTTTAATTTTGCAAAGTAGTTCATAGTGTTCTTCATTTTTCCTAATTTTTCGTCCGAAAAGTTGCTGATTTTGAAAATAGAATATCTCTTTGATTATAATTTCAAACCACTTGATTTTGGTTTCATTAGATTTCTATTTTCATCAGCTTTCCGTGGATAGCAAATTCATCGAATTCCGAGTTCATTTGGCCCTCTAATTTGACATTTGACCAAGGACTGTTCATCTTTCATCAGAAGTCAAATGTTGACTTTCGGGATCAATTACTTTTGATTGACAAATTAGAATTCGATAATTTTGGTTTTTTTAGATTCCTCTAGTTATTAGCTTTCCATTGACATAGAAATTTCAAGATTTGGATTTCGTTTGACTATTCAATTTGAAGATTTCCTCTGAGGTCTTAATTTCGGGGATTTTCTGATAGTTAATTTTCAATAATTCATAATTAATCCATTGCTTATCCAAAAATCACGAATTATATATCAATAAATTCCATTTTCTCTCTAGTTTCTAAAATCTAATTTTCATAATCTTCTGACTCTGTTTGATTATCTGATTTTTCAGAACACCTACTATTGGTCAAAGTCAACACCTTGACTTTGACTTTGACTTTTCTCTGTCAAACCCGAGAATTAAATTCTTAAAATGTCTTATTAAGTCTATTTATATCATTTCCATTTCTTAAATCTTATTTTCTCTTATTTAAAACTCCTTTTAAACCTAAGTTTGACCAAGTCAACTCTACGATTAAAGTCAACCATGCTATCTGTGGATCGACCCGATACTTACACAATACTTGGTTATTATATCTTATCTTTGTGAGTTCGGTTTTATAAATTTTGTTTGACCAACATTTTTGTGTTTTAACGACGCACGAAAAGAACATGTCAAAAATGGCGGCGTTGCGGGGGAGCATGCGTTATTGATTTGATTGCATGATTTCTTGGTTATATTTAGGTTTCTGTCTTCTGTTGTTTACTGACCTGCAGAGAATTTATCAGACCTTATCAGTGGTGGAAAAGGTATAGTGAGGTAAGATTACCTAATTTTGCCCATTATTTGATAGTTTTGGTGCAATTTTGGTAGTGTATTTTGTGTTTTTCACCTAATCGAGACGTCAATTTTGATATATCTGAGATTCATTCTCTGTTATCAGTGATTTATTAGTATTATTATCTTTATTGGTGTGCTTTTTGATAGTGTATAGCTTGATCTATCTTTTTGGTAGATTAAGTGAAGCATTTTTCATTTAAACATCATCCTTTTTGTCTCACCCTTTTCTGAATTTCTTATATCTATATACTTGTTGTTCTGTGATTTTTTTGGCTTTAGATATGAATAGGCATCCTAGGAACAGAGGAGGACGACAAGGACACCATAATCTGCGATCCACGAGGCATACAAGGAACAACTCCTTATATGAGGACCTCTTCGACACATCCGTACATTCTATAGCACCATCGGAGGCTTCTATTGATTCTATGCCAGTCCCCGCCACACCAGAGCAAGGAGAACCTATGGACGCCCCTCTTCCTACCGAGGGAGTGAGACGACGCCTCAGCGATTACGCTAGACCAGTCGTCCAAAGGCAGACTACGCGAGTCAATGCCCCTCTTCAACGAGGTGTCAATTTTAAAATTGACTCACATATTCTTGGCCTTTTACCCACTTTTCATGGACTACCATCGGAGGACCCATATAGACATGTGGACGAATTCAGCCAGGTATGCGAATTCAATCAATTCCACAATGCCCCCTCCGAGACGGCCAAGATGCGCTTCTTCCCCTTCACGCTTAAGGAAAGGGCAAAGGAGTGGTTTTTCACCTTGGGTCGTGAGTTTGCTTCATGGAGAGAGATAGAAGACACATTTTTGCGTAAGTACTACTCGGTAGGTAAGACTAGTGCCGTGAGACGCGCCATACGCGAATTCTCACAAGGTCCGGGTGAGGTTTTTTATGAGGCATGGGAGAGACTTAGAGATCTCTTGAGATAATGCCCACATCATGGTATACCTAAGCATGAGATTACTCAGATTTTTTATGATGGCTTAGGTGCACCTGACAGATATTTGCTTGATGCCGCTAGTGGAGGCACATTCATGAGCAAATATGAGGATGAAGCCCTCGAATTGATCGAGTTGGTGGTAGAGAATAGCCATCATCATGCGGCTAAATCCTTCGGTGGGCGGAGCACCCCCGCAAAGGGAGGAATGTTGGATGCGAAGGCGGTAGAGACAGGTATGCTTTTGGATAAAATTGAAAAACTGACCGAGGCACAGAATTTGATCATGGATTCGCTTAAGATCCGACCGGGTTCTGATGGCCTCGCTCCAGTATCACATAGCGATGTCTCTCCGCATTCACGTTGCTCTAATGTTGAGCACGTCGAGTTGGATTGCCCCATGATGGCAATTCAAGGTCCAGTTCCATTTCGGCCAAACCCTATGCCATATGCAGGTTTGAGCCAAGCGGGTAGGTATCACCACCCAAATGAGGGTTATTCTAATTATAATAACCCATCTTATGTGCAGCAGCGGAGCGGGCAGCACACTTCATTTCATCAGCCCTTTGGATCCGCGCAGCAATTTATGGGGCACCCGAGGCAGACACAGTTCGCCTCCCGTTTTCCCCAAGAGAGTTTACCGTCACACGCAGTGCCACCTCCCGCAACCTCAGCTGATCCTATCATGAGTGCATTAGCACAAATGATGAGTAAGTTGACTGAGGTTAGTGGCCGACTTGATAGATTCGAAGGGGCTAAGGCCCAAAGCTCCGATGCTTCTACCGATCAGAGGGATGAGGGGCGAATAGAGTTACCTTTCCAACCTCTAGCCAACCCTAGGAACCTAGGGCAAGCATCGTCGAGCCGTGCCCACAATGTGAACCAAGATCACATTGATAGCGCACAAGAGGAGACACATGCTGAGAAACGGAAAACTTAGTGCTTGATGCGAGGCAACCCATCCTTATCTCTATCTTCCCATTTCTTTCCTACCTTTGTTCTTGTTTTAGCATTTATTTTTACTTTTATACTTGCTGTTTGCTATGATGTTTGCTGCTGCTTCTTTATAAGTTTTTTAGGTAATAAGGAGAAGGGCACATAAAAGAAGAAATTCAGCTCCAAAGCAACTCCAAAAATGAAGAGAAGAATGCAACCGATGCAAATTCCCGCTAAGTTTTTCTTTTCCCTCTTATGCCTCTTTTGCTTTCACTGATGTGCATGCCATGTATATTGATTGTTATCACTTTTTCCATGAGCATGTTGAGTTTTATTGAGGACAATAAAACGAATGACACGTCAAAATGACATGTTATCCCAGCAGCCACACCACATTTTTGACGTGTTCTTTTCGTGCGTCATTAAAACACAAAAACGTTGGTCAAAAAATATTTATAAAACCGAACTCACAAAGATAAACTATAATAATCAAGTATTGTGTAAGTATCGGGTCGATCCACAAAGAGCAGGGTTGACTTTAATCGCAGAGTTGACTTGGTCAAACTTAGGTTTAAAAGGAGTTTTAAATAAGAGAAAATAAGATTTAAGAAATGGAAATGATATAAATAGACTTAATAAGACGTTTTAAGAATTTAATTCTCGAGTTTGACAGAGAAAAGTCAAAAGTCAAAGTCAAAGCATTAACTTTGACCAATAGTAGGTGTTCTGAAAAATCAGAGAATCAAACAGAGTCAGAAGATTACGAAAATCAGATATTTAAAAACTAGAGAAAAAATGGAATTTATTGATATATAATTCGTAATTTTTGGATAAGAAATGGATTTATTATGAATTATTAAAAATCAACTATCAGAAAATCCCCGAAATTAACACCTCAGAGGAAAATTTCAAATTGAATGGTCAAATGAAATCTAAATCTTGCAATTTCTATGTCAATGGAAAGCTAAGAACTAGAGAAATCTAAAAAGACCAAAATTATCGAATTCTGATTTGTCAATCAAAAGTAATTGACCCCGAAAGTCAATATTTGACTTCTGATGAAAGATGAACAGTCCTTGGTCAAACGTCAAATTGGAGGGTCAAATGAACTCGGAATTCGATGAATTTGCTGTCCACGGAAAGCTGATGAAAAGAGGAATCCAATGAAAGTAAAATCAAGTGATTTGGAATTATAATCAAAGAGATATTATATTTTCAAAATCAGTAACTTTTCGGACGAAAAATTAGGAATAATGAAGAACACTAGAGACCAACCGCCGCCTCCGCCGCCGCCACCGCCGCCACACCATCACGTGCCACCGCCGTGCCCGCCGCCGAGACCGCCGCCATGCCCACCGCCTCCCCTTGCCCTGATCGCGTGTTACCTGCGTGCAGCCCTTCCGCCGCCGCCGCTGCCACCGCCGCCTCAGGCCGCCGCCGCCACCGCAGGAATGCTGTGCCGCCCTCCTCTGCCCCTCTACAGACCTATTCACCCCTCTCCTCTACCCTCGTCACCTGTTCCTCCCTGCCATCCTTCCTTCCCCGTGAATCCACGATTCCCTGCCCCACGCCAATTTTCCCATTCCCTCTTCTTCCCCGCGTCCGTTTTTGTCAACCGCCTGCAATCCTTCTTTCTCGATCCAGCATTTCCGCTGAGCTCACCGACGTACATCCCCATCTCCCCTCCCAATTCGTTCTCTCGCTCCCCGGAGCGAGTCCTTCTCTCTCCCCTCCCTGCGGAAATTCGCGCCTGTCGAAATTCCAATCGCACGCCCTCAACCCTGCAAAATTCCGTTACCAACCCCTAAATCTCCTCGAAATCACGACGCCGACCTCACTTCCAAGTCCCGTCGCCCATCCCTGATCCTGATTGCCGTCCCCATCCTTCCACCTACCCGTCACCCGTCACCCTGCTCCCACGACTCTGAAATTTCCGCACACGACTCTCCTGCATCTCCAGCCATTGAAGCTTACGCACACCGGATTGTTCATCTGGCTACACCGTAAGTTGCTCTTCCCATTTTGATTCCACCGCGCTCAGCCACTGTCACCTCCCCCAATTCGCCACCCCGACCATCATCATCAGAGTGTCAAAGCAGAGGAAGAACCAGGCGGGAGATCGGGTTCAGCGGAAGAGCCGAGTCAACCTGGCGGACCGGGTGGACCGGGTGGACCGGCTCACATAATGAAGAATGATGACTCAGCCACTTATACACGTGGCCCAATCACCCGTAAGTCCAAGAAACGGTTATAACCATTTCTGGACATATCATTTCTATAAAATACAGATGTAATACTTCAAATGTATCAATGAGAAAAGACTTCTCGAACCGCTATGAAATTGTCTCTTCTTCCTCTCATCTATTCTCCCTCTCGATCTTACACTCTCAATTGAAGTGATTCTTTACATGGTATCAGAGCCAGCGGTTCTTTAAACGGTTTCGGCAATGGCAGGTTCACTGTCCGAAAGATTGAAGGATGAGCGAAACAAGGCAATCACCTTACAACCATCGATTGCAGCTCACACGGTAGGTCTTCATGTACCTATCAAGCTTACAAGAGAGAATTTCCTTCTCTGGAAGACACAGATCTTCCCGTTACTCAATTATCACGATCTTGCGCATATACTAACTCAAGATCCACCAATATCCACTCAACTTGACGATCACGGTGGGATTACTATAAATCCAGCCTATCAGACTTGGCATCGTCAAGATCAACAGGTTTTATCCTTGATTGTTACATCACTTTCCGAGTCTGTCATATCTTGCGTGGTAGGCAAGAACACGGCTAAAGAAGCTTGGTCAGCTCTTGTTAAACATTGTTCATCTACCAATCCTTCACGAATCATGCATCTTCATAATCGTCTCCACAATACATCAAAAGGTACTCGATCTATCTCTGATTTTGTTCAAGATATCCAAAGAACATGTGAGGAACTTGCAGCTGCTGGTCATCCAGTTCAAGAAACCGTTACGATTTATGCTATGCTTCGTGGACTTGGATCATCATACTCTGCTTTCTGTGCTGGCATCTCATCAAATTTAACTAACCTGTGTCTTGATGATGTAATTGCTCAAATTAACTCCTATGATGAACTCATGAAGTTCTCAAATTCCACTAAGGATACCGGATCTGTGGATTTTCCACCTTCTGCAAACCAAGTACAAAGCACCTCATCAGATCGTGGTAGAGGACGCAACAATGGTAGAAATAATCGGGGAAGAGGCAGGAATGGTGGAAGGTACACTCCTCGGTGCCAATTGTGTGGACAATTTGGGCACCGAGTACTGGAGTGCAGAGAGAGATTTAATCGCATGTTCCACGGTCATCAGCATGCTTCAATAGCCCAGAACACACAAGCTTCCCCTCAAGCCTACAATGTTAATTTCACCACTTTACCTGCATCACAGGATCATGCCTGGTACCCAGACAGTGGAGCTACCCATCACGTTACAAATGATGGTCAAGGCTTGACTGATCCATCTCTCTATCAGGGTCCTGATCAACTACAAATTGGAAATGGATCAGGTTTGAAAATCAACTCAATTGGATCATCGTCATTAATTTCACGATCATATCCACTCAAATTATCTAACATTCTTCATGTTCCAGAAATACGAAAGAAACTACTATCAGTATATAGACTGACCAATGATAATGCAGTATATGTTGAATTTCATGCTACTTACTGTGTTGTGAAGGACGAGGCAACAGGGAAGGCTCTGCTCCGGGGAACAGTCAAGGATGGACTGTATCTTCTTAACCAAGCACAACGTCCTCAGGTGAATCTTGGAGAGAAAACGAGTCTTAATCAATGGCACCATCGGCTTGGGCATCCCAATATGAGAATTCTGCAGAAAATAATCTCTCTTCATGGACTTCCTACATTGTCAAGCAATAAAAATTTGGTATGTGATGCATGTTCTTCTTCCAAATCTCATCGGCTTCCATATTCTCATTCAACTCATCAGACAAGCAAACCCCTTGAAATCATACATTCAGATCTCTGGGGGCCTTCACCAGTCATATCACACACAGGAAATAGATATTATGTGATTTTTGTTGATGACTTTACTAGATATACCTGGCTTTATCCACTTAAGCTCAAAAGTGATGTTCATCAAATCTTCATTGACTTTCAACATCGTGTGGAAAGACAGTTCACCCTGAAAATTAAGAATTTTCAGTCCGATTGGGGAGGTGAATTTCAAGCTCTCACCAATTATTTTAAAGAGAAAGGAATTATCCATCGCATCAGCTGTCCTCATTCTCCGGCACAAAATGGGACAGCTGAAAGGAAGCATCGGCATATAGTTGAAACAGCACTTTCACTCATGCATCATGCATCCATACCTCACCAATTTTGGGATGAAGCGGTATGTACATCAGTATATCTCATCAATCGTCTTCCTACACCTAATCTTGACAACAAGTCACCATTCTATCTCATTTACCATCAAGAACCTGATTACCAATTACTGAAGACTTTCGGATGTGCATGTTATCCATGTCTTCGTCCATATGCCACTTCTAAATTGGATAATCGATCAGAAAGATGTATTTTTCTTGGCTATAGCGCATTTCATCATGGATACAGATGTTTGTCTTTGACAAGTGGAAGAATATACATAAGTCGTGATGTGATCTTTCAGGAAAATATTTTTCCATTCAAGGATCAACCTGATCTGAGTCAACCCGAGATCCTCAATCAAGAAATCCATCACTCACCAAGTATTCTTCGATCATTTCCGACAGATCAACCTTCACATCCACCTATAAACATGTCATCCTCAGCATCTACATCATCTGAACAATTAGGAAAAGATCAACCTTCATCTTATCATGGCAATGCTGCCCCTGCTTCCTCAAATACTCATGACTCATTACCTGCTCAATCAGAAGACTTCAACTCATCGCCCGCATCTTCATCCAATGATAAACAATCTGTTGCAGGTCATATTCCCTCACTCGATCCAATATCTCCATCAAATCTGGACGACAGCAGCTCCAACTCAAATATCAAAACTCGTCGATTGTCAGATATTTTTAAAAGCCTTGACTCGGTCAATTCTTCTCACACAACAAAATTTTCTCTACCTACCTGTCTTCATGTTTCATCATATGTTCCATCAGAACCTGTTAATGTAGCTTCTGCCATCAAACAACCAGAATGGCTAAAGGCCATGGAAGAAGAAATTGCTGCACTCACACACAACAATACATGGACACTAGTTCCAAGACCACATAATCGTCCAGTCATCAGATGCAAATGGATTTACAAAAATAAACCCTCACCTGATGGAATCTCTCACAAACATAAAGCACGTCTTGTGGCCAAAGGTTTTCTTCAAGAAGGCGGCATTGATTACCATGAAACCTTCAGTCCAGTCATCAAAACAACCACAATTCGACTCCTACTAGCCTTAGCTATCAGTCAGGGATGGCACATACATCAATTAGATATCTCCAATGCATTTCTGCATGGAGATCTTCAAGAAATTATTTACATGGATCAACCTCCAGGTTTCCAAAACACTCAATTTCCACATCATGTATGCCAGTTAAAGAAATCACTCTATGGACTTAAACAAGCCCCTAGAGAATGGTTTCATAAGCTTACCGGACAACTCCTCAAATTGGGTTTTCAAGATTCAAAAACTGACACTTCTTTATTCTATACACTCAATGGACCCATTTACATTCTCATTTACGTTGATGATATACTTCTTCTTGGTCCATCTCTATCACAAATTCAATCTCTTATTATCTCCCTGTCCAAGTCGTTCAAACTCAGAAACCTCGGACCTGCCTCACAATTCCTTGGAATTGAATTTCAAGAGGTTCAGAATGGCTTTCTACTCACTCAGACGCAATACCTTCTTACAATTCTGCGCAAGTTGAAGATGGAAAATTGTAAACCTCTGCCCACACCGTGTCCTGTCACGTGTTAAGATATCACCACTAAAGCTATTGATAATCCGACACTTTATCGGCAAACTGTTGGTGCCCTCCAATATCTAAACTTCACAAGACCGGACATCTCATTTGCAGTTAATCAAGCTTGCCGGTCAATGCATTCCCCTCATCCTGCTGATTGGATCCGTCTTAAACATCTACTACGTTATCTTAAAGGAACAATTACACATGGTATTTACTTCAATCGCACATCTCCAATTTCTCTCACATCCTTTAGTGATGCAGACTGGGCCGGACACTCACTTGATCGTCGTTCAACTAGCGGTTTTCTTGTGTATCTTGGTAATAACCTTATCTCTTGGAGTTCAAAGAAGCAAGTCACCGTAGCAAGATCAAGCACTGAGGCAGAATATAAGGCAATTGCTAATGCCACATCAGAATTGATTTGGATTAATTCCCTCCTGAGAGAACTCAAATTAAACCTCTCACCACTGACACTCTGGTGTGATAACATCGGAGCTACACATCTTTCTTCAAATCCTGTGTTTCATGCCAGGATGAAACACATTGAAGTTGATTTCCACTTCGTGCGTGAACAAGTATCGTCTGGAAAGCTTCGCGTTTGCATAATATCTGGTAAAGATCAGATTGTTGATCTTCTGACAAAACCACTTCCAAAGAATCGATTTCTCCAGCTTCGTTCCAAGCTCAACCTTCTACCGGCGTTGTGCTTGCGGGGGGATGTCAAAGCAGAGGAAGAACCAGGCGGGAGATCGGGTTCAGCGGAAGAGCCGAGTCAACCTGGCGGACCGGGTGGACCGGCTCACATAATGAAGAATGATGACTCAGCCACTTATACACGTGGCCCAATCACCCGTAAGTCCAAGAAACGGTTATAACCGTTTCTGGACATATCATTTCTATAAAATACAGATGTAATACTTCAAATGTATCAATGAGAAAAGACTTCTCGAACCGCTATGAAATTGTCTCTTCTTCCTCTCATCTATTCTCCCTCTCGATCTTACACTCTCAATTGAAGTGATTCTTTACACAGAGTACCCCGACTGGGCTAATCAGTCCGAACTACTTCCCTAAATTCCATTTCGCATCCCCAACCACACTCCTCCCCATCGTGGGCTCAATCCGATTCCTGTCCCCCCCCCCCCACATTTCATCCATAGCCGACCTGCCGCCCTCAGAGACATCCCACATCCCCCCCTGCAGGAACTTCGCGTCGATCACGCAAGTTCCTCCCATAGGCGAATCCCTCCGTCCTCAGTCGCAAACGCCAGCGTTCAGTCGGGAGAACTCTTGCACGCCCCCGAAATCAAAGACAATCATCTACAATTTCTTCGCCCTCTCTCTCCCCTCACCCATTTCCGTCGGCTGGACAGCTACATCACTCCTCAGGTACGAACCCACCGGGGTTGCCTCCACGCCTCCCCTTCGTGCCGACCTACCTCACCTGGAGAATCTCTTGGACGCCGTCTGCGCGTATCCGAATTACTCCCATCCAAAGCCTGTTGACCGCCGCTAGTCAGCACAGGGACGCCCATCCATTCATGCTCTTCGACCGCACGCCACCCACTGCTTCACGCCGCACGCCCGTGCTCTCTCATACTTTCCCTGCTCTTCCCCGTGCTCTGCCCGCTCGCCCGCGCGACCTACCGGATACATTATCTCGCCCTCGTGCTGAACGCCGCCGACAACGACAACGTCAATCCAATCCGCCAGCTGTTTGTCCGTGCCCCGTACAAGCTGCCTCCCTCGTCTCGACCGACCGGGTTCGCGGCCCGCATGTTAGGCACTCGTCCCCCTCTTCTTTACATTGGAGTCTTTATCTTTTTCAGTATTTCCTGCACCCGTCTCCACCGCCGTCGGGATTTAGTTAGGACGAGAGATTAGATGACTTGATAGGATTGAGACCGTGGTCCAATCCGTCGGGTTGACCATCGAGCTCCTCTCAACAACTTACGGCCTCGCTCCCGCGAGGACGTGGACCGGAAGGCATCTCGAACTGACTCTACTCGGCGCACCCCAAGACCTACGGAGACGACGTTCGAGAAGGTACTCTGCTTGTCTGCATTAATAGCTTATTACCCCCATTAGAACACCCTATGTTATCCCTCCCCTAGTTTCCCGCCTAGTATCTCGGTGTGAGACCATGTTTGCAATGAAGTCCATGAGCATGTGCAATGACTATGTGAATTATGATGAGATCATAATATAGTGATCACTAGTCTTTAAATATATGTTCTAAATATTCCTATTCGTGGGATATTCGAGAAGGACATCGAATTATACGGAAAGAATAGCACTATCTAATCCATCTCATATGATGAGTATGGCCGATCCTATAGCCATCGGTGTGGAGACACTAAGGATAGATAGTGGGTGCTCTTTGGAGAAAGAGTTCACTGAATTGATCCGTATGAATCCTCGAATGGTATTATACCTAACTCGTCAATCAGGTTGATTCATGTCATGATTGTGTATGTGGTCCTTTGACTTGAGACACCAAAGACATCTTGTGGATGGATGATCGTGTTTTGATTATGACTTACGAATCCCTAGCCACGGGATATCTAAAACGTCATATATTGGATACGACATGAAGTCCACGAAGATGATTGTGTGGTCAAGATGGGGATCATCCACCCTCGGTATTTGAGGAGATTGACTCAAAAGGAATGAGATGCGATGAAATCCTTGGCCAAGGTAGTAGAAATATCGAAGAAGGAGTTCTCGATGATTTCTACACGCATCGATACTCAACTTGAGTGACCGATTAGGGTTTTGACAGCTTGACCATACCCTAAGTCATTCATGAGTCTAATGTGGATGAAGGATTATACATACATGGTAATCAATGACGGGAAGGTTCCATAAGTGAGTTCTTACATACTCCATATCTCCTAGAGTACGTGGTGTAGCTTGGCACCCAACGGGCTGGCAACTCAACCTATCGATTGGGTTAAATCGATCCTTGATTAATTAATCTATATGTGGATGTGGATAATTAATTAAGGTTGACCAATAAGGTGTTATTTGGTCTATAGAGTTATTAACTAGTGAGATATATGGACCTAGAGGGTCACACACATAAGGTTTATGGATGTTGGTGGATATAGACATAATTATGAGGGTTTTTATAAAAAAAAACCTCATTCCAAATGTCTATAAATAGGGGGAGGACGACCACAACTGAAGGTGCCCATGCAAGCCTTGTGGGAATTCTCTCCTTTCTTCTCTTTCTCTCTTGGTGAAGAGCTTTGAAGAGGAGATCCAACCATCCGGATACCGTGTGGATACCGCTAGAGGCTAGACACTTGAATAGCTTCAAGAACTCCTTCAAGGAATCCCTGTAAGTATGTTTTCTCATACATACTAGATGATAGGATCATCTGTTCTTGGTGGCTCGGTATTTTGAATGTCCGATTCAATGTTTTTCCGCTGCATTTGATGTTTTGATCAAAATTTCGGAAAGTTATCGACCTCAGATCCCAACAGTCCTGCATCAGACATCTTATGGAATTGGTCAAAATCTGCAATAAAACCCTCAAACCTCCTTTTTTCCATGTGGATGGACTTGTAGGGCCTATTGACGGGCCTAAATAAGCTCATTTTCAAAAAAAAAATCTTGCATTTTCCTCATATTTCAAAAAAATAGTGCTAAAATTTTCTCGATTGCCCATGAATGCACAAAGGTTTCCTCACTTGAGCACATACATTGTTGTCGAAGAAATGTACTTAGAAGCTTTTGATTCAGCTCATGTAGGGCCATCTTCATGCCACCTTAGGGTAATTAGGGGTCTTCTCCCTGTATTTAAGTTTTTATTATGGTTAGATTTGGGGTAAGGATTATAATTAGTTAGATTTCTATTGACATTTTGTGATTCTCTTCCTACATGCATGATGATCATTTTTCTTCAATTTTCCCTCATTTTAAGTCTATCTGGCCTTGGATTCAATGTATTGGATTATCTCTAATTTATTCCCTCGTTCCCTTATCCAATATGATTCAATTGCAAGGTTTATATTTCATCATTATAACCTAATTCCTTATAAACCTAAGCTATATTTGCCATTGTAATTGAGTTCTGATATCCTAAACTGAAGTGATATTCCTTTGAGACTTAAAATTGGTAAATAAATTATCCATTCAAAAAATTTATGTTTCATAGTGTTCAAGTATTGGACAAAAATGTCCTTAATAACATGAATGAATTTGAATAGTGATAGTGTAATCAAGGACAAGCTTTGTACATACTAATATAAGGGAAGGTAGGATGATGTCATTTATTAAATTGAAAAAAGTCTCACATAAAATAAAAGAGAGAGAGTGAGAGAGAATGTGAATAAGAGAGTGAGTGAGAGAGTTGAGTTGTTAATGCCACAAAAAGGAAGAAGAGGGTTTTTGAACTAGAAAAAAGGGAAAGGATACTTGTAGATTCCATGGACATTTTCACAAGCCAAAACTAACCTTCTACTCTACAAACAACATTTGAAAAATGCAATGGAAAAAAAAAGTGACAATGCAATTGCAAGCATGGTTTTGGAACCTAATGTAGAGGCAGCTGTAGGGAAAGCCAAGGGCTTAGAAAAAATCTAGAAGGGCAAGGGATGGTGTAGATTGAGTTGATCAATGTATTTTGATAGGAAAGGAGCAAAAACAATCAATATAACAAGGATGATTTTTAGAATGTGGAACTAAGAAGAGAGATGATGAATGGGGTAACTTCCTCGAGCTGATGATACTTGATGAGTTCATACAAGCAAGAAGAGCATGCATACAAAAGATAGACATGTGTGTGGAAATATGAGTGTGACGTATCGTTTTCGTGCGTCGTTAAAACACAAAGACGATGGTCAGACAAAATTTATAAAACCGAACTCACAAAGACAAGATATAATAATCAAGTATTGGGTAAGTATCGGGTCGATCCACAGAGAGCAGGGTTGACTTTAATCGCAGAGTTGACTTGGTCAAACTTAGGTTTAAAAGAAGTTTTAAATAAGAGAAAATAAGATGTAAGATATGGAAATGATATAAATAGGGTAAATAAGAATTTTTAATAATTGAAATCTCGGATTTGACAGGGAAAAGTCAAAAGTCAAAGTCAAAGCATTGACTTTGACCAATAGTAGGTGTTCTGCAAAATCAGAGAATCAAACAGAGTCAGAAGATTACTAAAAGTAGATATTTGGAAACTAGAGAGAAAATAGAATTTATTGATATATAATTCGTAATTTTTGGATAAGCAATGGATTTATTATGAATTATTGAAAATCAATGATCAGAACATCCCCGAAATTAACACCTCAGAGGAAATCTTCAAATTGAATGGCCAAATGAAATCCCAATATTGCAATTTATATGTCAATGGAAAGCTAAGAACTAGAGAAATCCAAAAAGACCAAAATTATCAAATTCTAATTTGTCAATAAAAAGTAATTGACCCCGAAAGTTAACATTTGACTTCTGATGAAAGATGAACAGTCCGTGGTCAAACGTTAAATTGAATGGTCAAATGAACTCGGAATTTGATGAATTTTCTATCCATGGATAGCTGATGAAAAGAGGAATCCAATGAAACCAAAATCAAGTGATTTGGAATTATAATCAGAGAGATATCCTATTTTTAAAATCAGTGACTTTTCGGACCTAAAATTGGGGAAAATGAAGAACACTATGAACTAATTTGCAAAATTAAAGATCTAAACCTAATAAAAATACAAATTACCTCTTGATAATCGATCGAACCTCACTACTAACCTGATTGCCGCAAGAATGGGGCCTCAATTCTCGTTGATTGAAGCGAATTTGCTCGGATTCTTACTCGTGGACGTTCGGAATTCAAGGGGAAAATTCAATGAAATCAAGAGGTGAAATCGTGATTATCATGCTTCAATGGCTGCGTCTCTACACTCTTGGAAGCAGAGGATCACGAGAGCTTAAGACCTTCCTCGAAACTCGCTTAATTTCTTCACGAGTCGATCAAAAGTTAAAGAACAATGAAGAACTACATCGCTTTTTAAAGAGGAGATTGGGCCCGAAGATCGTGGGCAATTGACGCGTTCGTGGGGGCGGTTTTCAAGCGTCGTGGAGGCGGTTTCTATTGCATGGCTTTGTGGCTTCAAATCTGTGGGGAAAGAGCTTGAATTTCGCTTCGAAAAGGCCACGAATTCCAGCACGATCGGGCCGCGATCGGGCCACGATCGCGCCGCGATCGGGCCATAATCGTCGTCTTGATCGATCGTCGGTCGTCGTCCGGTCGTCTGGAGGCGATTCCACCGCTGAAGCTCCCCGATCGCGGCTCGATCGCGCCACGATCGCGGTCCGATCGAACTGCGATCGTGGAGTTCTTCCACTAGCCCTCCGCGACGTCCGATCGCGTCTCAGGTAAGCGGAGGATCGGGATTAATTTGATCCCGTATACCACGATCATAAGGAAGGTTATCCCCGAGCCATCCGATGAGTCCGTGATCAAGCCTCGATGAAAATCGGGTGCTCCTGGGGACGCCACGTGACGATTGATTAACGCTCCGATCGCCGTCACTTAAGATAAACACTAAGCAGGTGTTTGATCTATGATCGCGTGGACTTGGGTCCACGCGATCGTAGCCGTCCGTGAGGAGATCGGACGCTCGCCGCGCGTCCACGTCACCTGCAAGGTAAGAACCGTGTGGGAACATAGTCCCACACGGAGAAAATAAAGGAGAATGATGCGGTTAAATAGGGAAACGAATCAATGTAAATAGCCAGTTATAAGAATAGGCTTATATGTACGATAACCTATGATATATACTATATGATATACTCGCACAAGTGTCACACTTGCGTCACGCGTGGGCCACACGCGTCCTGCCACGTGGCCTCAATGCCACGTCGTAACGGCGCGGTGGTCCCGCGCTCCACGTCAGCCCGTTGCCACGTCAGCCCGTCTGGGCCCACGCCTGGGCCCACTCACCACGTCATCACCTGCGGTAAGCCTACCCCCTTTTTCCGATTTTTGAAATTGAAAAAGGCCTTAAAAATTCATTTAAAAATCAAATAAAATTCAGAAAAAGAGTATAAACTTCAGAAATTCATAAATTAAAATGTACAACTCCTTTTTAATCCAAATTTTCTCCATTGGATCACAAATTCTCTTCTTTTTAATATCATGTCAATTAAAATATATTTAGAATGAAGAAATCAAGATGAATTAAAATTTACTTAAATCATTTTTTCATTAAACACTTTAAATCATAAATTCATCTTGAAATTATCTTTCTAAACATTTACTAAAGTCAAAAATCATTTAATAATAGAGATTAACTTCTATTAATTTAAACAAAAGATTAATAATCTATTTAACATGAAATTATCCCTAATTTATGCATGAAAATTAATTTTAGTGAAATGACATGCCAATGGAGAAAATTCCTAAAAAGTATGATAACATGCATCATATTCACATAAAATAAGCATGAATATGAGTTAATTAGGGTAAGAATTCAAGTTATAATTGCATGTTATCAGAGTGCCAAGCTGAACCATGTTTCCATGTTTCCATATTTCATAGATCTCTAGAATAATATTAAAGACATGAGAGTAGGGGCATTGGAAGTTGGAGAAAAGATAGAAATGAAACCTATCTGACTCTAGTCATGCTAAAATGATCACATGGAGGAAACCTCTTTAGTGCATAGCTCTAACCTTTATGACTCATCAAGGTGGAGCCATGACTAGTACTCCAATTATGACAAGTTTTCAATGCAAAATGATAAGGTGACATAGAGGATGTAGTGGAGAGAATAATCGAAGATGATCAAGGGACACCAACTCAAGAATTGACAAGGCAATTGACATTATAGATAGTTGGCTCATGCAACAAGTTAGACAGAAGGGAAAGGTCATGTACCAAGACAAGGAAGAGGGCCTGGTGCTATTAGTGTTAGTTGGTCAAAGCATAAATGACAGAAACAAGGAAAGGAAAATGTAGCATGTCCATGGAAGGGGAAAAAACAAGGTAAGGAGTGTCAAGGTATAGCTGGCTACAAGTCAATGAGAAGCATTTGCAAGAACAGCAAGAGGCTTTTGCCCCCAAAACTTGGATCCTCCTAAAAATTTTGGTTTCCCCGAATTTCCCCTTGTGCACACTAGTTGACCCACTCAAAGGTGTCATGCATAATGATGTTCATTTTTTATTGGCTTGTTCTAAAAAAATCATTGCACAAGAATTAGGAGTGAGTTGATTGGTCTATGTGCAAATGTGACGTACAATGATGTATGCCAGATGATTGACCTCCTATAAAAATTTGGATATGAAAAAAGTTTTTGGATGTGAAGTCCATGACAATCATGTCGTGATCATCAATTGGGCACATATCATTTACTTGCCAACATTACAAAATAAAAAAGACTCTCCTGGTAAAAACAATACAAGAGGGTAGTTATCTTGGCAATGGTGGTGCAAGTAGACATGGAAAGCAAGGCATGCATTGGCAATGGTAGATGACATGGATCTTTCCAATTAGCGATGGCATGAGAACACAAGGCTATGACATGATGGCAGAGGTAGAAGTAGTAGGGCACCAATGCAATGATAGCTACATAGAAAAAAAGATCATTTCAGCTTGATACCAAGTGGTATGCAGGGAAAATTAAATAGAAAAAGAGAGAACCATCTTTAATATGTGATCCAAAGAGGTTAAATACATGGGTTTTTATAGGTTGCGATTTCGGTAGATGAAGATTCATGAGAAGATGAAGAGAAAGAGACACCAGGGAAGATTCACGGGAAGAGACATTGGGAGATGAGAAGATGTGGAAGGTGAAGAGACATAAAGAGATATGGGCACATTGGGTTGGCCTAATGAATATGCCTATTGAATGGGTCTTATATAAGCCAAGTAGATAGGCCAAAAAATTACTATCTGAATGAAGAGCATCTCTTATGAAAAATATTTTAGAAATAAGATAGGAAGAAAAATTTAGAGCTGGAGTGGCTTTTGATGATTAGATATCTAAATTATTTTGGAATATGGATGTAATCTATATGGAATGAATTCAAGTACAAGTGATATTTGCTTAGGACAAGAGGCAATGAACATTGCAAATAAATAAGGGATGTGGTCGCCACCATTGCACCTAGAAGGTGATACAATTTTTGTGCAAAGAGGAAAAGCTATAGATGAGAGTTTGAATATTCTTGAATAAAGATGAGATGATAGAATGAGAAAAATGAATAGAGTATGAGGAGGGTTACATGAAGAGGCCTCGTATAGCTCTACACAAGGGAGAGAAGATAGAGATATAAATTTTTGGGGCATTATTGGGCCTTCACAACTTTTATAAATTACGTTAGAAGACAATGTTGTTGTTTTTAGTGAAAGAAATTGTGGCTTCCCTCAGCATGTATGGGTCATGAATTCGAGGTTCTCATTTCTCTCTTCTTACCTCTTGGATTAGGGGATTTGTAGAAAAGAGTGATCAAATTAAAAAAAGGAGAGGAGAGAAACATTTATAGTAAAAAGAGGATAGAGGAAAAAGGAGAAAATCACAAGATAGCCACTATGGTCCATATTATCACACACTCCCACTCAAGCTAAATTGTAAGGATCCAATAAGCCTAGCTTGCGAGAAAATGAGTCATACAAAGTAATGCTCAACCCCTTAGTCAGGATGTCCGCAAGTTGTCTAGATGAGCCAATATAAGGGTGGTGATAAGTCCCACAAGAAGCCTATCATGAATAGCATGGCAGTTGATCTCAATGTGCTTGGTGCATTCATTAAATGAGACTACATACTACTTGTGACGTCACCATGTCACCAGGTTCCCCCTACCATAAGTATAGAAATAGGAAGTGTATTTTCCAGTCACCACGATCCCAAGCATAGTTGAAGTTTGAGTATGACTCAACACAGAGGTGATCATGGTAAATATAAAGTAGACGACACCCAAGAGCATACTTGAGATAGACAAGAACATGTAATGCAACGTTCAAGTGAATCTCTTGGAGTGCATGCATAAACTGGTTGAGAGGACCAATAATATAAGCAATAGGCATGTGAGAAACCATCAAGTAGATGAGCTTCTTAAGAAATTGATAGTAAGTGTTGACATCTACAAAGAAGGGGGAAGTAG
This sequence comes from Lemna minuta, assembly GCA_024174645.1. Taxonomy (NCBI): domain Eukaryota; kingdom Viridiplantae; phylum Streptophyta; class Magnoliopsida; order Alismatales; family Araceae; genus Lemna; species Lemna minuta. The sequence goes on along the minus strand of CM044107.1, from coordinate 14,089,486 downwards.
AATCCCAAAAATTAGTCTTATTGTCAATGGGGGATGACTTGGATTTGTAGCCAAGCAGTCTAACTTATTGGGGTAGATCAAGCACTTACTTCCAATGGGTTAAGAACCAAATTTCTATGCCAACAATAAAACTTGATGCCCATAAAGTACTTGGTGCGCCAAAATCTTGTATTGTGAGATGCATTTGTAAGAAGGCCTTGACACAAGCAATTCTCATGGTGTCATTCCTAGTAATCAAAAGATCATCAATATAAATGACATGAGTTTCTTGAGTTGACATGTCTCACACTCAAAAGATAAAGTAGAAACCAACAAAAGGCCTTGACAAATTTTGGTGATACCTAGATGACTCAATCATCAATGCCAATGAAGGGGGGTGTCATGCTAGGAGAGAAGACAAAAAATGCCAATCGAAAGGTTTTAAGAACCAACTAGTAAAGCTTGTGCCCAATCTCACATCCCAAACTAATCATCTTCCCCTCCCAACCTTGAAGGATAGAATGATAAGGAAAGAAGGATATAGAACAAAACAAGGCCTAGGTTATTGCACCAATGGATAAGAGGTTAACCAAAAAATCAGGAAAACAAAGAACATTGGAAAATGTAAGAGAAGATGTTGGGTAAGGCATTCCTTTTCCCACCACAAGACAAAACATGACAGTCTACAATCAAAATAGTAGAGGGGTCAAGTAAATGATGTAATCAAGAAAGACAATATGGGTACCTAAAAATGAGAGAAATCCCTCAAGTAAATAATCCAAGGCGCAGAGGGAATAGCAAATTGATTTGTACTTGATGCAAAGTAGAGGCATGATGGAAAAAGTAGCCCCTCATTAGAAAATCACACTCCTCTTGAGAAATATTCATGGTTTGAGAGGACAAGGAGGGTGCTGCATCAATTGAGGTAGAGTGGGCAACCCCTCCAAGCTTGCCAAACTTTTTTTGGTAACAATCAGAAGGATGGATGTATTTTTAACAATGCTCGCATGGGGATAGCCATTAGGACTTTGGATGCATCCACCATTTGCACCATGCCTCTTGCTAGGAGGACTAGAGGACAAAGGGGTTTTAGAATAAAATTTAGTAGGAGGAGATGGTGCAGGGATGACTTTGGTGGAAACATAGAGAGAAGTGAAGAAGATCTTCTGGGGGATCAACAAATGTCTATGACCTGATCAAAGGGTCAAGATAAAAAAGAAAGGGAAAAAACGAGCTCCTCTTGGTAAAGATGTTGCACACTAATATCAGTCATATAACAAATCTCCAACTAATCAAGGAGAAATAGGATCAAAGCACAAAACACCTAAAGATGACACTCAAATTGTGTTGTCTTGACTAACTCCTCGTAAACATCAACCATGCAAGAGATGTTGGACTCCTATCCATACATACAAGCTCTCTCATCCCAAATAGCTTGGGACACAAATATAAGTTTTATATGCTTGCTAATATGTTGAGCATGTTGAGCATCCAAGAGTAACCATATGATCCTAAATTAGCCATCCTCAAGTGACAGATTCTCAAGTGGTGGAGGATTGTTTGTGAGAAATAAGAGACAACTATGAATCTAAATAAAGTAGCATAAGTTGGCAGATCATTTAATGTAGTTGGTGTCGTCAAATATCGTGTACGAGCTCTAAAGGTGGTGGAAAAGTGTATTCATTGCAAGATATGGAGAAGGGGTGACCAATTGTACAGGTAGACAAGCGACTATAATCGGTGGTTGAGAAGCGGGTGGATGAGCACCAAAAATTCGTGAAGGAGGAGCAGACAGAAGATCCAATGGAGAGTCATCATTTGTCATAATGGGGCAAGATTGTAAAATCAAGCAAGAAGGTATGTGTACTAAACTAGGGCAACATGAGTTGAGGATGCACAATGAACAAGCCATCGCATGTCAAGACATCTTAGTGCAAATGGACGTGGGCAGCGTGATGGATGGGCACCACTGATCAAAGGTTGGTGCAAGGCGGTTGTTGGAGATAGTAGTCGGGTGGTTGACTGGTGAAGATCCATGCACCGTTGTTTTCAATTAAGAGGGGTGCCATTGCAAACAAGAGAGAGCGTTATTTTAGTCAAGGTGTAAGAGAGGGGGACCCTAGAGGGAGGAGTCGATTGTTCCTGGTGGTCGGCAATTGACCAATGTAGAGGGAGGCATTGTTATTGTGTAGACTAGGAGAGGATGGTAGGGGGTCCAAGAGAGGATGGAGGTGTTGCCATCATGTAGATCGGGAGAGGATGACGATTGGAATTGCGTGAGAGGAGGGAGGCACTACCATCGTGTAGACTAGGAGAGGAGGATGGTCAAGGGTTCATGAAAGCATGGCAGCGTCATAGTGAAGCCCTATAAGAGGGGGAATTGTTGAGGAGTATGGTTGACTTCTTAGGATAGTCGACATGTAGTTGGGTAGTTGACTTGAAGAGGAGAGCACTACCATGAAAATCATGGTGCCACCATGTAGTGGAGGCAACCATCATGCATAGGAGGGTGCCGTTGAGGAGAGGACATGATTTGTGTAAAATTACAGTTAATGAAAGTGGAAGTTCATGTATTACAAATTATACTCAACTCTTCAAATTTTCTTAAATTTTTTTAATAGTGGTGAGTCGAGGTTGAATCCATAAGGAGGAAAATTAAAAGATTGAAATCTAATAATTGTTTTTGGTATTTTCTTGATTAAGAAGGCAAAAATGATCAATGAAAAGAGGAAGATGTATGTGTGTAGATGTAATGAACTGATCAAACACCTCCAAACTCCTTTCAGAGATTGAAAACCCTTGATTGGCCATGAAAATGTGATATAGGTTTTGAAACTATGAAAATGTGGAAGAAAAATTATTGAGAAAATAGAAAATATTGATGGAGAATGTTGCTAATCTAAAGATTCCTAAAGAAAACACACACTAGCGATGCTCTTAAATCAAACACATCTTCAAGAGCTTGTACATTTTGCCCTAACTTGGCGTCTTCTATGCAACATGAAGAATGAATAGAAAAGATACGAAAAAAACTATAAATGATATCTCGTAAACGAAGAACGATCAATCAATCCTATAAGCACACAATAAAACATTAAAAGCCATTTTTTCATCTTGGAATTTGAATCAGCTCTAGTAATTGTGGAGCTTGAAATGACAATCATGCCCACAAAAATTTTAACCCCTAACTCAATCGGGATCATGAGATAATCATGATTTCAATTTGGAGAATATTTTGTCATTGAAAATTCCTTAAAAATCACTTGATTTGATTGCAGCCATTGATTTTGATCAATTTGATTATCAGAATGCACCCGATTATGCTACATGTTGTGCTGTTCTGTGACAAGAGGAGATAGAAAGGTCAGGTGAAATTTGAGCTATTGAATCATCTTTTATTAGTGAGAGACTCTTGAGATTGGGCCGTGTCAGTATCTCATTCACTGTGAGGAGAGAGAATCGATGGAATAAGTGGAGATCGTTGGATTTGGTGGTCACACTATCCACCACACACGATGTTGGCATGTGTCGCGTTATAAAAAAGAGGAATTTGGGGGACTCAGCCCATTGGATTGCACCACACACATGATGCCTTCGTCCCTTAATGATGCCATGTGTGCGCTGACTAGGAGCCATGTGATGCCACGCCTTCACGCCACACATTCGTGGTGCCATGTCAACATGCCACCTAAGCATGCTCAAATAAAATCCATTTTTTATTTTTTATTGTTAAAAAATCCTTCAAAAATCTATAAAAAAAGGCCCCTAAAAATTAAAAAATATTCATATATTTTCATAGAAAACTCCTTTTTGGATGAAATTTTTGTCATTTTGATCCTTATTTTGCCTTCATTTTCATCATATCTCATGAAATAAAATATAAAATGGCAAAAGGGTGATTTTTTGTAATTTCATTCATCATCATTCCTTGTTTATGCCTACATGCACATGCGATTAAATTATCTTTGTTTAACCTTAGAAAAGGTTAAACATAAAATATGCAAAATTAAAGGTAATTTAATGCAAATTTAGCTTATGAACGATATGATAAGATAAATATAAAAATTTCATCAGAACATGAAAATATGCATAATAATGACATGAATTATGTTTTTGAATCATCGAAGAATAATGAATTAGACAAGTCAAAATGCATGCCATCAAGGCGCCACTGTCATCCATACTAAGTGGTGCAGGTTTGAGAAGGAGAGTTGAGATTGAGAGACTAAGATTGAGGGCAGACATTGGAAGGATCTAGTGTTGTTGTGGACAAAACCAAGGTCTACTCTGATACCACGTGGAAAAGAGTAATTGGATCCACCACGAAGGAGAGGAGAGTAAAATATGTGGTGAGGAGAGGAAAAAGGAGAAAAAAATCAAAATAATACCATTAGGGCCATATTCCCTCACAAGCATCCTCCCCATTTCCTTCCAGCATGGAATATTCCCTTATTCATTTCCATGGAAAATTCACTTACTCTCGTTCTTCTCTCTTCATTGAAAAATATTCGTCCATAATCTTCATTTCGTTAGATGGCTAGAAAGAGTGGATCCATCAATAAATTCAAGCATCTTAAGAGGACATCAAATATCCACGAAAAGATTTAATGATTTTTCTCTTTGTCTGGAATTAGGTAAATTCGAAAAGAATCCTTAATACTCCTTGATTGAGAGAATTTAGGATAACCCTCTTCAAATCTAGATTAATTTATTCTATTCTCAAATGAGAAAAATTTTCAGTGCCATTGAATAAGAAATCATGATTGAGGTACTTATTTGGTCTTCTTTTCCCCAATTTTAATGGATAATCCTTCATATTAAACACATCTTGAGTTATCCTTAAATCTCCTGCGAAGAATTATCAAGATTTCCTAGTTTAGGGAAGTTTCTCTCTCTTTATATTTCCCATATTAGATAATCTAGTCTTTTTCATTTTCTCCTTAAGTTTTTATAGCCTTAGATTTCTTAAGAATGACTGGACATATTCCCAAAAGAGGTTGAGTTTATGCCAGTTTAATGTTTTCATTAATTTCATCATGAGTTCATCCATTTTCATCAAGTGTTTTCATCCTCTTCATTATTAGTCTATCATCTTTTCCTGGTTTCAAAGGTCTCATCTACTACCCCTTGATAGAGTCTATTTTTAAGATTTGAAAGATCTCATCATCAAAAAATTTGATAGATCCTTCTACTACATGTTTATAGAGATCATAATCACTACTTGATGGAGCTCATTGACATTTTTTTATGGAGCTTTTGATCTGGTTCTAGATTTGAGCTTATTAAAATGATTTTATATTGTTCATTATCATGGTTTATGAAATCTTTTATCAAAATCTTTTAGATCACTTCATTGAGAACACCTTCACTATTTCACTGTCTCTCAAAATTTAGAAGATAAAATTCTTGAATATCTGATATAAAAAATTATTTTCCATTTTTCTATTTTTTATATTTTTATATATACAGATACATACATACATACCTCTATATATATCCACCTTATCTATCTTGATATCAACAATCTAGTATTTTATATAACCTATTTGGTAACTCTTGGCATATCTCTTTATTTGTAAATGTATAAATTGGCTTGTTATATACTGAGATTTATCTCATCATCATCTCAAAGATATCTTGTTAGAATTTTGATATTCACTTCATCATACCCCTCGAATATCATCATCTACTTGTCTTCATGTATTGATAGTTCAAATCATACCCCTCACACCATCATATATAGTTTTGAAATCATCACATGATCATCAAAACATGGGGCAGATTACTTGTTAGTTGATACTCATTTAGTCGATATGTTTTTTGATAGATAGAATCACATGATGATCTGTAGTACTATAGGCCCCTAAAGCAAATTGAGGCCCATTATCTCAACAATAATGCCCATTCTCTCTCTCTCTCTCTCTCTCTCTCTCTCTCTCTCTTCTCCAACGGTAAAATTAAACCTCTCCCTTGGACGTATACATCGTACATCTCCATCTTGCATATACATGCGGCCAATCCAATGATGCCAAGGATGGATGTCACATCATCGTCTTCCGGCATACCAATCATCCTGTATGACTAGGCGTGGCGGTCGGCCCTCTGCCATCGTCGCCATGCCACCACGTGAAACCCTGCACCATTCTTCTGATTGTCATGATGCTTTTTGCGTCAAGCTCTTGTCATGCTAGCTGTTGTGCCGCAGATTCTGTAGAGCTTTGTTTCACACGTCGAGCCAGTATTGTGGACCTCTTCACTGCAATCCCACATGCCATGTTGGAAACTTGGCTTCCTACGTAACAAAGTTCAGCTATCATATCCGCCCTCTGATCCTTCAGCTTCTTCCGGTTGCATCCCACTAGGGTTTAATCCCATTCAAGCAGATATAACTTTTCTAAACTTCTTTATCTATCTCTCTCTCTATAGGGCCTTTTCTTCGAATATCTTCGAATTAGTTTATATTATATGGGATAGAGGGGAGCGAGGGAGAGGGGGGTAGAGAGAGAGATGTCAATTGCTCATGAATACGTTGAAAGATGGAACTTTCCTGACGCCCTCGGATATGATCTGTTCTCTTGGACGGTCTGTAAGAGTCAACTGAGGCTTTAAGTTCTGATCGACCCTTTTTGTCCTGATTCAAAGGCAGATCTTATTCTTAGCGATATTTGGCCCTTCCCCCTCTCTCTATCCCTCTCTCTCTCTCACTGCATTTTTCTACCTAATGGTCCATCTCTCTCTACCCTCCCCATCTCTCTCTGCACTTTCAACCGTGATGTCTAAAACTAGAATTCTGCATGACCTGTCGGTTAAAATCATTACGGTCCTCTGAAGACTCTCTCTCTCTCTCTCTCTATCTATCTAAATCTCTCTGAAGACTCTCTCTATCCAAAGCATTTCTGGTGCCCATGGGTAAACAAGGCACACTGAAGAGCTTAAATCTCCTGTCGACCGCATCGAAGATGCTGAACTCCCAAGGATTTATTTCTCACCTTTATACAAAATTTACGCAACCTCTCCAAGTCTTAACTCTCTCTCTCTCTCTTTCTCCCCATCTTTCTATTTATCTATCTCCATATCTCTTACGGTTACTCAGGGTATTCGATCTTTTTACTGTCTCTCTCTCCCACTCTTCTTCCTCGCTTCATCTTTCCTCTTTCTCTCTCAAGCTTATAGACGACAGTTTTTTTTCTTCTCTCCCACGCAAACACCGGTGAGCTGCTCGAGGATTGAAAGCGCATTTTATTTTTTATGACCTGCCATTCCTCACGCGCGCTGTCTCTCCCTCTCTCCAAAGGAACAGCAACAGGGTAGAGAGAGAACCATAAACCCGGATCAGATCTCATTGACGTCAGAAACGCGACTCGAATTCTTTTGCTTCCGCCTCTTCTGACTCATATCCCCTCTCCTCCAATACGACGCCAGGAAAGCAATCTCTCTCTCTAAGATAGACTGCAAAGAATCAGGTTTCAGAGAGAGGGAGAGAGAGGAACAGCCCTGGTCAGATGGCCGTAGTCCCTCACCTGATCGCGTGCGCCAATCCCACGTCACCGTCGTATACCGGAGCTTTCCTCTTTTATCCGGCGACAAAGGTAAAAGATTTCTTACTCAGAGAAAGAGAGAGAAACTTGGTCTCCGAAAGAGAGATCATTATTTCTTACCAGTGAATTCAAAATCAGATATACATGTATAAAGATCGATTTAGAGAGAGAAAGAAAGAGATTGCTTGCCCAGAGAAGAATTGTTGACTAGGAGAAGTAGATTGAGGCACAAGACACAGCTGAGAGTGGGGAGCTAGAAGGGTCTAGAGAGAGAAAGATGGCGAGATGGTCGTATTCATTTGACACGTCTGATGAAGTTTCTGGCGTGAAGTCATGAAGAAAGAAGCAAGCTGGTAAAAAGCCACTGCTTCCAATTATAGAAGACTTAAAAGTGAGCAAGGTAGAAACTTTCACAAACAGACTTTCTATGGCCGCACTCCCTAACCCTAATAGGACAATACTCTCTCTCTCTCTCTCTCTCTCTCTCTCCCCCTCTCTCTCTCCCTGTGGACGAATAATGGCGCATAAGACATACCAACGGGGCACCGGGCCTTCTCTCTCCTCCCTTCCCCTGTCTCTCGAAACAAAGCTGACCCTCTGTCCCTGCATAGAACAGCGTCTGTCCGTCAGTCTCTCTCTCTCTCTTTCTCTCTCACTCTCTCTCTCTCTCTCTCTCTCTCTCTCTTCGTGGAGGTGATACGGTCGTTTGATAGGCTTCTCGCTGGAGAGATTCTCCCATGTAAATAGAGAGGATGCAACAACCTGATCATGCTTACGTCACAACAAACTCCAATCGGCTAGCTCTGTTAGATACCTGGGTTACTCTTTGGACCAGTTCTTTCTCTCTCCTTCCCTCTCTGAACCCCTAGTCCAAACAATGAAAAGTCAACAGACTGTAGTTTTAACGGCTCTGCCACGTGTCTGTATAAGTTATTTCAATATTTCGGCGAATTAAAAAAATAGGGTTATTAATTGATAGAATTGTTTGAAAATGGAAAGTGTAATTTGGTCATTTGGCCTTTTTTAAATATATCAAGCAATAAATAATTGCCAAAATTCAAGGTGAAACGTTCTCTCACTAGGGTTTCATAACTTCATCATGGCTGGGAATTTCAGATAATATCAAGTTCAAGAGAAATTTCAGACATTTTTATCGGAAAATTTTAGATTTCTCGCAATCAATCGTTGAGGATTCAAGCAAATTAACATTGTGGGAAATTAATTGACCTAAATTTTTTCCTCATGTGACTAGGAATTCAGCATTTTATCTTTTTGTCTCATCTCGTAGAACAAAAGATCACTTCCAAGCATCAAAATATTATGGAAATTGCGGTGCACTTCAATCAAACTACTTGTGGTTAGCTTTTCGATTTAAATTATTAGGGTTAGAGGTTTATTGAAGATTCAGGTACACCGTTCATAACATTCTATTTTTATATTTTTTAAATAAAATTCCTAAGCTTGATTCCATTGTTCTAGCCAAAAAACTATATTTGATTAAATTTATCTAGTGAGGTAAGAACCACTGAGTTCAGTGCATTAAAGTTCTTTGGATTAGACCATAGAAAAATGTGAAATTCTAATAATTATGCGATTCAAGTGGTCTTTGAGATAAGGAAATGCATCTGCACTGATATTTGGAAAAAAAAAAGTGAAATCAAAGAGGGAAAAACCAAAAAAATTTCTGATTAGTAACGAGATTCACCCCTCCGCTAAATAATGTTATTTGTGTAAGAATTTTTCTGAAAATTGCCCTGTTTATCAAATCGGATACGGTCTGATTAAATCGAACACTATCATAACCAATGCTCTGATCTAGAAAAGAGATGAACTCGTCACAAATGCTAAAACTCTTATGTTTTTAGAAAGTTAAGCAAGTTTTAATTGAATTTACAAATTCTATCTAAACCCTAAAAATTCTAAACCTCTCCACAACACAATCTTTGCTTTCTACACAAATAATTGGAATTAAATTCAACTAAGAATTCACAAGTAAATTTAAATTTCTATGGTAGAGCACACTCATAGGAATCCACACAGGGTTATTACGGTCATTGGGTCTAAGGGGTAGAGAGACTCCGGCATGTAGGGTTTTTGGGACAGCTATCATTGAGTTCTATCTTCTTCTACCTCTCAAATTCCATTTCTGTGGGCTTCTGCAGATACGCATTGGGAATTTCGACTGATGGGCCTTTGGGTTTGGGCCAACTAAGAACAGTTGGAACCTTAGACTCTCAGCCATATCGAAATTTTCGGGGGCTTTAATTACTTTTAAAGTCTTGACGTTCTCTTTCCTTTTCGGGCATGTCACGTTGTCACGTTCTCTCTCTCTCTAACTTCTCACTCTATCTCTTCTTACCGCTCACTCTATCTCTCTCTTCGTGACATCAAATCAAGTAGATGGAAGACTTTTTTCATCTAATTCAAAGATCAAGCGGAGAAATATTTTTCGCAAAATTCATGGGTTTTATATAGAAAATAATTTACATTTTCGAAGAAAAGTAAAACAAATCGCTCGTCAATATTTAATGACATCAATTTATGCGCATTAAAATACCTATTTCATGATGGATATCGTTTATTTTTTATTCAGCTCACTTGAATTGAATGAATTATGTGGAAATAAATCAAATTTAGTTATTCTGAGCTAAACTCTCGAAGAATGAAAAAAAAATTATTGATTTATTATTGAAGATTTCCATTACAGAGCTGTTGTTTTTTAAAATTATGAAGGCATATATTCTTCAATAGAAATGGTTCATTTTATTTTAGGACGTAAGAATTTTTCATCAATTTTGGTAAATTATATACTTCTCGATTGATGCGTCAGATAGTGAAATCTAGTAAGAGATGGGAAGAGCGTGCGCATTTATTTAGGTTTAAATGTGAAGAGATAGAGTGAGAAAGTGATGGAGCGTCGAATACTGGTTTTATGAGTTTGAATCTGGAAAGGAGAGCAGTATAGGTTTTCTAGGTTTATTTAGAGAGAGAAGATAGGTACGTAGCTTCGCCTATGAGTAGAGAGAGAGAGAGAGAGAACGGAATAGAGGGAAAACAAAAGATCTTTACGTGTACGATGAATGAGCGATGGTACTGTCTTCACGGCTTAGCGGTAGTACATAGTTATGATAACCGCATAATCTAAAGAATAATAATGCATCATTGAAAGAGAGATACTCGATGGATAGAGAGAGAGATAGGAGAGAATGGGAGAGGGAGAGGGAGAAAGGAAGGGCTAGGGATAGAGAAAGATATGCACTGATAGAGAGCGAGAACGAGGGAACGAGGTAGGGAGATAGATAGAAAGAGAGAAAAGGACAAGAGATATCGTGACGGGGAGAGAGAGGGATAGATAGAGAGAGATACAGGTATGGAATGAGAGGTAGGGAAGGATATAGAAAATTAGAAATAGAGAAAGGGAGAGACTAGAGATACTGATAGAGATAGGTAGGAGAGAGAGAGAGGAGGGCCATGATTTAATATTGCAACGGGTTTTCCGGGTGGAAGGAGGAAGAGAGAGAAGGGGAGGAGCCTCTTGAGACTTATCAATTCCCCATGCAGCGTCACCTCCCAGTTCCCACTGTTCCCAGTTCCCGGGGATTCATCGTTTCATCCTTGGAATTTCCTTGTTCCAAACTAAACGACTCGGGAACAACTCCTCCTGAAAGATCATCCTTCAACTAGGAACCCTAAGATCAAGAGATAGAGGGAGAAAGAGGGGGAAAGAGTCCGCTTGTTCTCTGCTTTCTTCCAGAGCGCCTGAAGACTTATCCTGGAAAGGAAGTCGTACCGATGATTCGTACATCGCATTAATAATTTTCAGTCTCTAGAGAGAGAGAGAAAGAGAGAAGTTATGGGTCGAGAGACAGTCTGCTTCTTCTCGGCGATCTTGTTTTCTTTGCTATTCTGCTCAGGAGGAACGTTATTATTCAACACGTAAAAAAAAATTTTGCTCCATAATTATATCTCTAGAGAGAGATTGATCAAAGTAATCGCCTCTTGTTATAATGTTTTTAATGAATGATAGGCAAAAAAGATGAAGAGAGAGAAACTGTCATAGATAGAGAGAGCTGAGATCTGGAGCGAGAAAGTACGTCGTATAGAGAGAGGGCGGGAGAGAGAGAGCCGACAATCAGTTTGGATAGAAAATAGGAGAAAATGTTGCGACAAGACGCTTTCGAAAGTCTTTTCCCATGCAAATCCAGTGATAAATCACAGGAAAAAAGTCAAAGAGACCGATGGGTGGACCTTCCTGCTGACGCGCAACGTCAAATCTTCGTCGACCGAGCTGGCTCCTTGGTTCTGCGTCCCAACGTCTCTCTTTTAGGGTTTCGCAGAATCCTCTTCCGCTGTCAGCTGAAGCCTGAAGAGAGAGAGAGAGAGAAACTCCTCTAGTCTTCTTCACCCGTCGCTGAATTCCGAGTTCAACGGTCGACGTCCGACTTAGAGAGAAAGAGAGAGGAGACATGAGTGGATTGAAGTGGGATGCGTAGGATCTGCAACAGTAGACACAATCAGACCATCAAGACAGAATTTACTGAGAAGAGAGATGAACAGTGCGGGATAGAGAGAGAATGGGTTGTCCAACTAACAGAAGAGGAGGATCTTCCGGCTTCGCCTGTCGGTACCCAGTCCAGAGAGAAGAGAGAGGAGACACGAAAGGACACTCACAGATCTTTATGATCAAGGGTCACTTCTACCTCATGGGCCGTGAAATCCGATGCACGGGAAATTGGAAGAGTAAAAACCACCAATGTTTGGAGAGACAAGATGAGTTTTGATCAGAGATATGAACAGCTAGTGATAGAGAGAGATAGTAGAGATAAATGGACACTTTCAAATCTTTCTGTCTAGCGTAGAGGAAGGCAAGTATAGATAGAGAGAGAAACAACAAATGATAGAGAGAGATAGTAGAGATAAATGGACACTTTCAAATCTTTCTGTCTAGCGTAGAGGAAGGCAAGTATAGATAGAGAGAGAAACAACAAATGATAGAGAGAGAGAGGGTTTCTAAATCTTACGGAATTTTGCAGTAGAAAAGTAGACAAGCTTCTTCCACTAGAAACCCTAATCTCAGTAGAGATCTGCACTTAAACAACACGAAGACCAAGATCCGACAGAAAAACTCGGTCGGTGAAGTGCAGGAGCTGTCAGCTTTGCACGCAAGCTGTTCCCTTGGGGGCAGGACAAATCGGTCGTGACATTGAATTTTCCATAAATAACAACTTATTCAATGTCCCTGGAGAAACGTGTCTCTCTCTCGTCTGTTCTTCGATATTTCAGCAAAAATATGGAGACTTGAGAACCTCCTCGAGTTTGCAGATAAAGGAGGAGGATCTCCCTAGAACGCAATCAATGGGGTTCAGTTTCTTCAGGCGAGGAAGTCTTGGATTCGGAACAGTCTCTTCTTCCATTAAACTTTCATTCGTGTTACAAAAAACCCTCCATAAACTTTCGTTCTCTAGACAAGCGAGCCCAGAAAAAGAAAATTGAAAGAAAAAGGTTGGGGAAGCGATGATTACTGGGTTCTTCGTGCAACCGACAGAATCAAAGCTCCCATCCATCCGTTAACTTTTACATTGAGGGAGACAAACCATCTAAAATCGCTAGATCAGCGGTATCATCTTCACAGAAAAACAGCAGGAGTTGAGTCACGAGTTCCTCCGTCTCCTGTGCCGAAATCGAGCCAAGCCTATTCCTAAATCGAGCTCTTTACGTCTCCTGGTCAGCGGTGTCTACTCTCCTGCATCAGAGGGTTGACTGTAGGTCCGTAGGGTTTCTGGATTTATCAAGTAAAAAAGATAACGTACCTTATGTACAGGATGGCGGGTCAGAAGAACGCGAGCTCGGTCAACGGGGGGTAGTGAGGGAGAAGCTCTTCGACTTCTACTCTGGAAGAGTTGGAGAATGAAGTAGCGTGTTTTCTACTTCTGACGTGGCGGATCTTCTCTACCTCGGCGGAGAAGACGCTATAAACGGGTCTATGATCTGAGAATCTCGATTCTCCGCGGACGTAAGATATCTGGGTCAGCCCCCTTCCGTACCACAGGATTCGATCGCACCTAGAGAAAGATAGAGAGATGTTTAGAGAGAGAAATAAGAACACGATGACACGTACAGTGCCACAGAAAAGTGAGAGGCAATAGAGATATCGATTGCGGACACAGACAGATATTGTATAGAAGAGTGATGCAGATTGTCAAGGAAAGATAGAGAGAAATTAGAGAGAGAGTCCACCTACACGGCTAAGAAGAGACGCACGCAAACTTTTAGAGGTAGACACCCACCAAACTCCGGGAAAGTGAGGTAGTGCGAGTTTAGAGAGAGAACCCCACCAAACTTCACGAAAGAGAGGAGGAGAGAGACCCGCCAAATTCCGGAAAGAAAGATAGCGAGAATTTAGAGGGTTTTAAGAGACAAAGACTACTGCAATCGGCAAAGAAGAGAGCTAAATGTAGATAGAGAAGGGTGCCTTCGTTTGCTGCTTACCATGCAGGAGTGCGACGTTTCTCCTTGGGATGAAGATCATAGCCAGCATACCGATCGGAGTTGGTGGAATATTTGTAGGTGGGGGGGAAGTAGATTCTCCCCTCGTTCCACCCCACAAAGACGCGGCCCGACCGCTGCTCGATCCGTAGCTGCACCAAGAGATGGAAAGAGAAACAACCATTTCAAGCGATGAAGTTTAAACAACCTCTCTCTCTCTCTTTCTCTTTCTTTCACTACCTGGTCGTTCTCCAGGAGCACTTTCCAGTTGCGCATCTCAACTAGAGCCTTGGCCGTGCGATAGGACAGGGCAATCCGGTAGTTCAAATCTCCGAGCCATATAACTCGATCGTGGTCGAGGATCGTTTCCGGTGACGTGGCGCGATCCTGGCCGTTGACGGGGGGAAATCGAGTCTTCCTCAAAATTTCCAAGACGTCGGAGTTTCTGCGCAGCTCGTCGCCGTCCTTTTCTCCCGAGGAGAGGTGAGTGCACACGAAGCAGAAGCTTGTCCGGTGCAGCGACATGCTGATCGAGATAGACCCCTGAACATGGAACCTCGTTACACGCCAAAATCTAGAGAGAGAAAAGTTAGCCAGTTCCGGAAGAGAGTCAAAGGATAGACGGCCTTGCAGAAAATAGAAAAGACTATTGAAAGAAAGACGTGGAAGTAGATAATACTAGCATAATCTAGAGAGAGAAAGGCGTACCTTGTTGCCTAGGTAACCCATGAGTCCACGTCCGACGCATGAAACTTTCATTTTTTTTACATCATCTTTGATCTCTCGGCGTATCCAAACAGTGAGAAATATCCCCACCATCTGCTTGCTAGCCACCAAGCAATATCTTTGTTCGCCAAGGTTGAGACGCTCTCTCTGCTCGACTACAACGGTCGGAAAATCCTGCGCGGGAGAGAAGAAAAAACCCGCCGGAGAGTCCTCGGCTGCGACATTATCCTCCTCGTCGGAGAAAAGACTGCTCCCCAGCATGACTCTGTCGCAGACGCTGAATCGCCGGTCGAGACGAGGCGCCGGCGCCATAGCGTTGCCATCGAATCTCTGGCTTCTAGAGAGAGAGTGGAAGGACCGACGGGGGAAAAGGGAGAAAGAGGGGCGGCGGGAAGAGGTCTCGAAGTCGGCGTGGAGCTCTGCGATTGGGTCTGGGATGGGAGATGGGGTTTGGTAGTCAGTTGGTGGGAGATTGTTTAAAGTCCTTCGGATGAGAGAGAGCCATTTTTTTGCCGGGCCGTTGTCTTCAGTTCCGAGGACGTTGCCTGCGTTAAGGGGGACGATCTCCTGGAACCTGGGTAGTGAGAGAAAGAGATGGGCGTTAAAGAGAGACAGACAGGATGGCATGACCCATGAAACTCCGGGAGAGAGAGAGAAAATCGTGAAAAGAAACCAAAACAGGAGGCACAACGATGAAATCGTGAGAGAGAGACTGTCAATGAAGAATGTAGGCCACTGAGGTCTCTTGAAACTTTTCCAATCAAAAGACCGGACAATAAAATTCAGACGATAGAAAGCAAGAGAGAGAGAGCATGAGGCGGATTTGTACCCAAGAACGTAAAGGTCCGCCGGCGGCGACGTGTGGAGCCAGTCCTCGAGATTCAGGTGCGCCGGTGGCGACTTACCGCCGACATTCCAGGACGCCACGAAGATCCTGTACGCCGGCGATCAGTCTCAGAGAGAATCTCAAGTGAAAGAGAAGAGAGAGAAACTAGTATTTACACATCAGAGTACTGATAGAGAGAGAGAGGGGAATCACCTGTAATCATGGAGATCGGTGGTGTGGCCTGGATCCACCTCGAACTTTCCTCGTCGAGGTCTCTCTAGAGAGCAGGAAAAGATCACCAAAGAACTCAAAAGAGCCGAAAGAGCGGGTTCTAGTGAGAGAAAGAGAGAGAGGAGAAGAGAGAAAGTAGGAAGAACGAGCCTGGGTTTATCGACCCCACCTGTCCTGCTTTTCTTGGCTCCGTCTCTCTCCGAGAAGCCAGACCTCCATTTCTCCTCTCCTGAAAAGAAGAGATGGGAAGAGAGAGAAACTCAGACGAGTGAGAAAAAGCGGAGATTTGATCTCCAATTCTAACAAAAATGGAATCTTTGGGGAACCCATAGTCTAAGAACATGGTAGCCTCCGGAAATAGATGACCAGGACGAACTCTGCCTGATCGTCAGTGAGAAAACCCTTGAGAGAGTGGGAGTGGAAGAGAGAAAAACCTCTGCTGAAAACATCTTGATCCGCATGGAAATCCTGGGCTTTGTTCTTGATATTGAACCACTTCTTGACGAGAGTCTTCGACCACGACAGCTTCTCGCACAAATGGGTCGAAAGTGAAAGAAAGAGAGGGGAAAAAACAAAAAGAAAATCAATAATCAGCAATTCCAGGGGAGAAAAATCTAGTTCCAAGAAAAGATTGATCATAAAAACCTTGCTCCTTTGGGCGTTCTCATCTCTCATTGTCTCAACCCTTCTTCATACAGTAGCTCCGAAAATGGGGAATGGGAAGAGAGTCAGAGAGGTGGTGAAGAGAGAAAACGGGTTAAAAATTTATCTGCTCCAGCTCTTCCATAGAAGGGTGGTCTGGGAATTATAGAGAGAGAAAGCACTGGAGATGAAATGGGTAAGGAAGGTCCGAGAAAAAGAGGAAGAGAATGGAATTTCTAATGAAGGAGGTAGCAGAAGGAGACAGGAGAGCAAGCAACGAATTTGTAGAGAGAGACCAAGTGCGGCAGACAAGTCCTCTACCCCACCTCTTTTATTAAGACACTTTCTTTCTCTCTCTATCTCTCCGCCTCCCCCTCTCTTCACATGACCCCGACTTTTTCTCCTCTCTCTCTCTCTCTCTCTCTCTTCTCCCCATGCCCAAAGCAATTAAACGACTGGGGAGACGGGAAAAATATTTTGAACCCTCTGGAGAACAGCTCTCTCTCTCTCCCTCCCCCCTGTGGTCGCGGTCAGTTCAACTGTGCCACTCACCATTTGGTCTTCTCATGGGACAGGGAGTAAAGCAATTAAAGAGGAAAAGAGAACAGAGAAAGAGGAGAGATAAGCTAGAGAGAGAATTCTTCCTCTTTCTCTTTTTCTTCCTCTTCTTTGAGGGATCTGGGGAATGGAGCGTAGATTAGGCCGAACAAGCGGAGAATCGAGTGATCGATCCATCCACCTGCCACCCCCAAATATTATAACCCTTCCCCGTTCTCTTCTCCCCAAGTTCCAACTTCTTTACTCTTCCCTATCCGTTGAGAATTTGTTTACTTCGATCTGGCTAGGAGAATGTTCAATCTATCGGGACTATCCAAGCGTATCTTCTTTTCCCGTGAAATCTAAAAACCAAAAACCCTAATTTTCCCATAAAAGGGCGAGGAAAAAAACAAATTGAGGGAGAGTAGGGTTAGGTTAATCCTACCCGCTATGTAGGCACTGTTCTTCACTGTTGTTGGAAAATCTCGCCGACGAAATCCATGGAAACTTCACCGATCTCGTCCGATAGCGAGAATCGAGGAGCGATCCCTTGAGATCGGGGAAATTTCATCGTCGTCACCTTCCTCCATCTCCAGATGCGAGAATCTCTAATTTTCGCGTAAATCTAACACGAGAGGGGATGGTTACCAATTGGCTAATCAGCAGACAACACGTGGATGGAAGTTCGAGATGGTGGGACCACTTGATTGTATGGCGGTCTGGTGGCGGTCGACGGCTTGAAAGCCGTCTCATGGGATGCGGTCAAATAAGTCATGGGCTTCCGTACTATCTCTCTCTCTGTATCTGTTTCTCTTTAACATCTTCTGTTTTTGCTTTTCAGTTCTTTGTCCGTAAGCTTTCTACACCGACGACATCACAAATCGCCGACTTTGCCATCTCTCTCTCCATCTCTCTCTGCTCATTTGACTCCTACATGAACATTTCTCGCCATCTATCATCTGAATGATCGCATACCGAATGATCGCCCTACATGGATTCATGAAAACGAATGCATGCGATGAGGCATGAAATAGTGGAATCTCTATGCTATAGAATATGTTCCTATGAAATATAGCATAGTATTTCAGGTATAATTTACATGGCATAACACCATATAATTTCACATAATACGATAGGATGCATGCAATATAACATGATATCAAGTCATGTATGTTAAGATAACATAATCTACATGTATATAATAAAAAGTAACATGACATAACACAAGATATTATATATGCAACATAAAATAACATGACATTGCATGATATGAGATCCCATTTATAATATAATACAATAATAACGAACAATGTAATATCAGATAAGATAAATATAATGAATAAAGTGATATTTTATCATATAACATAGTAAATAAAAGGTAACATAACATAAGATAATATTTATATATAGCATAGCATGAATTAATATTTACAGTATGACATAGTATAGCATTATATAATAGAATTAGTATAATATCATGTGTGCCATATATATTGCAATATCACATTCATATTCTTGTATGTTTGACTTTACTGAATAGTATCCTAATACCATTTTAAATAGTTTGTCTTCAGATTTTAAATATTAATTATGGGCATATGCATGAACATACCTGGCATTGCTTACATTCAAAGTAAGTCAAGACAGGGTAATCATTATCGGAGCAATATCCCGATATAATGAAATTTCCTAGTTGGTTGTGTGAAATAACTACAAGAGGGGGAGCAAATTAGAATTTTTTTAATCTGTATGTTATGTAATCAATTTTGTGAATTCCTTCATTATTTGCTTAAATCCTCATGTTATTTGTAGGTTAGATTTCTTTGATGCTGGATAGAGTATCCAAACCCTTGTGCTTGTACCAAGAGGACAGAGTCCTCCCATTGTCACTCCTCACCTTATCAATCCCCCCATAAGCAATCAATAACTGTCTAGGTTACAGTCAAATCAAAGTCCACACATAGGTATGGTCTTTTTGGATCAATTCATCCCCCCTTGATTTTGAGAGATAATCTTTAGAGTCGATTGAGATTATCCAAAAAATTAACTTTGATTAATTATTTAATGTTAGTCAAATTTTATCAAGGTCACAAAGGATTTGACCTAGATTATTGTTTAATCATCTCTCTATCTATCTATCTATATATCTCTCTGTCTCTCTATTTTTTTCCCGTAAGTTTGGCTCCCTAAATCATTGGCCATTCTAGAGGCAAGGGAGCAACACACCCATCTGTTGCTAGCAATCTCTCTCCCTCTCTCCCCATCAATAGTAGCCCTCCTCACTTCTAGATTCATTGCTGATGGTAGCAGAAATCCTCCTCTCTTGTAGCTTTGTTAGTGGTAGCAACAACCCTCTTGTCTTCCAACTTTGTCACTAGTGGCAGCAGTAATGGGCATCATCCTTAATTCCTCACTATTAGCAACACTAGTTGGCTATAATTGCTCAATCTTGATTGATTTTAATCAATTTTGATAAATTTTATTGATAGATCTAGATTTTCAAAAAAAAATTTAATCAAGTCGTTATCCCTATCCATAAATCAATCAATTTTTATCAATCACGATTAGCCATCCCTATCCATACACAAACTTGCAATATGACCGACACATGCACTTAGTTAGTGAACTCACTCCTACAATTTCCCTCGGTATATTACTATTTTTGTTGTCTCCCACAACTCCTATATTCATTGGTATATTCTCTAATTGTTGCTCCCAACTCCCTTAAGGGTGACTTACCTCTCTAGATCCTTGAGTTTCTTCACTAGTCTAAGCTATTGGGATTTGAGTGTCAATAAGCCTTCCAAAATTTTGATCAAAATATAGAACGCAATGGAGTACATTGAATCTAATATTCAAAACATCGAGGCACCAAAAATTGACAATCATACCATCTATTATATATTAGAATCCGCATGTCAAGGGTTCACTTGAAGGAGTTCTTGAAGCTATTCAAATTTCTAGCCTTTAACAATATCTATAAAATTTCTAGATAGTTGGATATCATCTTCAGTACTCTTCACCAAGAGAGAAAGAGAATTAATTACAAAGCTTGCATAAGTATCTTGATTTGTTGTCGTTTGTCCCTTATATATTTATAAACATTTGGCATGTGAATTTGTTATAAAATCCTCATAATTATGTTTATATCCACCAATATCCATAGAATTTATATATGTGATCCTCTAGGTCCTAATATGTTTCTACCTAATAACTCTATAGACCCAATAATACTTTATTAGTCAACCTATTAATTATTTGTATTAACATATAGATTAATCAATTAAGGATTGATTTTACCCAATCAATCGGTCAAGTTGCTAGCCTGTTGGGTGTCAAGGTACACCACATGCCCTAAGAGACATGGAGTGTATAAGAATTCATGAAAGGAGCCTTCCCGTCATTAGTTGTCATGTATGTATAATTCTTTGTTCGCGACATACTCATGAATGACTTAAGGTGTAGTCAATTTTTAAACCCTAAGAGATCAATCAAGTTAGTATTGATGCATGAAAACAAATCATTGGGAACTCTTTCGATATTTTTATCACCTTGGCCAAGAATTTCATCGCATCTCTTCCTTGAGTCAATCCCCTCAAATATAAAGGGCAGACGATCCCATTTTGACTATACAATCATCTTCGAGGACTTAATGTCGTTTCTAATATTTGACATTTTTGGATATCTCATAGCTAGGGATGTGTATGTCATAATCAAAACATGGTCATCCATCCATAAGATGTCCTTGGTATTTCAAGTCAAAAGACCACATACACAACCGTGGCATGAATCAATCTGATTGATAGGTATAATATCATGCAAGCATTCATAAGCATTAATTAAAAAAACTCCTCCAAAGACCACTCATTATCTATCATTGATGTCTCCCCACCGATGCCTACAAGATCAACCATACTCATCATATGAGTTAGATCAAATAGTGTTATTTCTATATAATTTGATGTCCTTTTGAAGTATCCCACAAATAGTAATATTTAGAACATATGCTTAAAAACTAGTGATCACTGTATTATGATTTCATCATAATTCACTTAGTTATTTCATATACTTATGGACCTCATGCAAACATTACACAAGAATATCAATGAATAAATTTCATTTCAATAAATATAAATGAGATACATGAAAATATGAATGTCTTATAGGCCACATAATATCCATCCTAGGCACGATTCAAGTAGATCCATCAACCTTAATGCCATGTAATACTAAAAGGTAAAAGCATAGACAATCCAAGTTAACTTAATTATCAACTCCTTAGACACATCCCACGTGACTTGCTAAGAGTTCACCCCTTACCTCACAAGTACGACTCAACCAAAACTCCACCTAATATATGTAGGGTGGTTATAGCTATCCCTAGTTATTAGAGACTCACAAAATATACAATGAATTAATTTAATTTATAGGAACTAATTATAAAATTAATTATACAAAGATTAAAATAAAATAAATTTTAAAATGAAATAAATAGAAATTAATTAAATAGAACCAAGGTAAGACTATGATAAGTAAGAAATAAGATAAAGTCTCCCTAATGACTTGTCTTTTAAATTCTAATGTTGACTTTGAATTTGAATGTCTTTAGCCTTGAATGTCTTGACTATGGCAAAGATAATATAACATGTCTTAAATGATCCTCAATGAATCTAAATGATGATCCTCTTATTTATAAGATTATGAATGACATGCCTAAAGTGGTAATGAATGATGACTCGATTCACTTGATAAGAGTATGTCACTGATCCATTATAAAACTTGAAAGTTTTTCTTCAAACAAACATTGAAATAGATTAAGTAATATCTATATAAACATGATTAATCTAAAATCAAAATTTATGACTAATTTACGATAAAAAATTTATTTACTTAAACACCCACTATCCTTGAAAAGTAATTTCCAAATTAATCTTAAACTAAAAATTTTTAATTTGTAGATGATTTGAAAAGGAAATTTCCAAATTAATCTAAACCTACACTTTTATAATTTATACATGATTTGAAAACACTTAAAAACCCTCCATATCATAAAAGCAATTTCCAAATGGATCTAAAAATAGAAATTTATGATTTATACATAATTCGGAAATACTTAAACACCCTCTATACTTGAAAAAGCAATTTCTAACTTAATTTAAAGCTAGAAATGTATGATTTGTATATATAACTTGAAAACACTTAAACACCTTCTAAACCAATACCTAATCAACCTTGAATATTTTACGTAAAAAACCTCTAAAATACCACCCAATTGACCCTAAAGTTTGCTCTTAAAATACTTTGATTGAAGATGACAGTGGCAACAGCCTGGAAAGGGCGATGGTGGTGGTGGTAGCGGCAATTGCCTGGAAATGGTGGCGGCAGTGGCTGCCTAGAAAGGACAGCTGTGGTGGCACAAAAAGGGTGGCACTAGTGGCCCAATAAGGGCGTCGGAGACAGTAGGAAAAAAAGGTGGGGAAAGGGGATACCTTTGGCCCTCGAGGCTACTGGAAATGAGAAGGCAATAGAGTATTGACAGTGGCGGCTTTAATTGAGCAGCAGTGAAAACAAAGAAAAGAATTTAATTTAGGCTCTGATATCATGTAAATTGTGAAGCCCAATTTTATTAAGTGAGTAAAGAAGAGGTTACACGTCTCTATTTATAGAGGAGAAAGAGAGAGAATAAGAAAACCCTCTAATGAGAACCGATACATAAAACCCTCTAATGGACTATATCTAAGATTATTGAATATAATAAGAAATGTAAGTGTGATTGGCTTTTAAGCCACCTAATGTGCATTAATTTACACCCTTACTGAAATTTGTCATGTAGCTTTGTGATTTTACCTCTTCTACTATTTGGGATTATGAATGTGGGGCTCTATTTTTTTCACTTGGGTGTTTTTAGACAATCCTTCCTCTCCTAATTGATGAACAGGGTGATCTTACCTTCAATCCATATAAATTTAGAGGGTTGGACTTGATCTTTTGTGGCTTGTTCATTCATCCCTAGATTGCCTTAGTCACTCATCATGTGTCATCTTTAGTCATAATGCATCAAATTGGTATCTTTGCTTAAACTTTGCATCCATTAATAATATTTTCCACATGCTTCGTTGGTTTGGTTAATGAGTCATCATAGAAGATTATCCTGAAGATTCAATTGAGGATCCCATCCATAAAAAAAACTCCACCTCCACCTCTATCTCTTATATGACAATGTCTACCTTGATCCATCAATGGGGGTGCATGAAAGTACTTTTTGACTAAAATATCAAGCCTAAGGAAATCTGATCTAGGATATTTTAGAATGCTATGCTAGGTATGATGGTGATGATATGATTAAGAAAATAATCCTACAAAAGGGTGAGGACCTATGAAGTGATATCAATTGGAAATAGAGTTATAATTCATTGAAGATAATAAGGGTGATGAAGATTATGATAAGTGGAGAAGAGAAATGGATAATAGGGTGATATGTAGTAATTAATAAATATAGCTAGAAGATAAAAGATATATTATGGTAGAATAGGCTGACGACTGGGTTTTATCTAACAGAGGATAATCTCGGTTAGTAGTGATTGAAGAGTGATGAGAGAGAAGACAAGGAGAATACGGTGTTGAGAAAGGTGGAAAGTGATAGAGATAAGAAACAGAGGAAAAGGATTTAAAAGAGGATGGAAGATGAAGTCAGAGAGAGCGGACAGATGGGAAGAAGATGAGAGATAATGGGGAATAATAAGTTGGACTTATGATATTATTATGCGAACTATTACATGGGGAAGAGAAGAGAGGATGATACCTGTGGCGTTGTGAAGGTGATGCTCTTCTGATCATCTCACGAACAAGATATTTCCTTTGTTGAATTCTTTCTTTGAGATGGATGAAAGAGGAAAGAACGGGAGGGGGAAAAGAGAGGGAGATAGTCACCTTTATTTGAAGTGTTCTTTATAGTCTTCATTAGTGGCTTTACATGTCTTCATAATGGACAGCTTTCTTCAAACTTTTGTCAGCATTTAAACACTCTTCATGTTGATTACCATTATACCAAATAACTTCATAATTTCTTGGGTTTGCTCCTGTAGAGGCTTCATCTTGAGGTAGATTTCGAATAACATCCTTTCACAATTGATAGTAAATAGATTTCTCCTAAAATTCTAACTAGAGGTGGTTTTCAAAGAAAGAAGGAAATGGAATAACAAAGATGTTCCTATTAACTTTCTTTTGAGATCATTAATTAAAATTATACAAGGTTCCTATGATAGTGGATATAGTTTGGAAATTAGGAACCTATATCAAGGTAGAAGGTGGTTGACTTGGTCCACTCAAGGAATTCTATGTTTCTAAAGATAAGGGTTAAATGCTTTGACCAAGTCAATCTTTAGATCAGTATAAAATAGGGAAGGGAGGGAAAATAAATCCCTTAAGATCTACTCTTTCTTTAATTATTTAGAGAGGTCTTCTTCATCCATTTAATGAATGGATAATTTCTCAACTCATGAATAAGGAGGAATATTGGTTCACTTGGAACCCTTGTGTTCATGTTTCGAAATAATTCTCCATCAAAATCTTCTCGACTAGATCCTTTTCTCCCAAATGACCAGTCTAATGATCATGACATGCACCACAATGGTTTCAATGATTTTTATGACTGATCTGACTATAATTATTGGTTTTATGTTGATCTTGATTATTTGTATGGAAACCATATGGTCTTGATAGCTGTCATGCTCATCCTCATGGCCAATGGCATCAGATCAAATGAATGTAACTTGCTCCATATTTGGAGAGTTCTAGATTTCCTATACAATACCTTGATTGGGAATCCAAGTTAAATAAATACTGTGGTATGATATGCTCAAATATATGAAATCTGATTTGAAAAAAATGAAATTAGGAGGTTAGGCAATGATATTTTGGGAAAATATGGAATTTTCAATTCAACATAAAAGAGAGGATTTTGTAGAGATTAACTCAAATAAAAGATATCCTATTCCCTACCCTAACACATGACATGAATCATTCATCACCATCTATTGGTCACCTTACCCATAGTGATCATTCATATTCTTATTATCCTAGTCAAGAAATCTATTCTTAACCAAGTGTATGTCAAGTGAATCCAATTCCTACCCACGTCCAGACAATGGTGCTCCCCCTCGTGCTCCACGACAATCTATCACCTCTTTAACTCGACCTCCTTCTCTTAATTCCACCAATAGTGGGCCTACACAAAGCCACACCTCCTAAGATAGTCTACAATATTGGCATGTCTTAAGTGTGAAGGACAAGGAGATCTAGTTTCTCAATGCCTCTCTTGAACATTGCATGGTGGAAATGAGGATCTAAAAATTGAAGATCATGATGTTGATCTAATTTTAGAGGAAAAGATTATAGAATTGAAGAATATGTCATGGATGAATTTGTTGATGGTGATGAATTAGAGGGTATTATTAGAATTTAAAATTCTCTCCCTTTCACCCCACTATGCCACTTCTACTTTGCTCAGATCTATGGTCCATAATATTCTTACACAAATAGCCACTGATGGTTGTATTCCCACTCCTTTTATTTAGCCAATAGTGACATATACCTCTTTTGCTTACATGAAAATCAGGGAGAAAATGAGTAAGATGATTGTTGATAGTGAAAATTACATCAATGCCATTCTAACACCCTAGTTTCTCTTCTTGGATTACCCATATTTGATCATCCTCATTCCTATAATGTATCATGAATTGATGTTACTTCCATTCCTATTAAAAACCAATTTCTGATACCACTTAAGGTGCAATCTTATGATAACGAGGTCTTATGTGACGTAGAACATATGAAAGTGACTAGTATAATTCTCGGTCATCCATGGCTTTATCATAATGATGTCACCGAATGAGACTTGAAATTTTGTAGAATGAGACTTGAAATTTTTTATGTATAAGGGCAAGAAGATAAATACCCCTTCACCCTATGAGCTCCTCATCGGGTTAATGTCTTCTTACTAGATGCCAATTCCAACAAGAGTTAGAAATGAATCATCTTTATGTTTAGATATTATCTCTGATCATTCAGATGATGCTCCTACTTCCCATTCCCCTAAGTCTTTGAACTATTATCTAAATTTCAAATTTTATTTTTTTGGGACTTACCTAATAAACTAACTCCTATGAGGGATATCCAACATGCATAGACTTAATTTTTGGATCAACTTTTTCGTAAAATTCCTTATTATTGATTATCCCATGCAACGTAAGGAACTTCAATGCCATGGTTAAGAAATGTGGACGAAGAATTCATTCATAAGAACCTTAATTGTTGTGCTGTTCCTTGTCCTTGACCCAAAGAAAGAAGGGAGCTGAAGAATGTGCATTGATAATTAGGCTATTTGTAAAATCAAGATGGCACATTAGTTCCCAATCACTAGGATTGATGTTATGTTTGACATAAATTTTGGATCTATGATATTCTTGAAAATTTCACTTAGAAGTGTTTATCATCATGTTAGAATTTATCTAGAAGATGAGTGCAAAACCACTTTTAAGATTAAGGATGGATTATATGCGTGGAAGTTCTGCCTTTCAGATTATCTAACTCTCCAAATAAATTCTAAAGACTAATGAATCATGTCCTTGGATATCAAATTAGAAATTTTTGTGGTTGTTTAATTTGATGATATATTGATCTATAGAAAACCCAAGAAAGAACATCTCCTCAATCTTAGACAGGTCTGTGAAACCTTAAAGATTGAGTGACTATATATGCCCACCCAAAGAAATGTTACTTCCTATTTGATCATGCCTCATTCCTTGGTTTCATTTTTTCTTTTTGAGTCATCTTACTGGATCTCACTAAATTTTACGCCATCATATCCATGATTCAAGAAATTTCCATGCTCCAGCTACATTCTATCACTGATTCATACCTAACTTAAGAACCATCATGGCTTCTTTGACTAACTACTTGATAAGAAAAAAAAGTATAAATATTCTAACGCCCCTAACAAAGTGTTTGAGACTATTAAAGAGAGAATAACTAATAACATGCAACTTAGACCTGTAATTACATGATTATGAATACAAATTAAGGAATAAAAGATTACATTCTTATGCATGTTATCATAATTTGAGTGTATATTTATCATTCTATGCAATTTAAAGTTATAATCTCCAACTCCATTATTTTAAGAGATAATTGATAAAAAATTAAGTGTGGTCAATGAAACACACGATCATCGGTCAAATAAAATTTTTAATTCTGAACTCAAGATGATTTAAAAATCATAAATCAAATACTACAATGAGATTGGGTCGAACCACAAAGAGCACGGTTGACATTTATCGAAAGAGTCGACTTGGTCAAACTTAAGTCTAATTAGGGTTTTTAAGAAATAAAAATAATATATTATCAATTGAAATAGTACTAATATATGAGAACAGATATTTTAAGAATTTTAAAAAATATTTGGAGAAGAAAGTCAAAAGTCAAGGTCAAAGCATTGACTATGACCAGACTTTGACTTTTTGTAAAATACAAGAGAAAAACATGAACACAAATTATATTTTTAGAAACTAGAGAGAAAAAGGAGAATTTTGATATAAATATTGTGATTTTTAGAGAAGAATTGGACTTACTATGATTTTTCCAAAATCAATAAACATACAATCACCGAAATAAAGGTTTCGGTCAAAATCCTTAAATTGACTGATCAAATGATATCCAAATCTAGAAAATCATCTATTAGTAGAAAGCTGACAATCAGAGGATTCCAAAGAAACAAAAATTGATATATTTTACCTTGTATATTTGCAATAATTTCCTCAAAAGTCAACGTCCAAATTCGGATTGATTTTGAAGAGTAGTTGACCAAACGACAAATCGAAGGGTCAAATATTGATGAAAATTTCTGAATTAGATATCCACGGAAAGCTGATTGAACAAAGGATCCAATGAAATGAAATTCGTTTGAATTGGAGTTAAGATTAGTGAGAAATCCCTGCTCGGAAATCAGAAAAGTTTTGCGACTAAATTTGGGCCAAAAAATAAAAATTCCGATTCCTAAACTCTAATTACCTATGTAAATCTAATATAAGTATCTAAAATGCAAGTATTACAAAGGAATCACACTACTAATCTGATTGACGTGAAGATTGAGCCTCAAATTGCTTTGATTGCTAAGAATTTATTTGATTCCTTCTTCGTCGTGATTTCGGCGTTTAAGGGGCGATTTCTAAACACTATCTCACAATGTTCATGATTAACTTGCCTCAATCCATGTGCGATTAAGTGTAGAATGCAAGAGAATCATGAAGAATACAAGATTTTCCTGCAAAAAAGCTTAATTTCACGCTTAATCAAGAGTTAAATATTTTCAGAAGAGAGAACATTGATTTATAGAAGAATTTATTGCGATAAATCCGAGCCTTCCGTTTCGCTAAAGAGACTTGAATGGCCACGATGAAGCCACATTGCGTGTGCGAAGTGGGCCATGATCCCCAGAAAGCGGGCTCCATTTCTCCTTCATTTCCACCATTCGATCTTCATTAGAGCTCCCACATGCAGCTGCATGTCACTCCACGACTCGCCATTGCGAAATTAAGTCCCAGCTATTGGATTTCACTAATGAGATCAACGGTCACGCATTCGTCACGTGCTTATGATCGAGATCTGGTGGACCAAAGTCCACCAGATCAACACGTGTCTTTTCGCGCGTTTGATCGGATGCTCCACAATCCGCCACGTCGCCTGCATAAGGGGTGAAACACATTAGTCTCACATGGCGAAAATCGAAGGATTTGTCCCCTATAAAAGGGAAGATAATCTTGTGAGTTTGTGTTGCCCACTGGGCCTAGTACGCCCCCTATCTCTCCTGGGTCTACTATACCTGTGGGCCCAATAAGCTCAGCCCGCTTCTTTCGCGCCACGTAGGTGCTCGTGTGGGTCCGTGTCGGCCCAAGTGGCGCTGCCACGTCAGCCCCGCGCAGATCCCACGCTTAATAAACCCCTTTTTGTGAATTTTTATTTCTAGAAATTCCTAAAAAAATGATGAAAAATTCCAAAAAAAAAATTAATCTTCAAAAATTCATAACTTCATTTCTAGAACTCCTTTTTGCATGAAATTTTCTTCATTGGATCAAGAATTTGATCCTCTTTAAATTTATGCCCTGAAATAAATCATTAGACAGAAAAAAGAATTATGAGTGAATTAATTCTTAGTGGACTTCTAGAGTCAACTAAGATAATTCCCTCTTTCAGTCTTATTTTCTTTCTCTTCTTAAACCTTCATGATTCACTTAAATCCTGAAATATTTAAAACCAAAATTTTCATATCAATCATAAGTGGTTTGACCCTTGAAATGGTCAAACACACTTAAAACACATAAGAATGCTCAATTGATAAAGAATATGGAATTAAGTGATTTCGCCTTAAATTGAAAAAAATTTCATTTTAAGATGATAACATGCATCACATAGACTGAAACTATGCACTAATAACAAATAATTATGATGAAAATAAGAGTTAAAAATGCATGTTATCAATAATCATACATAATTAACTATTAAAATTTTCAATTTGATTATTCCTATTTTATATTTGAGATTATAATTAAGTTCTAATAGTAAATAATAAGAGAAAATATTTTTTTACAAACTCATTTTCTTTTCTAATTTTTTTCCAAGGAAAATGAGTGTATTTTTAGTTAAAATTTTATTCCCTTTTTTTTCTTAAATTTAATTTTTAGAATGATATATTATTTAATTTCTGATCAAACAAAAAAAATTTAGATTTAAAAGGAGTTCTATTTTGAAAGTTATGAATTTTCTAATTTTTACGGATTTTTCTAGTATTTATTCTAATTTAAATTATTAAAATTTTAGTTTTTATGAATACACTGACGTGGCAAATGTGGCAGGTACACATGCGTGTTGCCACATGACAACATATGCGCACCACATAGCATACACGTTGCGCACATGTGTGCATGACATTAGTTGTTAAAGCACCCTTTAAGGACACAAGCTAACCACTAATAATTGTGTATATATTTATACACGATGTTCACGGTAATTTCTTATATGTGGGACTATATTTGTATTTTTATGCAGGAGACATGGCGCATCCAGGAGCATGGGATCTCACGATCTAATCGTGGCCCTCCATTTTCACTTCAATAGAGGGGGTACGTGGTCATTTGTCATTTGGCAATGATTCGTCTTAGAATTTTCTATGAATCTTGGCCGCCCATCACGAGAGTTACAAGGGCCAAGATTTGACATCACCGACAGACTTCCACGGATGCATGAAAACATCTCAAGTGCTCGATGAAGGAAGTCTTCACTCACGATGTGGCGAAATCTTAGCGCTTCATCTTTAATTGGACAAAGGGGACTTAACGATGAGGATTTGTATCCTGTCATTTAATCTAAGCCATTGATCGAAGATCAATTGTCAAATCCAATGACCAAGCCCAATTTTTGCCTATTTATACTCTCTTTCTTTGATGGTATAAAGCATTGTTGGATGTTTCAATCAATCGAACCCTTTGGACATCTCAATCCTTGAATCTCTTGATTTCTTTCTCTTCTAGACTCATTTTCCTATCTAAGGAGGGTTTGAAATCAAGATTTCGTCGAGAGAGAAGAAAGAATTTTCCGCTTGAACTCCGAATTTTTGTTTTTCAAAACGCGAAATGAAAAGCCTTGATTGGGTTATTATTTGGATCGTTTCAAAAGTGATTTTAGGTTTGATTATGTGTTTTCTTCATAATCTTTCATCTTGTAACATTAAATTTTACTTTGGATGCATATATTAGTTTAATTTTATGAAATTTTACATTTTCTCTTTCTTCGTAATTGATTTTTACCCCGTTATTTTATTCCTTGATTTCTTTGTGAATACTAATCCAAATAGAGTGATTTTTTATTTTGCGAATTTGTGTTGGAGTAAACATACTAAAATCTCTCATTTCTCACTCCAATTCATTGTTTGATTTGATCAATTCAAGATTAAAATTTGAAATTGGTGAGTTTGGAGATTTTTTGACACGAGGAAGTGTATTTTCAAAGACCGCATGAAATCGTTTGTCAATGACTCATGCAACCATTCCATGCTAGCTTGAATTTCATAAGTTCTTTGAGGTCATTTGTGATGCTTCCAGATTTGGTATAGGTGTTTTCCTATGTCAGGAGAACCATCCTATTTCTTATTTTATGAAAAGCAAAAGTTAGGTCATTCATACCATCCAAATCCTAATTATGATGAAGAATTCTATGCTATCATATAATCCCTTTGTTATTCATACCACTATATCCTCTCAAAAGACTTTATCCTGTATTCCCATCATTGGGTTTTAACGTATATAGTTCCTACCAAAAACTCAATCCTAGATATGGTCGTTGGGTTGAATATACTCAATCTAATAATTTTTTTAAAGCATAAGAGAGGATGACGAGACGAGACCGCGAGGTCGTCGATTTCACACGGTCTCGTGTCAAAAATAATACCGAACTTACCAATTTGGGGAATTAAGAGAGAATTGAGGGGTATAATGGTAAATAAGGGTCGAATCCAAAGGGAATTTAGGTATTTTCATGATATCTTTTAGAATTTGGTCAAATTGGACGATGAATTGAGGTTAAAAATTAGGGAAAATGGTGTTTTTAGAAAGAAGACTTAAAAACGAATCCACGGAATCAAGAATCATCGAATTTGGATTTGATTTTGCGGAGAAATCGAAATTTGAAGTGGAGAGAAATTTTCGGACGTTAAAATCATGATTTTAAGCTAAATTTTACGAAATTGAAATCTAAAACCTAATCTAAACGAAAATTAAAGATAATAGGAAGATAATCTAGGAAAAACCGCTTCCACTAAACCTGTTTAGCGATCAAAACGAGGTGATTAAGCCGATTAATCACCGAAAACGTCAAGAGCGTCACGACCGGCTTCAAGCGGCGATATCTCCTTCGATTCTCCACCAAATCTTGATTTCAACCCCTCCATGGATGCGGAAATGAAAGAGGAAGATGATGGAATCAAGAGAAACGAGTGGATCGGTGTCTATACAAGTCAATTTGATTGAAATCCAACTCGAATACATAGAACGACGAAGAACTCGTCTATTTATAAGGGCGAAAAAGCGTAACCGTCCGATCGGTGTATTTGAGGCTTCATCAACGGTCGAGATGCGTTCGTAACGGCGAACCGTTACGATTAAACTGAGATCGTCCGATCTCAAATCGACGCTCCAGATTAATCCTTGCGATTTGCGTTATAAAACGCATCAGCTTCTAATCGTTGGATCGCGATCCGACGCTCGCGATGCGTTTTGGCGCAATAAATCCTGACCGTTATAACTCATTTAAAAGAGCACGTGCTTCTTTGATCTCCGGTGTACCACGTCTTCACTTGATCGCGTCATGAGATGCTGCCACGTCGCATCTAATCCGACCGTTATAATAACGGTTTTAAACACGTGCGTTGATCCCTGATCCGTGGACCGCGCTCACGCGATCGACGCACGAGATCTCGCGCGCTGCCCGATCCAATGCTCCGCACTCGTCCACGTCACCTGAAAGGTAAGTAAAGTGTGAGGATTAGTCCCACACGGAGATTATTTCGGAAACCGTCGGGTTTATAAGACCCGACGGTTTCTAAGGGTATGACCCTTCCCATATAGGGAAGGACAAAGAACCTTATTATATTATGTAAATAAATATATATATATATATATATATATATATATATATATATATATATATATATATATATATATATATATATATATCGCGCCACGTAGGCGCTGCGCGAGTCCGCGTGGCGCTGCCACGTGGCCTTGCATGCCACGTCGCATCCACGCGGGTCCGCGCCCATTTTGCCATTTTTATTTATTTATTATTATTTTTAATGTTTTAAATAGAAAATAAAAATCATAAAAAATCCAGAAAAAATACAGAAAAAAATCCCTAAAAAAATTGTAAAAAAATCATATCTTTTTAAAAATACAACTCCAAATTAATCCAAATTTCTTTCATTTGATCTGAAATTTAATTATCTATCATTCTAAAAATTCAAAATATTTAAATAACAAGAGTTTTAATTTATATTTCAAAAATACACTCATTTCCTTAAGATTTTAAGTTTAGAAATTTAAATGAATGTTTATAAAAATAATTTCTCTTATTATTTAACTTTAAAAATCACTTATAATCTCAAGTAAAGATAGGTTATAAAATCATTTATCCTTAATTTATCATAATTAACCCTAATTTAGTGTATTTTGAGATTATAACATAAATTTGCATGAAATGATAGAAATGCACTCAAAGTATGATAACATGCACATAAATGTAATGTTTTATGCCTTAAATTGCATGAATAATCATGTTTTATCATGTTAAGATTGCATGTTATCAGAGGAGTATAGATCTAAGTCCTTAATGCCTCTAGTGATAGGATAAATATATTAAATGGTCTGAAAGTCAGAGTGATTGAATTTGAATAATTTATATTTTACTATTCCCAATTTCCCTACTTCTCACCTATCATTCATCCCATAGAAAAGGACCCACCCTAGAGACCAACGACAATATCTAAGAAGAGGATTTCATTTTCTATGGCCAACGCCCATAAACTTCAAGTATATTTAGCTAAATAGGTCAAATAGAACACATGCTCTACAACTCTCGTCCCATTTCCCAAGGACTTTGGGAAGACATGAGCATGGACTTTGTTCTAGGTCTCCCTTGTACTCATGAGCATGGACTGTATTGCATCATGATTCCGTTATCTCATTATCGGTTGTTTGTAAAAAATATATCATTTCATCTTCTAGGTACCCACTTCCCCAATAAAGACCATGATGCCTCAATCAGAGATTATTGTGCCAATATGAAAGACCACAATGCCACCTTTGGGAAGCACGTCTTCACAACTAGATGATGCTCCCTCAACTTGGACCATGCCTCAATGCCTTCACTAGACTTGGGTGTGTGATCTGAAATTTTCTCATTATTATGAATGATTTCAGTTTGAGTCTTATAATCTTTGTATTGTTATTTTGTCTCCTTTAGGACCCATAAGTATGCCTTGGGTTTTGTGCTTATCTTTTTCAAGAATTTTCTTCTTCATAAGAAAGTGCCCTAAGGATCCAAGCCTATATTGGCACTCAAATCCCACTTGAACCTTTGTTTTTTCTGCTCTCCTTTACCAATTTGAGTGCTCTCATCATGATGCCTGATATCTATAAAATATAAGTCACATTCATGCATCATTTATCATGTTTAAGTATTGATAAAGACTATAGGAATAAAAATATCTATTTGTATATGGTTACATGTGATGAAAATATGACTAAGTCCTATCACGCATCATTTCTTATATTTTGATTGTATTATGAGACTAACCCTACTTGACTTCCTGGAAGTCAAATGGTTGAGTTTTCATATATTTATGATTTATGTGGATGCAAGGACTTAGGTGAAGTTTAATGAGAGAATGGATGCAAACTATTTAGAAGAAGAAGAAAAGAATAAAATGGGTATTCCACCTTTTTAAGAGCTTGGTCAACCTTTCTTATCTTTTTAGGAGGTTAGTCAAACCTTTGCACCTTTTTAGGAGGATGGTGAAACCTTGTCATATCGTTAGGAGGTTAGTCAAACCTTTCCACCTTTGTAAGAAGTTAGTCATCCACCGTCTGAGGGGGGTCAACCCATTCAACCTTTTTAGGAGACTAGTCACTCCATTTCTCTTATAAGTCAATGATAGTCAAAGTGATTCTTGACAAGTCAAAGGTGGTCAAAGGCATTCTTGTAAGGTTAGAGAGGCCAAATATCTTTCCTTTTATTTATTATTAATCAATTTAGATCTTTCCTTTTTTTAGGAAGGATCTATATTTATAAGAGGAGAAAGAGGTGACGAAGCAAATCCACGAGGTTGTTGAATACACGCGGACTAGTGTCAAAAATAATTCTAAACTCACTAATTTTAAGAAATAATCACAAATTAGATAGCATGGTGGTGAATAATGGTTGAATAATGATATTTTCCAAGAACTTCTTGAAATTTGATCAAATCGAATAAAGAATTGAGGTGAGAAATTAGAGATTTTAGTAGATTTAGAAAGAGAACTCAAAGACGAATCTATGGATTAAAAAATCACTTAATTAGGATCAAAATTCGCTGAGAAATCAAAGAGCGAAAAATTATATAAAAAATCGAAGAGAGAAAATGCAATAGAAAATTAACCTAATCTATGATTCTAAATTATAATATAATGATGTAGGATAAAAGATTAGGAGGAAAAATACATAATCTAACTCAAGATAGCGCTCGAAATGATCCAATTGATTGCCAGATCAATGGCTTTTCATTCCGCAATTTCGAAGACAATTGTCGGCATTCAAGAGGCGAATTCTTCATATTCTTTCGACAAAATCTTACTTTCAACCACTCCTTAATGCCGAAATGAGTCTAGATGAAGAAGAAAGCTAAAGATTCAAGGATTGAGATGTCTAGACATTTTGATAGCTCAAAACATCCAAGAATGCTTTACATCGTCGAAAAACATGTTAATTTATATGGAGATTTGGGCATAACCTTTGGATTGGCATTTAATCTTCGATCAATGGCTCTGATGAAACACATTTGATCTGAATCATTACGTTTAAATCGCATCCGTTCGATCAAAGATGAACCACTTTGATTTTGCCACATCACGCGTGAAGAAGAAACACATGAAATGCATGCCGTCCCATCTTCATTTGATGCTCTGGATGCATCCACGTGCCCATGGGGTCCACCGAAAGGTTTTAATCTCAGCCGTTACAACTCTTTTGATGAATGGCTGAGATTAAACCATTTTAAAATATTAGTCAATGAATCACAATGCGCCGCGTACCCCCCTCAATTAAGTGACGATCAATGATCGCGATTAAATCACGCGATTGTACGCTCCACAAGTAGCCACGCCACCTGCGCATTACAACATAAGAGAATAGTCTAACATGACAAAAATTACGGTGATTCGATGGGTATATAAGTACTGTGTCATTAATGAGATATCAAAAATCCTGAAAAAGGGTGCTTATTCTCATTAATCACACACATGTGCGCGCACACATATGCGCGCACATGTACACGTGCGTGACACGTGACATTCTCATACACCGCCTCGTGGCGCCGCTATTTTATCTGCGCCACATCATTTATCATATCAGCACTCAATAAATATAATTTTTTATTCATTTTAATTCAAAATAAATCAAATTAAATTCATGAAAAATTAAAAGTTTCAAATAAATCCCTAAAAATTATAAAATTCATATCGTTAACAATACAACTATAAATTAATCCAAATTTGTTTTGTTGGATCATAAAGTAATAATCTATCATCTTAAAAAGTCAAATTTAATTAATAACAAGAGAATAAATTTTTATTTCAAAAAGTCTCTCATTTCTCTTAGAAATTAAAACTTAAAAAAATATATGAGTATATAAAAATTATTTTCTCTTATTATTTAACATTAAAACTCAATTATAATCTCAAATATAGATGAGAATAATCTAATTTATATCTATTTTTTTAAAATGCATAATTATCCCTAAATAGTAGGAATTCTCCCACCTCTTTAGGAGGTGATTGTGGTTGTGACCTATTTATTTATTCTCAACCATTCATTTGATTGTACCTAAAAAGACTAAGTCTCCACCATTGATTGAAACGAACTTCTTAACCTAATACAAAAAAGAATCTTCTTCTTCCTTTTGTGTTGTTATTTTGCTCTCTCTTATCATCAGGCTACCAGAAGGAAAAAGAGAGGCTTAGGCCCAAGCTTGTCATTGTTTGGTGTTAAAGTTTAATGTGGAGGCAAGATCAAGTGGAGGATCGAGATCATAATGAGTCAAGCATCACTCGGCCTAGGATTGGCATAAAAAACGAGGCTTATATGAGAATTTGGATATGATTTTCTCTTGAAATCCCCTCCATGGATAGTGTAGAACCTATTCCCCTTTTTATATTTTAGATTTTTTGTCTTTTCTTTAAACAATCTCTCATCATTACCCAATTTCCCGACTACCTGATTTCTTGATTTTTCACCATTCTTCCATCATCATCCATTCTATCATCCTCATTTCTCTATTCCATCATTCCATTCTCAATATTTTCATCATTATTTATCATATAATCTAAATATATCTATTTAGAATTCTGTTCATACCATATTCTATTTCTACATCCGTCTATATTTCTCTAAAATCCCTTCTACCATTACTTTTTCCCTATAATAGTCTTTCTACCCTTTAAAAGTACTAATCTCATTATCTAAGCTCCCAGAGGATTCGACCCTTACTTTAGCATTATACAAAGTGATGAATTATAAATATTATTGCATGAAATTGATTTAAAACAATGACTAAAAATATCCCAAAATCGAGTTCATCAATGCCCCAATGTCAATCGTTGTTTGGGTGGTGCGTCAATCCCACCTTGGCACCCGAGCAACTCGATGCCCAAGCACCAAGTGTAATTTAAGCTGCAACCCTCATCAACTTTCAAGTGCCACATGCTGGGATCTGAGGCTCGAAAAGCTCTCCAAGTCTTCGTCCAAAATAATGATTGCAGCGGAAGATGTTGAATCAAAACATTCAACAGAGTTGAATCACCAAGAATAGATGATCTCATCATCCATTCTAGGTGATCCTATCATTTAGTATAGAATGAAATTCATACTTACATGTATCATTTGAAAGAGTTCTTCAATCGTTCAAGCGTCTGGCCTCTAGCGGTATCCACACAGTCTCCAGACGGTCAAATCTCCTCTTGAACACTCGTCACAACGAGTGGAAGAGAAGAGCGAGAAGTTCCACTAGGCTTGCATGGGCACTACTATTATGGTCGTTCTCCCCCTATTTATAGACATTAGGAATGTGAAATTTTCACAAAAACCCTTATTATTATGTCTATATCCATTGACATCCATTGACCTTATTTGTGTGACCCTCTAAGTCCATATATCTCACCAGTTAATGATTCTATCAACACAATAACACTGATTGGTCCTCTTTATCAATTAACTATATCAACATACAGATTAATTGACTAAGGATCGATTTAACCCAATCAACAGGTTCAGTCGCCAGCCCGGTGGGTGCCAAGCTACACCACGTGCTCTAGGAGATATAGAGTACATTATAACTCTTTCATGGAACCCTGCCATCATTGGTTACTGTGTACATGTAATCCTTCATCCACGCGAGACTCATGAATGACTTAGGGTATGATTAATTGTCAAACCCTAATCGGCCACTCAATTTAATACTGATGCGAGTAGGAAATTCTTGAGAACAACTTCTCTAACATTTCCACTACCTTGGCCAAGGATTTAACCGCATCTCATTCCTTGAGTCAATCTCCTCATATATCGAGGGCGGATGATCCCATCTTAACCACTCAATCACCACTCAATCCCATCTTAACCACTCAATCTTGTCGTATCCAATCTATGACGTTTGGAGATCCCGTGGCTAGATATTCATAAGTCATAGTCTGATAACATGTTGTT
This sequence comes from Lemna minuta, assembly GCA_024174645.1. Taxonomy (NCBI): domain Eukaryota; kingdom Viridiplantae; phylum Streptophyta; class Magnoliopsida; order Alismatales; family Araceae; genus Lemna; species Lemna minuta. The sequence goes on along the minus strand of CM044107.1, from coordinate 14,050,963 downwards.
TATACATGAATTTACATGATTAGTAATGCAAATAAAAGCATTAATTATTCCAAATGTATGCATGTTATCATATTTTAAGTACATTTCTATCATTTTGTATCATTTCATGTTATGATATAAAAATATATCAATTTATGGATTATTATATATAATTAAAACATTATAATGTTTAATCCTAATTATATTAAGATCATGATCATGTTTTAATGATGAAATATAAGAGAAAATATATTTATTAACATTTATGTATTTTTATAAATTTATTTTATAAGATACATGAATGTATTAATTTAATTAATATTTATTCTCTTACTATTTTAATAATTTGACTTTTTATAATGATATATTATTCGATTTCTGATCTAACAAAACAAATTTGAACTAATTTGGAGTTGTATTTTGAAAGTTATGATTTTTACAATTTTAAGGAATTTTCTGGAATTTTTCTGAATTTATTTAGATTTATTTTCGATTTTTAAGTTATTTAAAACATTAAAACATTAAAATAGCATATTTTGCACGAGCACACGTGGATGCGACGTGGCACGCAAGGCCACGTGGAAGAGCCACGCGGACCCGCGCGAGTGCTTGCGTGGCACTGAGGTGACGTGTATACATATGTATTTTTATTATACATAGGTTATAGTACTTATAAGCGTTCCATAGAGGAACTCACTAACCCTCTTATTCACCTCACCTTATAAATTCGATGAGTCTCCTTCTTTTTCTCCGTGTGGGACTATGTTCCCTTCGTTTTCGCTGATTTCAGGCCGCGTGGCGTGACGTGGAGCGTCAGATGGAAATCGCGATGAACATCGCGCGTAGATGCGGTGGAAGCGAGGTCCACCCGATCTTTAATCGTGCATGTGCTTTAATCGAACTTAAGTGAATCAATCTCAACCGTTGATCTCACGAGTTATAACGTCTGAGATTCGTCGCGACTGATGAACCCTCCGATTAATCGTGACCATCAAATGAAGATCCGACGAAGGAGATGAAGTGACGCACCCCTTCTTCACGCGATGAAAATGCATCTCGACCCTCCATCTGCGATCGGACAATCAACATTTAAAAGCACCGATTCGCCAAAGGACGTCCCACCCTGACCGTTGATCGCGATGCGTCCGTTAGATCAATGGTTACGCCTATTTCTCTCTATAAAACCAATGTTCTTCGCGAACGGAAGCTTTGCCCTTGAATTTTTTAGATATTCGAACTGTCCAGACACCAAATTCGAGTGCCATTCGATTTCATTGCATTCTTGATGCATTTCCGCATCCGAGGAGCACTTGAAATCGGAATTTGATCGAGAGAGAGAGGAGAAATCACATCTTGAACTTCAATTTCGTCTTCGAAAATGCGGAATGAAAAGCCATGCATCCGGCGATTAATTGGATCATTTCGAAGGATACTTTGGGTTAGATTGCGTGTTTTCACCTCAACCTTTCATCATTTAGTGTTAATTTTACATTTTGAATCGTAGACTAAGTTTAATTTCAGTTTAATTTCGGTTTTAAATCAATTTCGCAATACGAATTTTATCCTATTTTTAAAGTTTGATTACTCAGCGAATTCTCATCCAAATCCCTCGATTTTTGATTCTGTGGATTCGCAATTGAGTTATCTTTCTTAATATCATAAATTGCCCAATTTCTAATCTCAATTCGTCGTCTGATTTGATCGAATTTCAAAGATATCTCTCAAATTTCCCTAATTCTCCCTAGATTCGACCCTTATTTATCATTATACCCTTTAATTAAATTATCTAATCATAAATTGGTAAGTTTAGGACTTTGTTTTGACACTATATCGTGTGTATTCAACGACCATACGAATTAGTCTCGTCATAGTCAAAACACGATCATCCATCCACAAGATGTCTTTGGTGTCTCAGGTCAAAGGACCACGTACACAACCGTGACATGAATCAACTTAATTGACAATTTGGCATAATACCATTCAGGAATTCATACGGATCAATTCAGTGAACTCTTTCTCCAAAGAGCACCCGCTATCTATCCTTGGTGTCTCAACACCGATGGCCACAAGATCTGCTATACTCATCATGTGAGTCAGATCAGATAGTGTTATTCTTTTTGAATAATTCGATGTCCTCCTTGAATATCCTAGGAATAGGAATATTTAGAACATATGTTTAAAGACCATCGATCGATGTATTATGATCTCATCATAATTCACTTGATCATTGTATATGTTCATGGACTTCATTGAAAACATCACAAAAGAATGACAATGAATAAAAGTTCATTTCAATGAATATAAATAAAAGATGAAAGTGTGATTGGCTTGCAAGCCACATAATACCCATCACCACCAACCCCTACCTAAGCTTCTTGCACTTCCCTGACTTGCACATATTCATCTCTTTGTCATGCCCCAAAACCCCAAGAGTCTCTTGGCACCAAAGGGTCAAGCTTACCCTTCTCTCTTGCTTGTGTGTTTGGTTTTATTTTTTCTTTCCTAGCTTGTGCTTTGATCTGGCTTGGCCGAGCAAGCTTGTGACTAATCAGGTGGTGTTGTAATTTCCTTATTTCAGGGCCAACTAATATTTTTAAACGTGGATGTTTGTTTTATCATAATGATTTGAGAAAGTCTTCCCTACCTTGATGAAGGAATATATCGCTTCTCCATTCACCCTCCCCAAGGGGCATTCAACTTTTGAGGTTTTGATTCACTTGTGTTGATTTTGTGGCCTAGTTGTTTATCCCTAGATGTCTCACCATTGTTAATCCTAGTCATCTTCGATCAAATCGGTATCAGAAGCAAATAGTATCCCCATCCTTTCCCTTAAATTAGCACTCATAAATGACTCCATCTGTACGTAGCTTAGGCCCGACACACATCTAGTAATCAAAGGTAATCTCAGACTCCATCAAGGTTCCATCCATAGCTTGACTCAACCTCCACCACATAGAGGGTTAAATCAAGTTTTGAAATACCCTAACTAGATGGTGAAATAACTAGGGGGAATGGGTGAATAAGTTACTTTTGAGTATTTATGTTCTCTAATTCTTTTTATGAATTCATTAATTATCCGCGCAAATCCCCACATCACTCATACATCAATTTTTTTATATTTTGGATAGGTATTCAAAGGTCTCAAGCCAATGCCACGAGGAGACTATTCCTTTAGAGGCTCTCCTCACCTTCTTAGTCCCCCAATATTAATTACTAACTAGCCGAGTTAGTCAGATCAAAGTTTAAAAGCACAAACTTTAAATGTGGCCTTCTGATGCTCTTTGTTAGTGACCTCACTTCTCTATCATCCTTGGTAAGCCCATGATGATCTTGCCTCACATAGGATGACTACAAGAGCTCCATGCAACACCTCCTAATACCCTTTGGGTCAACCTTGCCTCTCTAAAGTCCTCTAGCCTTGTCACCACACACTATCCAATTAGGTCGCTCATATTGTCTCTACATGGCCCTACAAAGTAAAGAACCAATATTCCTCATGTTGAGTTTATAGTCAACTCCCTAGACTCATCCCATCTAGCATCGATTCTACAAAGAATCTCTTCCTTATCGTCAAGAGTAAGTATTGTTGGGATCTAAGGCTGGAAAAGCTCTCCAAATTTCTGATCAAATTATCGATTTTAGTGAAAGATGTTGAATAAAAAAATTAAAAAAAGATGAAGCACCAAGAATAGATGATCCTATCATATAGTATATAATAAAATTCATAATTACATGGGTCATCTTAAGGAGCGCTTCAAGCTGTTCGAGCATTCAGCCTCTAGTAGAATCCACATAGTGGCCGGACAATTGAATATCCATGAGAGGAAGAGAAGAGAGGGGAGAATTTCTACTATGCTTGCAAGGGCACCTCTATTATGGTCGTTCTCCCCTATTTATAGACTTTGGAAATGTAATTTTTTTACAAAAGCCCTTATTATTATGTCTATATCTATCGACATTTATTGACCTTATGTATGTGACCCTCTAAGTCTATATATCTCTCCAGTTAATAACTCCATCAATCCAATAACACTTATTGGTCCTTCTTATTAATTAATTATATCAACATATATATTAATTCATTAAGGATTGATTTAACCCAATCGATAGGCTGAGTTGCCCGCTCGTTAAGTGCCAAGCTATACCACGTGCCTTGAGAGATATGGAGTATATGAAAACTCCCTCATGAAACCTTTTCGTCATCAGTTACCATGATTTTTTCAAGAGAGAGGGATGGAACCAATGTTTTTGCACATGTGTGAGCGAGGGGGCCTTTTTTAGTTGCTAAAAACCATGCAAAATTGGGCATCTAAAATGCTCATTCTCGTTGCATTTTGGGCTTAAAATGTTAAAACCGTTCATTCTTCTTGTATCTTATCATGGTGTTATGCCAAAATAAATATTTCCATTGATGAATAAGGTAAAGGAGTTAGTTACAAATAATTAGGACAATTAAGAGATTTTAAAGAGGCTTAATAAGAGCATTTGTGAAGACAAAAATACCTTTTTTCAATAGGGTCTTAATTTCCTTGACTGGTCCATGTCTTTAAAAAAGAAAAAAAGAAAAAAAGAAGAAAAAACAACCAAAAAAATAAATTTCTTTTCTGTATTAAAGACTATTTTTAGCTGCAGTTTATTTCCTTTACATTTATTATTTTCTTTAAGAAATTTTCAATTTACATCAATTTTTAAAAACTGCTGCCCCTAATGGGTCAGTTGGGATTGACAGGCTTTGGGAGACATGGGATAAGCTGAGCACGCGAATAGTGTGGACCAATCACATGCCCACACATAAGGATGCATACAAAGCGATGTGTACCTAAGAAAATATCAAATTTGCAAATATGTGCTACGTGGATTCGGCAGCCATAAAAGAGGAGAGGAAGAGAGATTTTGCCATTCTTTATTTCTCACCCAACTGAAGATTGGCCTAGAGGACAAGGTGAGGAGAAGAGCTGCATCATTGATCTGCAACAAACTTTGATTCCATTTTTGAGTTGATGAACATGATTCAGAGTTGCGGCGAGGTTTGTGAGGATTGACTTGGGATTGAATTTTTTTTTTTTAAGGTTTTACAAATTTGATTTTCTTCAAATCGATTTGAGGCGTTTGATCTTTGCTTTCTATATTTCTGGATTTTGATGAAAGGCTGTCAGTTTACTTTGGTCAATGTTAATAGATTTCGATTTTGATTTGTATTATTCAACAATCGATATTAAACTTTGAGCTTCGTATATTTTAATTCATACTTTTAGATTTAGGATTGTCCAATTTTTGTAAAATCAGTCTTCATCAATCTTGATTAAAACAAAATAGTTGTATATCACTGCTATTACCTTCATAAAAAATTTCAAAAGAGTTTAACGAGTCTATCTAGGCATGATCCATATAACTAAAACCTAACCTCAGATCTTGTAAACCTGAACTTTGGAATTTGTTGATTTTGAGTTTTTTTTTGTCCAGTACATAAAAGAATTAAAGAAATTTTAATAACAGTAAACACGAACATAATAAGAAAGCTGAAATTTTCTAATGTTGCACTTCCTTGTCCATCTAATAAAAATTCTGATGTGAATAATAAAAACAAACATTATAAGAAGGTAAAAAGAGGGGATATAAAAGAAAAGGAAAGAAATAATTAGTAAGTGATTTGGAATGCCATATGTATATATGAAGAAGAATGGTATTCAATCCACATGTTAGGGAAAATGGTTCCCTTAAATAATTCCTTAGGTGATACTTAGTTATATCATTTATTGAAGTAATGATAAAAAATACTGAATTAGAATAAATAAGAGAGGAAATAGTTCTAAAATTGACCATATAAGATTTTTTGCTGCATTAATATACTTTAGAAGTTTTCAATCCTTGCCAAAAATTTTCTATTGTTTGAAGATCTTTGGTTTTACATAATCAAGGCCCTAAATTGGAAAAAGTGAAATCGTTGCCACCACCTCCCTTGGATTTGACCCCTTTATTGAGCCCTATCTTGGTGTAATTGGAGATTGAAGGGAAATGTTATAAATTTTATTGCATAAGTTCAAATACCCGCACAACGACATACTCAATTCAATTATTTTTTACTTATCAATTGGTGTTGTTGCTTGGGAGGTAAAAGGCCAATTTTCTTTTTTCATTGATTTAGGAAAAAATTGAGCAATTTCATTGGATTTATATCTCTGAATTTTTATCTTTAACTAACCATTGGCAAAATTATTTTTGATCAAAATGAAGCATAACTCTATATGCACAGAAGAAGATTGCTAAGATAGAATTTTCTGATCTGATTTGGAGAAAAAAATAAAGAGAAACATATTGATTATCTTATGATATATATATACACACACGCACACACATAATGTGATAAACATAATTTTTTTAAAATTTATGATCAAAGAAAATATATGAAGCGAGATTGTTATTTGATTCAAGATAATTACTTTGAGGACTAATTTTACTATTATACCATGCATCAGATATCAAACATCACCAAAGGTATCTTGCTAAGTGATGATTCAAAGATTTGATCTTAATGAATAACACTCTTGCCATGAATTAAGATTATAATTAAATGAATTGTAAAATCATGGATTTAAGTATTTGGCCAAGGGATGGGGAAGGAAGATATGTTCATAAACATTATCAAAATTAAGTCAATCATAAGTCAATATAGGCCAATTATAAGTTAAAACCAAGCTGAAGGTGAGTCAAAGATAAATGGCGAGTAAAACATTTTTTGATATTTTCTAAACAATAAATCATTGGTATTTTCATGACTGAATTTTTTGAATTTTCTTCAATGATATTTCAATTAGATATAATATTTGTCTCAAATCACACCTACATTAGTCATATTATATATATATAATATGACTAATATAAAAGTTAATCACGTATGTGTTTAATTCATATTCATCCAGTGTTTGTTCTCTTATTAATGATGCAATAATTAATTGCAGAACTGAAATTTGATTATTTTCTATTTTCATTCACATTCACATTTAACTGACGTAGTTAATATTTATGAATATTTTTTTAAATAAAGTATTTATAATATGTATATATCATTGTGTTGATTTTATATAAAATTCATTTTTCTCTAAAAATAATTGAAATGGAATTTCATATAAGGTCTAATTCTTATAGAAGTGGAATTACTTTTGTACAAGAAGCATGCCAAAGCTAGCTCCAACGTCATCAAAGTTTCTAATCTCTTCAAAATATTTGGATGGGAATAGGAGATGATAAATTGAGAGGAGGATGAAAGAGGAGGAGAGAGATAGATGACGAGGGATATATTTGTAATAAGATATATATATATATATATATATATATATATGAATGAGGAGGTAATCATAAAATGAGAGGAAAATATAAGAAATTGAGGACTTTCTTATCATATCTTTTGATATTGTTCGGTCTTGTTTACCATTAATCATCCACATACATTTCTACGAGAGTTTTCAAGGTGTTGGTCGATCATGAAGACCCATGTATGTGATTATATCATCTAATTACAAAATGATGAAGGGGATTATCTATATTTTTCATCCATAGAATGATTTTACTATGATAGCATCGCTTGATCGATAGAGATTTTATTTCAGGCCCAATTAGGGATTTCACATGCCCATTAGGTCATAAAATAGGGGATTGTTGATTTCAAGGCCCATTAAGCTTCAACACATCAAAGGTAACAAAAATAAATTTTATATAGTTTGAGCAGTATTATTATCATACCCAAAATATTTAAAATTCTACCTGGTCTACGTGAAGCGATGAGAGTGAAGCTGACGTGGCTCCGGTCGAAAATACCCTTCCTTGGTCGAAAATACCCTTCCAAGAAGGATCCACCTCCCATTGGATAGAGTAGAGGGGCTTAACCGTAATAAAGTCAACTTTCAAAAGTAATTGTGAAATCTGCCTTTCCTCATTACCGAGAAATTGAGGCTGCTGCGATTGCCGTGTTCTTTCCGCGACAAACTCGAGAGAAAGGAAGCTCCTCGACCGCAGAGAGAAAAAGAGACGCCAGACGGGTATCTAGAAAGAGATAGATAGCAGCAGTAGAAGTCAAGGAGGAGAAGCCCGTAATCTCTCTCTCTTTCTGCATCCTCAAGAAGGGGAAATATCACTCATCTGAAACTTTCTTCCGTAAGCATTCCCAACCCAACGATGCAATTTTTTTTATCCGGGTCTCATCGAAGCAATCATTTTAAGGTCTCTCTCTCTATCTCAAGAGGCAAAAAGAGAGGTATGAAGGTCCACCCAGTCGTCCCCCGGAAGAGGAATATCGCCTTCCGGAAGAAACTGCGGCGGCTCCCCCACATCTTCAGCAAAATCCTCGAACTACCCTTTAATGCGGACGCTGATGTCATCATCAAAGAAAACGAAGAAAGCTTCCACTTCGTCATCCCCGCGAAGGGGTTTTCTGATAATGAGGTTCGAGCCCAAGCAATGGAGATTTGCCCGGGAGTGACGAAAGTAGTGATAGTCGAAAACGGGGAATTTGCCGGGGTGCAATTGGTCGACGATTTAGAGATGGATAGGTGGAGATTTCGATTGCCCTCTTGCACTAGACCAGAATTATCTACTGCTGTGTATTCTGGCGGGGAACTCACTGTGATTGTTCCCAAAAGTGGGATCGCCGGAGAGGAAATTAACCACCTCATCGTTGTACAATGAAAAAGCCCACCCTTTATTTCTTCTTTGTTTGATCCTCTCTGGATTTCATCATTTTCTGTCGGCATTGCAATAACGCGATTTATTAGTCCAAGTTTTGCTGTTATCCTCTCAAAATCACAGATTTATTGAGTACCTAATCTTGAGTTCTATGTTATTCTGTTCAAATCTCAATAACACGGATTCTTAATCCATTTTTCATTTCATTACTGTGAAAATCTCAATCAGGCAATAACCCAAGTTCTAAACCTGAAGTTTGTTTTTTCTATCAAGTTCTCAATAGCCGAAGCTCAAAGTCATAATTTTTCTTTTTCTCTGTCAAAACCTCAATAATAAGACGGCCGAAGTTTAAGAACGTGATTTTATTGTTTATTCGGTCGAAATCTCAATCACCATAGCCGGAGCTCCATAGCCGGAGCTCAAAATCTCCATAGCCGGAGCTCAAAATCCCAATTTTGCAATTCATAGAATCAAACTGTTAATAACCCAAGTTCTTGATCGTAATTTTATTACTTATTGTGTCAAGATCGTAATCCAAGGGTTTAGTCCTAATTTCGTCGTTTATTCTGGCAAAATCCCAAGTTCTAAATCTTAATTCCGTCGTTTACGACAACACCTGAAGAATCCTACTAATTTATCGTTTCTTCCATCAAAATTTCAATAAAACAAGTTCAGAATCCTAATGAATCACTATTTTTTTTCAAAATCTCGATAAACCAAGCTGTAAATAATTGCTCGACTATAATTCGTATCAATATCTCGACAAAACAAGTTCTTAATCATAGCTCCTTTCTTCTTCCTCGATTGCGATACCAATCAAAGGGCTCGAGGTTCATCTACAAAAGGACAAGTGAAAGGAGAAGAACGCGGGAAGGAAGCTTCCTCTACGCGGTACTGCAATATTCTTTTTGCGAAATTTCCACATTTTTCTTCACATTATATTACAGATGGATGCTCACCGAATAATTCCCATTTTATCCTGGTTTCAAGTCTCAGTTCCTCCCAATACTTTCTTTTATGAGAAATTTTTTTTTTGAAGGTGGATGATCGCTTTTAAACGTATTTTATTTCCCACTTGATGTTTATCCAATAATTTTTTTCCATCCACATTCGTCACTTGATATTTACCCAAATTTTGTAAAGAGCTTCCATTCTATGATCCAAGGGTTAGCAGGAAAATGGATTTCAGGATGATAAGCAACAAATATTAAAAAAAAAAGGATTCTTGCTATTTTGTAAAATGGAAAGAAGATATTCAAGTTGAGAGGAATCACATTTTATTGATTTTCTGACTTTTATTCACATCTTGTGACATGAAAAAAGAGCGACACATGAAAATTGAAGTGCAAACACTCGCCATTAAGATAATGATAAAGGGTTTTTGAGTTCATCTTGGATAGAAGATGCTGACTCTAGGTTACATAGTAATACCATTGTGAAAGACTTTTAGTAGTTGATTTGGCAAAAGTGAATGAGAACTTTGATAAAATGTAGAAGCACTGATTAATAAAAAGTGACTGTATTAGATGCCAATATTGTGGCAGATATAGGTACAAGATATTTATCCCATGGTGGGATTGGGCTCTTGGCCTATTTAGGGCTTGTCATCCTTTTTCTCTTCACTTCCTATACAAGGACCTATGTATTCCCTCTTCCAAGTGGATTGGGGTTTCTCTTGCTAGCACGGTACTAGAGTCATAACTCCTCTCGTCTCCACTATTGTGGGGCATTGTATTCGTCATTCCCAGTGCACTGCCTTCCTCCTTTCCTCTCCTTCCTTTGGCTCCGCCACTTCTTTGGTACAGTCTCCTCTCCATCATTATCTCCATTGGTCCTCGCTGGTAGACACTAACGGTAGTGTCTACCAGCTTGTCAACTCAACAGGCCTCGTCTGTCACTCCGCTTGGTCCCGACACTCCACTCTTTCTTGTGCTTTTGTCCAAATGACACATCTTTTCACATGTACATTTGTCACCCTAGCATATCATCAAGTCTTCGCCAACAATCTATGGCATCATATGGGGATTCTATGTCCTCTCCACCCTCTATGGCTCTGGGTGCCAATACCTCGTCACCACCCATCTCGGAAACCCCAGCCGACACTCTAGTGATTCTTTTGCTTACCGTTTGTTGACTTTCGCTCCTCATCTTTTGATCGTGGCACAACTTACTTGGCATGTCTACCATGTCAAGGGCCACAATATTGCAGCCTAAGATTCTAGTTTGCAGATATTTCTTGTGTCACAAAGTTTCCTTCATCATCTCATGGACAACCCTCCACTGCTTCACCACTATTCTTATGCCTCTTGGTCACAATTCAACTCAACCATTATCTATTGGTTGTTTTGCAACATCAAGCAAAGCATCACCAAGCCTCTCTCTCACATGAAGTTGACAAGCTCCCTGATAACATGCAATCTTAACATGATAAAACATGATTATTCATGCAATTTAAGGCATAAAACATTACATTTATGTGCATGTTATCATACTTTGAGTGCATTTTTATCATTCTATGCATATTTATGTCATAATCTCAAAATACACTAAATTAGGGTTAATTATGATGAATTAAGGATAAATAATTTTATAACCCATCTTTACTTGAGATTATGAATGGTTTTTAAAGTTAAATAATAAGAGAAATCATTTTTTTATGAACATTTATTTAATTTTTCTTAAGTTAAAAATCTTTTAAAAAAATGAATGTATTTTTTTGAAATATAAATTAAATCTCTTGTTATTTAAATATTTTGAATTTTTTTAGAATGATAGATAATTAAATTTCAGATCCAATGAAAGAAATTTGGATTAATTTGGAGTTGTATTTTAAAAAGATATGATTTTTTTAGAATTTTTTTAGGGATTTTTTTCTCGTATTTTTTTCTGAATTTTCTATGATTTTATTTTCGATTTTTAATAAAAAAAAATAAATAAATAAAAATTAAAAATATGGCCGCGGGGCCCGCGTGGATGCGACGTGGCACGCAAGGCCACGTGGCAGCGCCACGCGGACCCACGCAGCGCGCCTACGTGGCGCGTGTATATATCGTATATTTTTATAATTTACATAGTTATAAAAGGGGTCTTTGTCCTCCCCTATATGGGGAGGGTCATACCCTTATAAACCGTCGGGTTATTTAAACCCGACGGTTTTGAAATCATAAGCCGTGTGGGACTAAAAATACACTTTTCTTACCTTTTCAGGCGACGTGGCGCTAGGAGGAGCGTCGGATCGGACGATTGATCGAGCGGTGGGCGTCGATCGCGTGCGCCTGTGGTCCAGCGGCGGCGATCAAAACACGTGCTAAATAGATTTATTATAACGGTTCTGATCGACGCGACGTGGCGGCATCACGCGCGCCGATCAGATGGAGACGAGGACCACCAGAGATCATCAATCAACACGTGCGTTTTTCCAGGCGTTATAACGGCCGAGATGCATCCACGCGGACCGCATCTCAGCCGTTAGATCGCGATCCGACGGCGATTAATCAAAACGCTTCTTATAAGCGTTTTATTTGATTAAATCGTGGCCGTCCATCAAGATCCGACGGCCACGACTTAATCGAAACGGTCCATCGTGGACCGTTTCATCGTAACCGTCGATCTAAATGATCGGACGGTTACGCCCAAAATTGCTATAAATAGCCTTGTTCTTCGTCGTTTTGATGTATTCTTGGGAGTTTTGATCTAATTGACCTATCTAGTTGCATTCTCTCTTGAATCTCTCTCTTGTAATCGCTTCTAGACAAGATTCCGCGTCCACGGAGTGTTTATAAGAGAGATTTCGACGATCGAGCGAGGAGAATTTGTCTCTTGAACACCGATGTTCACGTTTGAATTCGCGGAATGAAGAGCCGTCGATCCGGCGATCAATTGGATCGATTTGATCGTTATCTCGGGTTAGAAAACAAGTTTATCCTCTTATCTATCGTCGTGTATCATCAATTTTAGGATTAGGACTTCAATTTAAGTTTAATTTCATTTCAATTTCAAGTGTGTTCTTCGCGATTCCGAAAATTTCTCTCCACTTCCATCTTTGATTTCTCCGTGATTACTAATCCAAATCGAGTGATTTTTGATTCCACGGATAGATCTTTGAGTCTTCTTTCCAAAAACACCATTTTCCCTAATTTCTCACCTCAATTCATCATCCAATTTGACCAAATTCTAAAAGATATCTCGAAAATATTTAAATTCCCTGTGGATTCGACCCGTATTTACCATTATACCCCTCAATTCTCTCTTAATTCCCCAAATTGGTAAGTTCGGTATTATTTTTGACACGAGACCGTGTGAAATCGACGACCTCGCGGTTTCGTCTCATCACTCCCCCTGGCAAACTCTCGAGATGATGTATGCTAATGAGATGAACATTAATCGTGTGTGGGAGATTTTCAAGTCTCTTCTCACCTACCCGCAAGGCGATCTCTCTCTTCAAGCCCACCCCAGTCACTTGCACACCTTGCTTCAAGGGGTCTACCTTTATCGCCCCACCACATACCTTGTGATGTTGAAGTGTTATCGTAAGGAGCTCTATGTCAGCATCTATCTAAGTGGGCTTCATTCCTCCATTGCATCCCAAATCACAGGATTTTTCTCTCTATCATTTTTCTCAACTGTTCTTCAGGTCATGACTTGTATGTTGTCGCCCCATCTCTCTTCTACTTCAAGCGATACGACTCCTCCCTTGACTACGGTGGTCTCTGCTCCTTAAGCTTGCGATACTAGTCCCCCCTCTATGCTTTTCTGACGATCATCCTCCTTGTGGGTGTGGCTGAAACTCCTTTATGTCATGTCTTCACTATGGCAAGTAGAATCATCTTGCCAAAAAATGTTAGAAACAATGCGGCAAGCCTCCTTCTAGCCCAGTGATTATGACTCCTCCAACTCCCATTCCTACTAATCTATCAAGAAACCCTGCTCCACAATATCACATGACCTTGCTTTTGATGTTGATTGAGTATGATGTACTCCGCTGCTCCAAGGGTACCACTGCCTCGTCCTTAGCTAGCCTTATCTTGCTTTTGATTCCCTTCATTAGGCTCATCCACTCTCCTTTCTTCCTCTTCATCCTCACAAATTATCGATTTAGGGCCTTCCCCTCATATGACCAAGACTTCATCACTCTTATCTTCATATCACCCTACCTCCTCCTATTCCCTAGTTACCATTGCCCTTGGTCAACCTTGTCTAATCAAAGGCCATGGTACTACTTATGTCAATCCTTCCCTATATCTTCAACAAATCTTCTATGTTCCTAGTTTCCCTATGAACCTTCTCTCCATTAATGCCATCACTTGTGCTTTTCCATGTGCAATTAACTTCTTTCCTTTTCATTATGTTTTCCAATATCTTTATACCAAACAGAGGATTGGTTTTGGCCATGAGAATGAGCGGGGCATCTACGAGCTAATTTTGAATGAACCCTCATCAAGTCATTAAGCTCTTTGTTTTATATCTACTGCTACTTCTTTCCTATTGTGGCATTACCATTCAGGCCATCCATGTTTTGACAAATATTATCATAGCTTTATCTTACTCACTATTAGTGAGTCATGTCCATTGGGCAAAGATGATTGATCTTCCTACTCTAGGGTGTCATTGCATCCCCTCCTCTTTACCTTTTAATCTTCTTCATTGTGATGTTTGGGGTCCATCTCGTACACAAAATCATTCATGAACAACAAAACATCAAATTCAAATTCATAAGGACTTACCAATCAAAGCAATGATTTTGAGCACCTAGTAGCAGATAAAAAAACTAAACAATGAAAGGATGTCAAGAAATTAAACAATTTAGATTTAGAATGTAGATGAAAAATCAATTCCAACAATTTCATGAACACAAAAATTCTATGAAGAATGACAGAAAAATTGAAAAACAAAGAAATTGAAGAAAACTACTCTTGAGGAGAGAGAAAATGGTAAACAATAGTCATCCAAACTTGCAATTAAAACCTAGGTGTGCATATTTTGGTGAAATACTCATCCCTTACGTAGAAAAAATTAATGAATGATTCGATCCATGTTGAATATGGGTTTTACTTGTATTTTTTCCCGACATGTGCTATTAAACCGCAAGAGACATTCATCCGATACATTGCACAAGTACAAGATTTTTATTTGGTGATTTAAGTAGGATTTCCATCCATCAATGATTGAGAGCGCTAACAAAGTGTGATCATGTGGTTGTCAAATACCCACGTCCATGCATCAAATTAAAACTGAACACACTTTAAACGTAGATTAATCAAGTTTAATTTAGTATAGAGGTGAGTACGGGTCAAATCCATGAAAAAGCAGGGTGTCTTCTTGAGATATTTTAGAATTTGATCAAATTGGATGTTAAATTGAGATGAGAAATTAGAGGACTATTTTTTGTATTCTTCGCGTCATGAGGAGTGTTCGATCTTTGCAATTTAATCACCATCATTGATCTTCACTTAATGTTGGGGAGTATGTGGCGTATATTGATTTGTCATCGATTCATTTTATTTGAATTGTCCAATGTCAACCGTTCAACAATTGATCTGAGGAGTTATAACGGCTCAGACTAATCACTTTGGTGGACATGTGTATGCATCTAGAGTGTTTGATGAAGATCAAACACCCAAGGTTACACGACAATTCATGTACACATAATTACATGGTGACATCTAGACACTCCGATGAAGATCTGTCAGCCACAACTTAAGGACACAGATTCACCTCCCCTCTTTTAATCGCGGCCATTGATTGAAGATGAAGAGAGGATTAAACGGCCTCACCCAAATTTTCATTTATTTATACCTCCTCTCTTTGATTGTGTGAAGCATTCTTGAATTTTTGATCGATTGAACGTTTTGGGCAGCATAATCCTTGAATCTCTTGCTTTCTTCCTATTCTAGACTCATTTTTGTATTCGAGGAGTGTTTGAAATTAAGACTTCATCAAGGGAAAATGAATAATTCACCGATTGAACTCTGAATTTTTGTTTTTTGAAACTTGCAATAAAAAGCCTTGATTTGAAGATTAATTATATCATTTCAAGCACAATTTTGGGTTATATTGCATGTTTTCTTCCTAATCATTCATCCAATAATATTATACTTTTATTTTGATGCATATATTAGTTTAATTTTATAAAATTTAGTCATTTTCTCTCTCTTCATGATCAAATTTTCTCTCTTTTCTTTGCTCCTTGAATTCTCCTCGAATACTAATCCAAATTGAGTATTTTTATTTTTGAATTCGTCATAGAGTCTTCTTTCTAAAAATACTATTTTTATAATTTCTCATCAAAATTCATCATCCGATTTGATCAAATTTTGAATATATCTTGAAAAATTCCTTATTTCTCCATGGATTCGACGCCTGCTCACCATTATTCTAATAAAATTTCAATTATATAATCAAATTAATGAGTTTAGAAATTATTTTGACATGAGAAAGTGTGTTTTCAACGACCGCAGAAAATAGTTTCGTCATGTCACTAGTGTTGTACGCTTTAGTAGACATCGAAAAATCAAAGATCTCTGGGATCCTAGCATATTTTGGTGATGACCGACACCATATATTAAATTACACTAGATAGATGTTTGGGATTTCACCACATGGAAAAACCATGGAGAAAAATGTGTATAATTCACAAATTCAATAGAAAGAGATTTTCAAACTTTTGAAAAGTCCTTCAAGAATTCAACATATCACAATAATCTCTAGAATTCATGCTCATGCTCTGCTACCTAGGCTCTAGAACCTTGTGTGCCCTATTTGCCTGACCAAGACTAAGTGTTGCATTGGCGGCACTACTGCCACATGTAAGGGCCACATAGGACCCATCCTTGGCACTTGACAATGCCAACGTGTTACCACATGGTGTTGTTGCTACATCAGCTTGTAATTTATTTATCAAAATACCTTGAATATCAAAATTCATTGAGGAAAAATTAAGAAAAATCTTGAAAAGCTTATCAATGCATTTGACTTTTCCTAAACTTCAAAACTTTATAAATTTTTGCCTAAACATTTGAGCTGGGTGAAACATTTTTTTCCAAACACTCCATTTTTTAATACTTCTTTTCATTTATCACTAAAATAAAAATGCAAATACAAAAGAAGTAGAATCATTCTAAAGATGGCACTCTACTTTTAAATTTCTTGGCTCATCATCTTTTCAAGGATGATTATCATCTTTTGGCCATTCTTTGTAATTTCCTTTATTTCAAGACCTAATGTTTTTGTAATCATAAAACTATGATTGTTTCAATATGATTTGACCTTGAAAAGGTCAAATGTGCAAAATTTTCTTAATTATGTGTAAGGGCAATGTGTTCTAAAACATGGTGAAGGTGGAATGACACAAAAACATGATTACATACATTGTATTCCTAAAAATTCAGCATTTGAATTGATGAATAATGATAAAAAATCTTACAAGAATGGTCCTTTGTTGGAGGCCCTACTTATGGGTTGGTGGCTGACGAAACAATTCGTGCAGTTGTTCATTACACACAAACTCATGTCAAAACAAGTTTCAAACCCACCAATTTAAAGATTTAATCACTAATTGAAGAGTATAGTGGTGAATAAGGGTCAAATCCATGGAGAAATAAGGGAAATTTTGAGATGTGTTTGACATTTGATCAAATCGGACAATAAATAA
This sequence comes from Lemna minuta, assembly GCA_024174645.1. NCBI lineage: Eukaryota > Viridiplantae > Streptophyta > Magnoliopsida > Alismatales > Araceae > Lemna > Lemna minuta. Next base: position 14,033,655 of record CM044107.1, on the reverse strand, counting down.
AGATGAGAAATTAAGGATTTTAGTAGATTTAGATCTAGCGATTGTCAGGGTTGCATTTAATGTCGAGCGTTATAACTCCCGAGATGAGCGATTGAGATTAAATTATCTTAAAATAAATCGTCACCTGATCAAATGCAGCCATGTACCCCCTGGAAGTAGATGAAAATCGATGATTGCAATTAAATCACACGATCAGATGCTTCTCGTTGCGCCATGTCAACTGCAAATAAAAACAAAGATAAATAGTCTCACATGACAAAAATTCATATGATTTGACAAATATATAAGGTATGCGTGTATCATGGGTTAGCAAAAATCCATAATGGATGCTTAATCCACTAATTACTCACACGCCCACACACGTGCACACATGTGCGAACGCACACACACGCACATACGCCCACATGGTGTGTACACAAGTCATCATGTGGCGATGCTCTGCCATATCAGCTCGCAATCTATAAAAACCATTTTTTATTTATTTTAAAACTCAAAAATAAGGTTAAATAAATTCAAAAAAATTCTTGAAAAATCCCTAAAAATTAGAAAATTCATAACTTTCAAAATACAACTCCAAATTAATCTAAATTTATTTTTTTTGATAAGAAATTAAATTATCTATCATTATAAATAGTCAAATTATTTAAATAACAAGAGAGTAAATTTTAATTTCAAAAATACACTCATTCCTCTTAAAAAATAAATTTAGAAAAATATATGAGTGTAAATAAAAAATAATATTTTTTTATCATTAAATCATGAAAATATAACTATGATCTCAAATATAGATGAGAATAAAACTATATAATTGGAATTATGCTTAATTATCCTTAAAATGATACATTTTTTAGATCAGCAACTTAAGTACACAAAATGATAGATATTATAAAATATGATAACATGCACAAATGAAATATTTTATGCCTTAATTTGCATTAATAATCATATAAATTTATGTATAAATTTTAGTATCACTATCCCCTTAGTAGAGTGGATAATTGATGGATATTATGTGGCCTACAAGCCAATCATACTTTCATCCTTCATTTATATTAATTGAAATGAACTTTTATTCATTGTCACTCTTGTGTGATGTTTGCAATAAAGATCATGAATAAATGTAATGATTTAGTGAATTATGATGGGATCATAATACAATTATCACTAGGCTTTAACCATATGTTCTAATGTTCCTATTTTGTGGGATATTAAATTATCTAGAAAAGAATAAAACTATTTGATATGACTCATATGATGATATTGCTAATCCTGTGTATAATGTAGGGTAAGGATAGATAGTGGGTGCTCTTCAGAAAGATCACTTCGTTGATATATGTATAAATCCTTTAATGGTATTATGCCAAACTATTAATCAAGTATATTCGTATTGATGGATATTATGTGTCCTGAAAGCCAATCACACTTTCATCTTTCCGTTTATATTCATTGAAATGAACTTTATTCATTTTCATTCTTGTCTTAACGCGTTTGTAATGAAGTCTATGAACATAGACAATGATCAAGTGAATTATTATGAGACCATAATATAGTGATTGCTATTCTTTAAACATATGTTCTAAA